>OX377622.1:72545130-72769209 GCA_947397865.1 Polietes domitor
ACAAACATTTAACGATCGTGTGGCCAATCCTGCAGACTTGATAAGTTTTAAGAAACTAATTAAAAAGGAAAAGAAGGAGCGCTCCAACTTTGATTAAGAGGAGATGAAAAATCAGTACAAGAAAATGGAAGGAGAATCTGCCTCTCGCGTTGAAGATCTTGTTGAACGGTACTTCAATGAAGTTGATGAAACCAAATCCCTTAAAGTTATCTCTACGAAAGCCTTAACTGAATTGTGTCATCAATTGGTAGATCGTAAAGATAATATTGCAGCCTATAATTTAATAAGATCCTATAAAGCAAAGGCTGTGGAATATTTAATGGAAAAAATGCCAGCCGAAGACCAACTTGATTGTCAATTGCAAGAGTTCAAACAGAACGTCACTTCAGATGATATACTTCAAATGCTAGAGGTAGCCGCCAACACTACCACCAAAACATCTTCGACAATCACTAAGAACTCAACAACTTCAAGTTACCAAGATAATAGTGATGATAATGATAGCGATGATGCACCATTAAAAAATACTCGCTCTATGAAAAGTATCAAGGATGAAGTCAACACTGCCACCTCGAGAGGACGTGGTCGAGGTAGGGGTAGAGGTGCGCGTGGTGGAGCTGCGGCAACACCATCAAAGGCTACGTTTCCCACCGGAAATGCTGCAAGCGCTGGACGTTCAAAGGCGCAATTGGAAATTTCACCATCCACGCGTACTTCAACGCGCCAACAAAGCTTGCTCAACGTGGACTCCAATTCCAGAAAATCGGCAACTAAACAAAAGATTTATGAAATTTCAAATGATTCGGATTAAATGTCTAATATTTATGTCGAACTGTCATCATGGTCTTATTATTTACCAGAAGTACTTTACTTGTGAAATTACCTCCTTCATAATATACTTTATTTGCTAAGTTTTTAATTTCTTCGCAAGTTTTTTATACATTAAATCCAATATATGTATAATTTTAAATATAAATCAACGTCGTTCCAATAAGAGAAAATCTTTTGACTGATGCAACAAGAAGAAAAAAAAATCGGAAGAGAAATTTGTATGGGAGATGTTCATAGATGTTTTTAGTATAAATATAAGGTACTGTAGAAAAATGTTACCACATAGTATGGTGGATGCATTTAAATCTGAACCAATTTTCTCCAAATTAAATAGCGTCCCCCCTTAACCCACAAAACGTACTTGCGCCAATTTTTTAGGATCGGACAATAATTTAGGACAGACGAACATTTCTAAATCGATTCAAAAAGTGATTCGGACCCGATCTGTATAATAAACAATGGGCCTATCTCGCTTCCTTTAGGGTGTCACAAACAAATGCACAAGACATAATACCCTAGTGGAGGGTATAATTAAACTAGTAAGCCCTATCGAACAGGCCTATAATCTAATTTCAATTTGTACAAAAAGGTTAAACTCAAGAAATTATTATAATTTTGTTGCCCTTAAACTCGAGAAGTGTGGATTTGAGAGGAAAATGTTGTGCTATTGCGATCACAACAGAAACTTCTGTAAATCGTAATATATTGAGCTATGCCGGTAAGCTATACATAAGGCAGGTGAACTTTTCAAATGTGGCCGTCCACAAGTTTTTTCTGATATTAAATGATTCATCTATGCACATACAACGTTTCATAGAATACGATGAATAAGGCGTAGCAGTATATCGCCAGTTCGTGATTCCAAACACATTAGGAGCGTGTATTCTAAAACAAACCTATACGTGGTGCAGCAACGGTGTTTGTAATCACACGTCGAATTTTCCAAAAATGATCCACGAGCGATACGAATGTTACTCTTGTCCAGCGGAGCAGACAGTTTCACGAGAACCCAGAGACATCAATTTTTGTCCGAAGCTACTTGATAGTGTGGCGAAAGCTTCGAATATTCGATTATCTGCAACTAATATCGTCCGTTTTTCTGAGTATTCGATACAACTACTAATAGCTGTGTTCTTTTCGTTCCGTATGCAGACTAATGACCAGTTTTAGGTCGTTTAGTTAAATGACTGGAAACATATGTTTCTTAACCCATTTTGACCCAGTGTTTGATTAATCGAACAGTAAACAGTAAGAAACAGCGAAAAAACAATTTGGCTGGGCTTTTATGGGTTAATTGATGATAGATGCTGCAGGTGATTTAAAT
The DNA here is from genome assembly GCA_947397865.1 of Polietes domitor. NCBI lineage: Eukaryota > Metazoa > Arthropoda > Insecta > Diptera > Muscidae > Polietes > Polietes domitor. Next base: position 72,547,286 of record OX377622.1, read on the forward strand.
CTACCGGTTGCCGAATTGAAGATATGAAAAAATCCATACTTTTCGTGCGATCAGGGTTTAGACACACCAAACATTTGGGCAAAAACTTGTTACGCAAAATGCGAGACAATACACTTTTCATGTTCTGGTGTTACCCCACAAATGCAAAACGGCGTTTTGCGCAAATATTTTGTACGTATAAAAATGCCTTTTTATTTCACGACGGAAGCAAAAGAAATCAACATGCCTGTTCGATTAGGCTTAATTAAGACTTTATTCTACAAGGGTTTGATGACATTACATTTTTTGCAGTCCTTATTAACATGGGACGTACTAAGTTGTTTGTTACATTCCTCCATCATCCGAGTTATGTGTTTACGAGAGTCATTTGACTGCAATTGGTATGGTTGATCTTTAGATCGAATCCAAGATTTGTCAGATATAATATTAGAGGAATTTCAACAATCATATTATTATTATGGTTAACAAAGCATATGGTGTTCTTGGCTTCATTAAGCGATGGGCTAAGGAGTTCTCCGATCCTTACGTAACGAAGCAGCTATTTACATCACTTGTCAGACCTATTCTGGAATATTGAAAGAATTGAGTCAGTTCAGAAACAATTTTTAATATTTTCATTAAGACACATTGGAATAGTGATTTTATTCTTTCCCTTGTACTAGTAGATTGAAGTTGATCGACTTGCCTTCCTTGAAGAGCAGACGTGTTATGTTGAACACCGTGATGGTTTATAAGGTTATAAATGGTGATTTCTCTTCTGACTATATTATTTCTAGGACTAAGTTTAACGTGCCATTTAGACCTCCTAGATACTATCAATTCCTCCATATTGACTTTCAGCGTACGAATTATGCTTCCGCAGAGCCCATTCGCAGAATGTTAATACAGTGAAATTCCCCTAACTCGAATCGCCTAGGGCACGACAAAACACTTCGAGTTAGGGAAAATTCGAGTTATGGAAATTAAACATTTTTTATATGTATTTACATTTTATATATGTATTTTATTTAAGAAAATATTCAGTTATAAGTTTTTGTGTTTTGTTTAAGTATTCTTCTTTTGTAACTGTAATTCTCAATTTTTAGCCGTCATATTGTCGCCACCTACGGTTGAGAAATTAAAGCAGTGATGGGCACACGCATACTATCATATTTTAAGCAGCAGAGAACAAAACGCGGCTTACGCCCGAAAAATATTCCATATTTCAAAAGTATAACAAGCAATTAAATGAAAGTAACACATAAAACATGTTGATTTGAGTGTACACACAAAACTACGCAGCGAACGAAGCCACACGATGTGTACATGTGTCTCTCCGTGACAGAAGCAGCATTTTCATTCCTATGCACTGTGCATAGGAAAAGAGGCTTCGCAAAGAAGTGCCACCAAAATATGTATGTATGTACTACTTATTAACGAGAAAACGAGAAAACAATATTAAAATTAGCAAAACAAAAATTCGAGTTACGGGAATAAACTCAAATAGTAAGTGTCACAAATTGTATCAGTTTTTAATTCGACTTACAGAAAAGTTCGAGTTAGGGGAAATTCGACATACGGAGAAAAACACATAAGAAAAAGCTATTGAGAATCCAAGATTCGTACATAACAGTTCGAGTTAGGGAAAAATTCGAGTTAGGGGACTTCGAGTTAGGGGAATTTCACTGTATATTTAGTTACTAACTTTAAGAAAAACCATTATTTGCATGTGATATTAATATTTTTGTTATGCATTTTTTTTCCATTTCCCTGAGTAGTAAAGATTTAGTTACTGCATTTTCATAAATTAAAATAAATTGGTTAAATTAATTTCTTCTTTAATGTGTGTTGTTAGAAATACTTTCTTCTCTTTTTTCGAAAATTTTAACTCGCACATACACATGGAAAGTTCTGTAATTTCTTTAAATTCGTAAGAAAAAAATAATTTGTAATGTTTCCGCTTCACTCATATACGTCTGCTCACGTTGAAATTCTTCTTGAAGTGGCAAAAGTTAGCTAAAAATGCAAAAAAAAATGAACAAATTCAGCAAAAATCAAAAAAAATCTGATTTTAATTAAAAATTTTGCACTATAACACACACAAATTCAAAATATTTGCTCTACAGCCATTTTGCGCAAATATTTGGTACGGCTAAACTCCCCTTAAGTCAAATTTATGGTTATCGAGTATAAGTAGTTGTAGTTGGAGAGAATATGAAAACAAAAATAATTTTTTATTTTGAGTAAAAAAATATTTTTATTAAAGTTTTTGTTATACAGTCTTCCTATCTGGACAGTTTTTGGCAGACAATCTAATTTAAAAATTATATAATCGATTTAGTATCTTTTGAAATCGATAAGAAAAAATCATTCGAAACACCTTCATCGGGTTTGCACTAAAATCGAAATCGATTAACCTATCACTGAATGGGGAAGTCCATTTTTATTTTTCCTCTACTACAACCCCAGTACAGGGTATTATATGTTTATGCATTTGTTTGTAACATTTATTATAAATATATGTATATATAATCGATTGATTATGTCCGCCTGTCTATATATATATTCTTGTGATCAAAGTGCATAGTAATATTGATGCCGATCGCAATAGTATTTGGCATGACAGAAATAGACAAATAGCCGAATTCACTTCTTATCCCTAGACATCCCTACTTATAGAGGTCTCAACGGAACTGATTCTGATTTTGAACAGCACTAGTGCCCACAGGTTGCAAATTATTTTGGTCAATGTTTGATATAGGGCTTGCAACTGGGGTAGAAACTGGCGAAGGGTATATATAGTGGTCGGCCCTGCCCTTCATTATTTTTTCCTTGTTATCTGAGACTATGAATTTCAATTTCAAAAATGAGTAATGCTTGAATAAAAAAATAAATTGCATAGCGATAGGTTCTAGTTGTGGTACTCGGTGCTCTAATCCGGTGGAGTGTGTGCTAGCAAGTGAACAAAGGAAAAATGTCTGTACTAAATCTTTTGTGCCCCATATGTACAGAAATATTTAGGAATGTGGAAGACGTTTACAGCACGAGTTGCGGCCATGTCTTCCATTTACAATGCTTGCGTGAGTGGCAAAATCGGTAAGTTGCAATGGCGATGAAATGCAAAAGGCCGCTTGTTTCGGTCGTTAACATCGTAAATACACACGTATGCATTTACATACATGTGTATGATAATATGTATGTATGTATATTATTTTAATGGAAGCATACTACGCAGAAAACAATTTTCAAATCAATGGCTTTGACCATTTTCCAGGAGGAGAAAAAAGTAGTCCGCCTACCAATGATGGAATGAAATTTAGAGGATGTTTATGTTTTAGTGGGTAAGACTTTTACTTTGTGTTGCAGGCTTTAGGCGTGTCTCGGAGGAGAGCTTGTACACATTTGAAAGTGTTTTCTTAAAAATGTATTTTTTAAATACATACAATTCTGAAAGTTTTATCGAAACTCATTTGAAGCCACACCTACCCAGCGATCTTATCCCATTTTGTACAAATATTGTAACGCATCCAAAAATAGCTTCAGGCTAGTTACATATGCTGTGGCCAATTCAGTTTGATCAATGTCTGTCCGTTCGTCCGGCTGGCTTGTGGGCAGGATGAATTCCGAAAGTAATATTATCCCAAACTAGCCGTTGTAATCGGACAAGACTGTCAGATTCCTTTTGTGTATATATAAAAAAAATAAAATATATATAGCCTTGATCGCGATCCATACAAAGGCAAAACAGTTTCCAGCCACCCCACGGAAATGAAGTTTGGATTTTTAAATGATGATGTGCAAAATATTTCGTTCCTAGATCAAGCCAGCCGTATGTGATCTAAACGCTCCTGAAAAGACTGCAAAAAACATGTTTTTTTCTCGTGTACTTTTTGTGTGTTGTATTTTTGAAAAAAGAAATATTTTCTGGAATAATAGACCCTTGAAAGCACTTTAAATATAGATTTTGTTTCTTGTCTAATTATTAGTTGAATTCTATAAAACGTAGATAAGAAATATTTTAGCTGTGAGCTCTTTGCATGCTTTTCTATAGACAAAACTAATTATTGACTCTGAAAAACCGTTGCCTGTATAAAGTTATTTCACAAAAATGGAGTGAGGTATTGATTGATTCCTTCTATTTATCTTTCGTAATATTTTTTACAAAATGTTTCCAAGCAATATAAATTCTAAGCTGTCACTTTGAAAAACCACACACAACCAATATGCTATACAACCGATATACTATAATGGGAATGAAGAAAGATATTATCCAGTCAGAAATTACGGACGGTAGCAAAAAAGAAGCGTTCTCAAAGCGCAGATTTGAAACGCTTAAAAGTACTTGTTTTTCAAAATTTACAATCGCTCATAAAATGAAATGAAAAATTTTCAAATTTTACAACTCTGTAAAATAATATTAAAACCGTTTTATAAAATTTCTAAATATCCAGGGCTTATATTCATAAGTGGCCATGAACAAAAACACATATTGCGATAGGGCACGGTAGACAAAAAATACAAATTGGATAATTTTTTTTTGGAAAAATGTAATTTACGCGGGAATGATTTTCATGCGTGACATTTTTGTTTTTTGATTTTCTCGCGATCTAGCCAACGGATCCGGCTGAATTTTTGTTTGTTTATTAAGAACGAATGTCGCTTGTAACTAATATTTAGTCAGTCGCGAAAATCCCTGCAATTGTTGAAAAATGTCAAAAAATATTTTGGTATTCTCAATATGATAAAAAATTACACGGGTTTTTCTAATGATACTTTTCACAATTTTTGACTTTACAGCCACTATTTTTCTTATTTTAGCCTGATATCTTGGAAAGCTAAATTCTATTAACTGCGAAATGATGGATTTTTTTTTACGATATGCCTTCAAAACAGTCTAATCGTCAATGCTTCAAAAACGAAAGCTGTTTTTCTTTGCAGTGGTTTTAAACAATTTTAATTTGTGTTACGATGGGTCTAATGTTGATTTTGTCAGTGATAGCACTGTCAAATTGATGACAAACTCTCTTTTGGTCATCATGTTAATATTGTAGTGTCCACAATTAATTTCTCTCTCAGAAGTATATATAATATCGACTTATCACTGCCCCTATTTGTAAGAGTTCGCTTAGTACATAGTATACTATATTGCTTGGAGGTTTACTCTGGCACTAATGAACACATTTTAAATTTACTGCAGGTGACGTTTAATAGAGCGATAAGGTATGTTTATACTTTAAAAGGTCATGGACATATAACACCATATGTTGTTAAATTTCTAGGTTGTAATTTTACCGCTTTTGTGAATTTTCGTTTGCTCATATTTCTCTTTAAGTTGATAAAAAAATCAATGTCCACTTTTTTTGTTAGACTCATTTCAATTTTGCCACTCATCTCGTAGAAACCAATTAGTTATACCTAGGGTGTTTCACTTAATGGATCGATCATTCCTGGTTAGAGTAGCTCTTTTATATAATGCAATGCCTAGAAAATTGAAACTTTATAATGTGTACGTTACCACTCATTCAAATAGGCTTCTTCGCTATCTCCAATAAATATTCTTTGCAATTCTTTATAGCGCACCTAATTCAAGACGCTGAAACGTATATTCTTATTGACACATTCAATATAATTTATTTGGTTTTGTAAAAACTATACTATTGTTTTTACCGAATGAATGTGATCTTTTTATAATTGAAATTACCACTGTTCTATTACTACATCTTAGGTCTTTTTTCTATAATTAATTATTTATTTTGTTTTTAAGTTCTATATTATCATACTACATTTTATTGAGTAGTTCTTTAGAAACAATTTTTACTAGCATTTTGTAATTAGGCCAATAGGCTTAGAATTACAAGTCGTGAAGAAAATAATTGAAATGAAATGAGATCTAGAAAAATGCTTTAAACAAAATCATTGTAGCGAATTACAAGCTTCTGTTATATGCTGCTCCATTTTGAACTATTTTTTTCATATTACTTTATGTTCATAGCCACTTTTACAGTCACAAACTAACGTGTGACTAGATAGCCAAATCAGAAAAATTGCTTTAGAAAAAAATTCCTCTCCAAATTTATATGACAGATGACATCCAAATCTGAGAATAGTTTTGCATCAAAAACTCATTTTCGAGAAAATGAATTGAATATAAGCCCTCAATATACTTTGCCTATGGTTGTTCATAAGATGAAATGCGGCGAGACATTTTTATTTTGTCCAGCTTTATTAAAATTAATATTTAATTTATTATCACGAATGTAAAAGTGTTATAGCAATTGTCATCTCATTTGGTAAGAATACACTTAACTTCTACCATTTTTATACTAACTTATACTTACTAATTTTCGGACAAATTACTTACATCATACAACCCAATGGTGGTAGAAGAAATCGGATAATTAAAAAATTCAGTTATATCCCTAAAAATATTGCCTTTCAAAAAAATATCGTCACATTTATGATTACAATGTTTTACACTAAAAATCTCCTGAAATATCATAATCGTGCATGTTCTGACAATCACATTTGGCATACATGCCAAATGGTGTCCCAAAAGTGAACTCGTGTATTTTGTTTAAAATAAATGTTAAATACATAAAAAACGATGTATATATAAAATTTAGTATGTTTTCTTTAAATTTGTACATAAAACATGTAATTTGTATAACAATTTTCATTAAAAATATTAAATTAAAAAAGGCTTAGTGGTTTCGATGAATCCCTAAGGTATCGTTTTTAATACGTTCTGTTTTTAATTGAAGCCTTATTAAAGAAATAACACTTAAAATAAACGAAAGTGGCATTTTAATTTAAAAGGTTTTTTATTTTTCTTTATTTATACAGAGAACACATGTTTTTGATAAAAAAAAAGTATCAAAACGCGTGAACAGTAGAACAGGGTAAAATATTTATGGCGATTAGCAAATCGCAAGTGATTTGACAATCGCGTGATTGTCAGAACATGTACGAATATTGATATTATTTAGTAAATATACTAAAACAGCACATTTTCGATTTTTGAGTCCGCGGTATCCCAAAAAATCGGAGCTGAATACAAACCGCATTTGAAGTCTACGGAAACTACCTTTATAAAATTAGCTCACGAACGTCAAATTTTGTGTTGGCCTGTGTCATTTACTTAAAATTAGTTCAACAGCATGTATAAAAGTAGATTGAACAAACTCTCAACCCCACTTCTTACATTTGTTACAAGATTATTGCTATTACACACTTGAAATTTTGGTTAATTGTTCTTAAAAATAGTAGAGAATGTGACAAACTGATAAAAGTACGAAAACCCTATTTCATAAAAGTGCCAACTTAATGAGCATTTTTGCGTGCCCATGGATGACTTTAATTTGATAAACTGACTTCTTATTTGCTACAAAAAGTTCAAGATGTTGACACTTATGCCAAAATTCAAAACATAGTTTAACTCGTTTCGATTGTTTGATCATTTGAACTAATGCTACCAACTACTTCCTACTTCGTCCGTTACAATTTATTTGTTGTTTTATTAATGCACCAAATTTATTTGCTCTAAAAATACACTCCTTCGTTAATTGTTGTTCTTCCATATCCAATAGATCGACGAGCTGTCCGCAGTGCCGCTTTTCCAATCCTACAACACACAAACTCTATTTGAGTTTTGACGAAACAGGTGAAACTGTTAAAGAACTAAAGACAAATCTGGAAAAATCAACCCAGGAATTAAATGATTTGAAGAGAAAATTCACAGACAGAACTGTAGCTCTAGCACAGATTCGTGTAGATTCCGAGAAGGAAATTGCCCAGCTAAAGAATCAAATTCGGGCCTCTGAAGAAGAATTAAAATGTCATAAGAATTCGCAGGACCTTATCGCAAACCTGAAGGAGACAATTAATGATTTACAAAAGGGCAATGCCGATAAAACAAATAAAATAATATCGCTTACAAACACAATCACATCCTCTGAGACTGCTTTCACTGCATTAAGAAAAGAAATTGATATTTTAAGTATAGATTTTGAGCGTGTGCTTTCGGAAAATCGCCAACTCTCTACAGAATGTACGCGTTTGAAAGAATTGAACAACAGCATCCCACAAGAACTCCGGGACAATGAGAAGTCTGTGAATGAGCTGAAGGCGGAAATTGCTATTTTGAAAGATAACTTAAAGAAAGCAACATCACAACTCAAGGTAGAGGTTTCCAAGAGTGGCGAACTCACTATGGAATGCGAACGTTTGAAATCAATGAACGCTTCTTCTCCTTCAAATGAGACCAACAGTAGTGACTCAGCACAAATAATGATATATAAGGAGAAGTTGAAAGTGCTGGAACACAGATTAAAGCACATATCCGATGAATTTCAAAAGGAGATTACAAAGAGTACCCAACTGGAAATAGAAAAAATAAGGCTACAGAGTTATATAGATCGTATGAAATTGAACTCGTCGTCCATCGGTGTGGAGATAAATGATCAAATATCAAATAGAAATGATATTAAGGACACATCAAAGTTTGCATCGTCCACGGAATCTCTTAATAGACGACCAGAATCAAATCGAAGGGAAATTAAGAAGAAACCAAATTTTATGTCATCTGCAGAGTCACTTACCATGCAACAAAGAAGACACGGTCCCGACTCCACCTCCAACTGCATCGTTATTCAAAACTATCCTTCCAAAAACTTGATCTATCCCTTAGAAAACACACTAGTGCTTCTGGCCACAAATATGGACATATCCATAAATAAACAGGACATCGATAAAATAAATATTGTGGGTCGTAATAGTCGTAACTTGGGCGAAAGAGTTTCTTTATTTGTTCGATTCAATAGTAAAGATATGAAAACAAAATTCCTTGTGAATAAGAGCCGCCTCAGTGTGAGTAGCACACTTTTTTTCAGGAATGTAAAGGTTAAAGAATACTTTGATGATAGAATCCATGATGTATTTTTGTATGCCAAAGCGAAACTGATTGGCAATGGCTTTAACGATATATTTTGGACGAATAATCAAATATTTGCAAAAAAGAATGTATCTGATGCAAGAGGAATACAAATTTATACTCGCCAACAAGTCGATGAATTATTAAGCAGTCCAAAGGAAGAATCACGCATGGGCTGCGATTTTAACGATGATTAACAATACCCAGTGAGCATCCACTAAATGATCTGCTTAAAACATTCTAACGCATCAAGGATAATTTTATATAGTATAAATAACTATATGTATGTATTTGTGTACCTAAATATGAATAAATGCTCCAAATAAACATATAACATATTAATCTAATGCTACAAGTAAAGCCTTCATAATATCTTCATACCATAGTTAGACCTTATATTCATAATAAATAAATAAACGATTTTATAACAAAAATCAAAAGTACATAATCTAAGAACATTATAGGCAAAAAAATATAGAATTTATTAACACAATGAGATCTTCGTGATTGCAAGTATTTTACGTATCGTGAAATCTTATGACTATGTAGATTAACATTAATAGTTCTGACAGTACTTTCCACTCCCTTCTTTGTATGGCTTAGGTTAACCAAAAGGAGAAGATAACTTTTACGTCATTGTTCTGAATCATTTAAAATCAAACAACTTGAATTTATTTTTGGTGTTACTGGCACTTAAAGGGTAAATGCCAATTTCAACCTTCTTAAACTAACCTCCCCGTTTTATAAACGTGAGCTTTCTCGTAGCGAAGTTTTGTGAAAGTATGAATATAACATTAATATATACAAATTACGCGAACTTCCAATTTTTATTCATTCACTGCAAAAATACACATAATATATATATATACATACTTTGTTTAAGAATTGCATGTCGTCGTTAATCGTTATTCTCCCATATCCAATAGATCGTCCAGCTGTCCACAATGCCGCTCTCCCAACCCCACAACACACAAACTGTATTTGAGTTTCGACGAAACTTTGGAAACTGTTAAAGAACTGAAGAAGAATCTTGAAAAATCTACTCAGGAATTAAATGATATGAAATTTAAGTTCACTGACACAACTGCAAGACTAGAACGCACTCGTATAGATTCCGAAAGGAAAATTTCCTTTTTAATGGACAAAGAAATCAAAAGTCATAAGAAGGCACAGGAACTACGGAAGAAAATTTATGGTTTAGAAATGAGCGAGTTCGATAAAACAAATAAAATTATATCGCTTACAACTATAATCACGACTCAGAGGACTGCTTACGCTGCATTAAAAAAGAAAATTGATTGTTTAATTACCAATTTTGAGCGTGAATGCACGCGTTTGAAGGCATTGAATACCAGTACCCCACAAAACCCCCGTGAAAATGTTCCGGCTTCATATACACAGTGTTCCTTCAGTTCTTCTGTTGCAACAGGTAAAGTTCAAATACCATCGTCAAATGCACTTTGTTTTGGTAACTCTTCTGTAGATAATGTCCCAACTTCTAATGCGAGTATATTCAAGCAACCTTCCACGACTACAACATCATCGAATTTGACAGAACCACCAGTATTTGGTACAAGTTCAAATAAAACCGCCGCAAAGTTTGGATCCGAAGTGGGTAAGACATCGTCTGGTACTACCGAAGCATTATCCATATCTTCTGGAAAACCTACAAAAAGTGCAGAAGATGCACCTTTCACAACGTTATCTGGCGAAAACGCAAGTTCTGAAAATAATTTGGTAATATCATCTGGGACAGAATCTACAAAACCTCTTATCAGCAGATTAATAATTGGAGCTTCGGGTAGCTCTTCTATCAGCTCCAATGTCTCTGCACAAAATAACTCGATTACATTTTCACCTGGCATTGGTGAAGGTGATAAGAAGAATTCAGCAAATATATTTCGGGACGCCACTGCTTCTCCCGCTGTGTTTTCATTTGGAGCGGATTCAGTAGCCGATGATTTTCAAAAAACACCGCCAGCCTCTAGTTTAGGGTCACTCAATATAATATCTACGACAGAAAAACCAACCGTCTCTTCTAATACTGATTTGTCATCTGCTGCTGTGAATCCAACAAAAATACATCAGAAATATTTGGAAAAATCTATTACGGAGTTAAATAATTTAAAAGTAAAATTCTCAGACAGAACTGTAACACTAGCACAGATTCGTGTAGATACCGGGAAGGAAATTTCCCAGCTAAAGGATAAAATTCGGGTCTCTGACGAAGAATTGAATTCACAAGAACTTATTACCAACCTGAAGCAGCCAATTTATGGTAGCGAAAAGAGCGATTTCGAAATATCGCTTACAAATACAAGCACATCCTCTGCTGAGACTGCTTTTGCTGTATTAAATAAAGAAATTGATATTTTAAATACCGATTTTGAGCGTATGTTTTTGGAAAATCGCCAACTCACTGCCCAATGTACACGTTTGAAAGCATTGAACAGCAGCACACCACAGGAACGCGGGGACAATGTTCCAGCTTCAAAGACACAGTTATTTGATGCAACAGATAGAGCAAATGCACTTAGAATTGGTTGCTCTACTAATATAGAAATTGCCCAGGTAAAGGATCAAATCCTTGCCTCTGACAGAGAATATGAGAAGTCGCAGGAACTTATTGTCAATCTGAAGAAGACAATTTATGATTTAGAAAAGAGCGATTCCGAAAAATTCTATAAAATAATATCGCTTACAAATACAATCACATCCACTCAGACTGCTTTTGCTGAATTGAAAAAAGAAATTGATATTTTAAATACCAATTTTGAGCGTGTGCTTCCGGAAAATCGTCAACTCACTACGGGATACACGCATTTGAAAACATTGAACACCAGCACACCAAATATACATTCAACCTTCAATTCTTCTGTTGGAACATCGACAAAACCTCTAAGACGCAGATCTAAATTTGGTGCTACAAGTAGCGCTGTCGGCACAAACGTCTCTGCACGAAGTAAAATGTCGAAATTTGCATCTGGTGATAAGAAGAATTCAGAAAATATATTTGGTGATTCTACTGCTCTGCCGAAAGCTACTGCTTCTCTCGCTGGGGTTTCATTAGCAACTCCAACCTTTTGCTTTGGATCACCCAATAAAGTGTATACCACCGGACATCCAGCCGCATTTTATAATTCTCGACCTGACGCTGTCGGCACAAACGTCTCTGCACATAGTAAAATGTCGAAATTTGCATCTGGTGATAAGAAGAATTCAGCTAATATATTTGGGGATTCTACTGCTCTGCCGAAAGCAACTGATTCTCTCGCTGGGGTTTCATTTGCAGCTGGCACAGCAGCCGGTGATATTAAGAAAACAGCATCACCAACCTTTTGCTTTGGATCACCCGCATTTTATAATTCTGGACCTCTTACCAGCGAATTTACATTTGGTGCTACAGGAAGATCTTCTGTCGGCACAAATGTCTCTGCACAAAGTAACACTTCTGTTGCACAGATAAAGGCATTGACATTTTCATCCGACACTAGTGCAGGTGATAAGAAGAATTCAGCAAATATATTTGGGGGCTCTACTGCTCCTCCCAAAGCTACTGCTTCTCTCGCTGGGGTTGCATTTGCAGCAGGAACATCAGCTGGTGACATTAAGAAAGCAGCATCATCAGCTAATAAAATGTTTACTACGGTACATCCACCCATCTCTTATAATTCTCGTGCAAGTTCTAAAAAGAAATCAGTAATATCATCCGAGGCTTTTACTTTTGGTGCAGAATCTACAAAACCTCTTACCAGCGAATTTACATTTGGTGCTACTGGAAGCTCTTCGGTCGACACAAATGTCTCTGCACAAAGTAAAGTGTTTGCATTTTCATCTGGCTCCAGTGGAGATGATAAGAAGAATTCAGCAAATATATTTGTAGGTGCTACTGCTGCTCCCACGAAAACTACTGTTTCTCCCGCTGGAGCGCGTACAGAAGCCGTTGATATTAAGAAAACGTCAGCAGCCTTTAATTTTGGGTCATCCAATAAAATTTTTACGACTGGACGTCTACCCACCTCTAATAACACTGGTTTTTCTTTTGCTGCAGCAAATCCAATACCAAAAAATACAATGTCTAATATAGCAGTTAGTTTAGGTACTGGATCCTCTAACAATCTACTGTCGAACGTGTTTGCTGTACATATTTTAACTTACGGATCAAACGATACTTTTAATTCTGGCGCTTCATCAGCAAACAATACGCAAATAACTGGAGCACAAAATATGAACAATTACATATTCGGCCCAACCGCAAGCTCAAGCACGACTGCTGCAACGGACGAACGTCCAATTTGTAGTACAAGACGTTTTCAAAAACGACCTGCTGACCTAATGCAACATGGACCTAGAGGGGACACTTTAAATAATTTTAAATCATAAATCTTATGTTATAAAAATAAATAAATGATTATGTATAACTGAAAACTTTTTCACAAAAATCTTAAGATATAGGAAAAAACAATTATTCCTGAAAGAATGCAAAATTTTAAATTTTATGGGAAAATAGCTTTAAAAAATAATATATAAAAATAGTTTTGAGTGGTATATTCGATACTTGTAATATCTAGTAGTCGCAATTGCTTATAGTGCATTCAAATAGCAGAGCTCTTGCAAAAAATGGAAATCGTAGTCCTTGCGAGGAAGTGCTCCCTCTGGACAAATTTTTCCCTCACAAGATACGACGTGATGAGAGCCATGTTGGCTGGAGATTTTCGTGAGGTCGTTCCAGTGTGGTACTAGAGAACAAGATTAATGTTATCATTTATTTGAACATATTTTTATTCCAGATTATTTTTCCCGGTTTTACTCTTTACACATTCCATAAATTGCTTTGCTATTTATATACCGATGAAATACCGCATGATTTCACAAAATGAAACAGTGGATCACTGTCTCATTTGGAACAAGTAAAAGTTTCCCAATCGATCTGCAACTACTATTCGTTTATTGTATTTTTATTTTATAGCGAACGAGTATATATACTGTAATAGTGGCATGCCTTCTAGTCTTTAATTTATTATGGTACATCTGAGTAAGTAAGCCGCCGAAATGGACGATGGCACTGTTTGCGCCTAATGTGAAAATTGGGATTTATATTGAAAACAAATATAAATAAATAATATTAATTCTTGTGGAAATAAGTACTTGCGACGAGTACACAGAGCTTTGTTTTAGCTAATAGAGCTAGCATTTTATTCAAAATTTGTATAGAACCATAGTTTTCCACATGTGGTACACATCACAAATCGTCAATTTTCCTCCTCTCACGGGAATTGATGCATTTTCCACGAAAATGAATGCCGCATTCGTCTTTAGAGAGCTAATTTACATTAGTGTAGCTTAGGGTTACAAATAATTAAATGAGATTTCATTCTTTATTTTTTTAGTTTACAAAAAAAAAAAATGAGCTTCTTCAACCGATTTTTTGTGATAAATAGAAAACATTTGCTTTATTTTTTGATGTTGTCTAAATATGATTTCTATAGAGAATTTTGATTTCTAATTCATACAGGACATGAGTAACAGGATGTTTTCTAAAATCATTATCCTACAAATGGTTAAATAAAAAGACTATTTTAAAATGTTTTTAAAATCTTAAATACATATGTATTACTTCGTATGGCAAATGATACACAGTGACTCCGAAAAGTGTTCGCCCATAGACATATTTTGAAAAGAAACGCTCATAAAGATTATTCCTTTAAGATAACATGAGTTTCGTTCATTTATGTTAATACTGAAGTCCTCTATTGACAACAATAAATAAAACTAGTGAAACCTAATTTAAAAGGCACAAAAAAATACAAAATTCAAGATAAGAATTTGTACTCCAAATAGTATTCGCTCATTTAATATTAATACTATATAAACAAGGAAATTAATGAAACTCATTAAACAAATGTTACAAAAATTGTCTATTTGAAACACAATTGTCATTTTTAAGAAAACCGTGATTGTAGACGTTTTGCAATAATGCTCTAGCTACGCGAAGCTAAATGATATAGCCGAAATATTTTATTCATAAAACAAACCGATCTTTCATCTTGGGTACGAAAAACTTTTATTTGCGACCCGGTTTGGCGTACAGGCTGCTTTTGCTCTCTACAATATACAGTGGCCAAGAAAAGTGCCTATACGACCCCAATTTCGGCTCCCGGACGAGTTCAGAAGCATTATGAAGGTATGTAATGATGCAGTATTGTTTGATACCTCTTTTTATTAATAAGTATCAAAAAAGTCCATATTTCACCACTAACTTATAATAAAAAAACATTGACAAAAGTCTACATACGACCTGCAGTGTGGTGGCCACGAGTTTAGCACACTTCACATGTGTTTTTTATAATAGCAAATAATTTGTTCTGATAATGAACTCCGCGCAAAATATTTGTTTTTTTAGTGTTGCTTATGGTGTGATCAGTAAGCCCTATAATTTTTTTCGTATTCTTTTGTGTCTTTTTCTAGTGCTCTCGTGTTTTTGCAAGTAATTCGTAATCTGGGCTGGACACAAATTTAGCACATTTGATAAAAGTTGTTATTTTCTGTTTCTTTTTGAGTTTAAATTAATTAATTGGTATGTATGGATGTATGGTATGTTACTCAAATGGAAGTTATTATTTAACAAAATTTATAATTAGACATTGCTAAAGGAAAATGGTGCATTGAGGCGCAGCGTCAGGTTACTATGCAATTGAACGACAGTGGAAGTACCGCTGGGGATATTACAAACATTCTAAATTGATCTAGACAGATTGTATGCAATATTCTAAGCAATATTGGCACTTATGGGAGCTTCAAAAATGTCGCACAATGTCCTACGCCGGTGAAAAACAACCAATAAATCGGAATTGTTAATTCATAGAACCTGCGTAGCAGATCCATTCAAAAAGCTCAGAGAGACCTTTTGACATTAGCATTTCTTCAAGAACCATGAAAAATGAACCAATGAAAAAGATGCATTGTTCAACATAAGCCACACGTATCAAAAAATGACTTACAGTGTCAAATTTCATTTGCTCAGGAGCATTTAGAAAAATCCAAGATTTTTGGGAAAATATCGCCTGGATTGGCGAATCGATCACATGTCGGTTCGGATCTAATAGAAAACAATACGAATTGTGCCCTCCAAACATGCAGTACAACCCGAAGTACAAATATGAGACGGTAAAGCTTGTTGGCGAAAATCCGATGGTGTATACTGCGTTTTCTGGACACGGCGCTGGTCCGATACACAAAATCTACTTGTTGATACTATGATAACATATTCAGATAAAAACAAGCCAATTAAGTGGAGTTTTATGCACGACAACCAACCAAAACACACTTAACACCAGTGAAGAGCTGTTTGTAGCTGAACAGAATAGATTTTTAAAAATGGTGCAGCACAGTCACGGATCTCAATCCGATTGAGAATCTGTGGAATGGACTTTAACAACATATTATAGCAATAAAAGCCAAAAATGTACCCGATTTCTTGAATGAAACTCCTGATATGCTATTCCAATGGAGCGTTTTACGTCTCTAGTGGAGAGCATGTCCAGAAGATGTACAGCTATTACTCAAAATAGTGGTTATCCAACCAAATATTAAGTTTATAATAAAATGTATAATGGTTAGGTTCAGTTTTTTCCGGTTCGATTAAAGTTTTTTTAATTTGTGCTAAATTACTGTCCAATCAATTTTCGTAATATTTGTACTTTAGATTGCATAAAACTAAAATAATCGTACGTAATATTTTAGAAAAAATACCGGGCAAAAAACATAAAAAGAAGTTGAAATATTTGCTTTATAAAGTTACATGTGGTGAATGTGCTAAATTCGTGGCCACCACTGTACATGTTTATCCTTCATTTTGTTGATTTCTGCAGGATAATAGCGGAAAAGTAACCATATTTTAATTTTTATTTTTGAGCTACGTTTTAGCTTTGTAGTTTGTTAGTTGGACGTACTATATTTCTTGTGGCAATGAATCATCGAAAAAGAAATTTTAGCAAAAGTTCGAAAATTAGTTGTGAATGGAAACCTTGATAAAAAAATATGCAGCTGTTCGGCTGACACTACCTGGAAATATTGTACCATGATTTGAATGTATAATTTTCGTTTTCGTTCCCCGTTAAATTTATCGGATATACATTGATAAAATATAATATCCCCTAGACATTATTGATAATAAATTTGTATAAATCGATGTAAGGTAGTGTAATATATATGGTGGTGTAATATTCATGGATTCTTATTTTTAAATTTTAAAGATATCAAATTTAAAAAAGGTACCACGAAAAAGCAGTGCTTTTAATATAATCGATAATACTTCGAGTGAGTGCTTCACTAAACTAAACATAATTAAGATCTTCATGCAATGATTATTTCAAATATTTAAAGATCAAACAATGTTCGCTTGTTTATATTCAAACAGCAGAATTATTTTTGTTGTGATTTTCTTTATTAAAACTACGTTTAATTAATTATGCACAAATATATTTATTACATATGTACGTTTTTGTTTTATCGTTTTATTATTAGTATATATTTTAAATGTGTATAAGTTGTAGGCTCACAATCTTGTTTTTTTTTTCATTTTTGAGAATACAGTACAGTATAAAAGTCAAAATAGTTTAGAAATTGTGAATAACTTAATTGGGAAGATCAAAATACTCAGCCATAACCTATATATAATCCGAAGAAGGTCAAAACACCGAAAAAATATACATACATATATCGAAATGTTGATCTCAAGTAGAGATTACAATTTGCAGGAAATAAGCCTATATTAAAGCAATAATAATTACAAATCATTTGAATTCAATAAGAACGAATTTGAACTTTATAAAGAAAGCCAATTACTTTTGTTAATTTCTTTATTTAAATTTATAAATATTTTATTTATTATAAGTAATTATTTTTTGTTTTGCACATAATTTTTGTTTTGTCTGTTTATTTATAAATATTTGGTTGTTTAGATGTAATAATTGTGTTTGTTTTGTTGTTGTTGTTTTAACTTTAAGTGTTAAGCAATTTAAAGTAGATTGATTTCACTTTTTCATGACTCTTTAAAGGGGCGGGGGGAGTTGATGGTGGTTTATCGGATATCTATAGAATAGAAGTGTTTTGCTGTTGTTTATTTTTGGTTTTGTAGATCTTGTTTTTTTTTTCTCTCTATATTATAGTAAAAAGGAGCAGAAGTGATACATATTTTCAAAGAAGTTCATTTATTATGTTTATAGTTTTTCTTGTTTTTTTTTGTGTAAAAAATAATTACGAGTGTTCTATATTTACGGTTAGTTTGATGTCTGCATTGTTAAAATGTTTATAAGGGAGGATACGACGGGGGACAATTGAGAAACTTTTAACAGCAGCCGCTACTAGCTGACCCAGCCTGATTGCCAGAGCCGGGCAGTGAAGGATTTGTGGGGGAATGCTGTTGTCCAATTTTTATGCCATTGGCCTGTGAAAACAAGATAAGAACATTAGAATTAAATTTTATTATATTTTATAAAGTAAATTGTATTCATTTATTATATTATTAAAAGCGCGCAAGTATGTTAAAACATCTAATTATGATATGATATTTCAATGGTTCTTTGTACTCGAGATTTCTTGCAAAATTTGTGATGAATTCCACGGTGGTTACCAACCACTGCTTTTTTCGTGGATTCATGTTCTTAAATTTCGACTTTTGCTAAAAATAAAGACATTTCCAAGATTAAAGAAAAATCCAAGATTAAAAAACATAAAATTGCGTAAAAACCAGTGCTTTAAATCGACAGCGGAAGCTATCACATGGGCGATGGTCTTTTTATTTCATGAGAAAACAAGTAAGGATGACTATGCGATTCTCTGCACGACTCCCTGCACCTATATATACATGACTATTAATCCTGTTCATCTTCAACCAAATTTAAGGTCCTTATGTCAAATATAGCCTTTTCGGAAACGTATCACTGCAAATTAAATTTATTATAAATTCCCCATTGGTATTGTTTTCGCGTTTGTAATTCAAATGAAAAAATCATAATAAATTTAATTTTTGGATGAATCTGATGCACTACACGTGCGTTTGCGAGAAGGGCGATTGAAAGTCCACACCATTGTTTTCGTGTTCTTGAAATCCAAAAATACAGAAAATCAAACTCAAAAACTGGCATTCGTTATACAGAAACGCAAATAGTGAATCGTCATCCGGAAACCCCTTATATATTTTACACACAATCATTTAAATTAACACATTGAATGCCACGTCGTACGTTTCCGTGCGATACCTAACCCGTCGTGGGGTGCCACATCGTACGTTTCCGTACGACAGTGATTGCTTTTACTTATAGCCCAAAAAATGTTTGGCCTCCTGGGAAGGTGTGCGTCAAAACCGCTTGGCGCTCAATGTGTTAAAATAATAAATTTTATTAAGGGCCTGTTTCTGTAACTTATTTTCGTTCCTCTGAGGCGAATGATCCAAAATCACTCAATTATTACCAGTAATCTATAAATCGCAGGAGTCTATAATTCGTTGTGTCTATAGAAAATCACGCAAAGAGCTCGTAGCTAATTCGAATTGTATGAAAATGATTGGTACCCTTTGTTTTTAAAACACGATTTCATTTATTTTTAACTGGAAACATGATAACAAGTTTGGAATGAAAAAAAATCGTAACCAAATCGTATTGTGTCTCGTTGCATCGCTACAATTCATATAGGTACGATAATTGTATCGTGCCTAGAGACGAAAATATTTTACAAATCCTGCGACATACCAAATTAAATTTTTAGAAGATTCATTTGTCTCAGACAAATTCGTCTTATGGAAAGCGGTTCTAAGTTTGTCAACTTAATTAATGACACTCAATAATTAATAAATGTTCATATTTAGTGTCATTTTGACAAAATCAAATGCCACGATGGATCACAATTACTCGTTTGTTAGCTTGATCAGGAATGCAATAAAATGCCACTCAGAAACTAAACAAGTAAACAATTTCGCGTCTTTGGTTTAACTCCTAACTTCATCAAATATAGCCGCGATGGATCACAATTGTTCTTTTGATAGCTCGATCGGGAATGTAATAACTAAATACTGCTCTTTTTTCGTACCTCATTGTTTATGTCGAAAACACCTTCTTGGATTTTCTCATAGATTTCTTTGGCCGTATTGATAAAAGCTTCCTCGACATTAGCGGCTGTGCGTGCTGAGGTTTCCATAAATACTAGACCATGTTCTCTGGCAAATGCTTCTCCTTCTTCCTTCTTAACTTCACGACGTGACTCTAAATCACTGTAAATTGTAGAAAAGGCAAGAAATATCAAATAAATTCCATCTTCATTGCATTCAGAAATATTAATTACTCACCTTTTGTTTCCTATCAACATTATGACCATATTTGAATTTGAATGTTGTCGGGCATCCTCCAGCCATGTTGTCAAATGATTGAATGTCTCACGTCTAGTTATATCGTATACTAGGAGGGCCCCAGCAGCTCCACGGTAATATGACCGTGTTATTGATCTGAATGCTTCTTGGCCGGCGGTATCCCAGATTTGAAGTTTAATTTGTTTACCATCGATGGTAATCATACGCGCCCCGAATTCCACGCCAATTGTTAAATCATGCACGGGCTGAAAACGTTTGTCGGTGAATTGCAGCAATAAGCATGACTTGCCAACACCTATAATATATGAGAAAAGGACATACAGTCGAACTTCCATATAGCGAATCTCAAGGGGACCAAAAAAAAATTCGTTATATAGAAAATTCGTAATATAGAATTATTTTAAAAAATTTTTATTTTTATGTATGTTGATTTTCAAAAGAAAATACCTAAAAAACACCACCAAAATCAGTTAAGAAATACCATCGGACTTAATCTTGTGTAACTCGAGAAAAAGCACTGAGAGCGGTGGCACATCTATTGACGATTGAAGAATTTACTTTTATCATAAACGATGTCAATTTAATACTGTATCGCACTGTTTTACGGATGCGATACTTGGACACTGGCAAATAAAAACCGAAGAAGATCCATTCGTTAAAAAAAGACAATCAGGTAAAGATATGATTAGTGTGTAGCCGCTACTCCACGCTAGGCAAATGTATATTTTTAAGAGACATGCCATGAGGCAGAATCCGTATGCGCTGTAGTGGAACCCCCAGGAAATAAACTAGAGACAGCAGGTCTATTACCTCTAGTCATCGCATGACGGAATAGAATTAATATACTATGCAGCTGAAAATCATCTTGTGTATGCATCATTATCATAGAAACGTGTTTTCATTAATAAAAACTTTTAATAACTTAAACTAGCTAGAATTGTCTTTAATGCAGATCATAGTATGTATGAGAGTGTGTCATGAATATCTGATTTTCTGTTCATTCAAACAGTTGGGGATGAAAAGAAAAACTGCGGAAAAACAGCTGTCGGGTTTCCCGCAAAGTGATGGGAAGAGCTTAAAGAAATTTGACAACACCCAACGAATAAAATGAATGCCAGCAAATAAACCTCTAAATCCAGCAACACCGACATGAACTGATGATATTCATCCCCCCACAGCTCCTGGCAACAAAGTAAACGACGAGTTTTAGAGACAAAAACAAATGGGGGTGGCAGTTGTGTTAACTTCCTAGAGTCCAGACAGAAAAAACGAGAGTAAACATGACAACAACAAACACAAAGGTAAATAAGAAACGCCACACAAAGGCAAATCATAACAAAAACAACATACAAGTCCAATATAATGTGCATATATACAGAGCAGAGCGAGCGATAACAAACAACCACCCCTCAGCCAATGCCAGGAACGTCGTCATCATCACTGTATCACTCTAAGCTCGCGCAGCACTAAGAGAACAGAGAGCAGCAACAAATCCCCCAACAATGAAAATTATTGATTTTTTCAACCATGACATAGAAAAGGGTGGTCTAGCCTAACAAAGGAAAAATCATATCATTTAGCAATTGAAATCAAAAACACTTTCAAATATTTCCCAACAAAATTGAAAGTTTCCAATGTTTTTGTTGTGAAATCCTTGAAATTTGCAAAAACATATGTTTGGCTGCAGAGATTTCATAATTCTACGTACATACATATACTAGCGAAAATTGGATTGGTCATAAAATACTTGTCGTCGCTAACAAAACGCAAACTTTTCTTCTCGACGTTTGCAGAAGTTCAATTCTTTAGCTCACCTGTGTCACCAATGATAATATATTTGAACAAGTATGCGTACGACATCTTCGGCTTTTTTAGTCGATCTTATTTAGAATCTTTACAAAACTATTAAATATTTATCACAATTTTATAAACTCGAGAAACTCTTGATTTCTGCAATATTTTACCACTACGCAATTCTTCTCTCTTCGTGTAACAACACTGATGTATGATAGTGTTTGGTAAGTCAAAAATGGACTTTTTACTCTTTTTTGCAATCGATTTTGTATTGTAGTAAATCGACCAAAATCGATTTTGTCATAACGATTTTCGACTTTCTATGAATAAGATGATGTTATAAGGGGTGTTCAGACGTACCATATATTTGCGCAAAGGGGCTGATGGGCAAATATTTTGAATTAGAGGGTGCGCTTTGTGTTATTGTGCAAAATTTTGAATTAATTGTTAATAGTTTACTTGTTTACTGGATCTACATGCTTGCACCTAATTCTTATTTTAGGTCTATTTTTTGGTTCTTCACCTTTTTTAGAATTGTCCCCACTATTACTGCTGCCGCACGCGCAGTACAGACACATGTTGTCACTTCAAAGTCTCAACGAAAATTATTTTGTACTAATCAATTGCGTGTGAGTGGTTGTAAATCAGATGTGTGTGGTGAATAATCGGTTTTGTGAAAACAGACGTTTGTACAAATATTTAGAACGTCTAAAGGCCTTTTTAGACGTACAAAATATTTGCGCAAAACGCATTTTTGCATAAAGTTTTTCATTTGTTCACCAGAACATGTAGAGTGTATTTTCTCGCATTTTGCGTCACAAGATTTTGCCCATGTAATTAATTGTGTAAAGCAGAAATATTACAAATTATTTTTTTGGACGAATTTAAAGAATGTTCTGAAATTCTCATGTGTATGTGCGAGTTAAAATACTTAAAAAGTAGAAAATAAATTAAAGAAAAAAGAATAATTTATTTTGACTAATTTATTGTAATATGAGAAAATGCAATAAATAAAATTTGACTTTAAAAGTTGCCACTCAGGGAAATGGTAAAAATAAAAAAACACATTCCTTACACCAAATTCTTGTTTTTGATTTTTTAATCTTCATCTTTTTATAATATTCGGCACTATTTGTGTGGCACCACAGTCATGTACATGTTATCACTTCAAAATCCAGAGAAAATGTTTTTGGTTGAAATCAATTGCTCGTGTATGGTTGTAAATCAGATGTATGTGGTAAATTATTGATTTTGCGAAAATATACGTTTGTACAAATATTTTGTTCCTCAAACCCCCCGATGATGAACTCAACATGGATCAATTTATCAACCTGTAGGATTTCTAGGGCCAGAGGCAGACGAACAGAAAACTAGAACTTTATTAAAGTTAGGCAAAGTAGAGATGCGTACGCTCATAGGAATCTACACAGGGCTCTGTAACATTAGAAACATGATCAGCAGATGGCACATAGGTATTGTGGACTATTGCCGACTGTGTGAGGATGAGATTGAGACGATCGAGCACATACTATAGGCCTGTTCGATTGGGCTACTTTCTTGTTATGCGAGTAAATTCCATACAAAAATTAAGCTAGTAAGCCCAATCGAACAGGCCTTATGTATGTGCCCCTCTCTCTGTGTACGTAGGAAAAAATACCTAGGAGATTATATAATTAGGAACATTGATGAAATTGCAACCCGCACCATCCATGACCTGCTGAGATTCTCGAAAGGCCTGGATTGGATTATGGGTGGTTTTTTATTTACACTGATGATCACAATGAAACTGGCACCTATTAGTAAGAACGAGAACCATAAGGTATGCCAATGTCAAGTTACCCAGAGGTACCCTCGACATACTCATAGGCCATAACAATTACAAGGAAGAAAGAGCATTACTTGACAACTAAACAGTCAAATAAATCTCGACTTCCCAACTCCTTATACTCACTTGCCACCTCCTATTCCACCACAACCCCATTACTGCTTCTGCCCCTCACCTCCTGTCCCACCCCTCACCTAAATCATTATATATTTCAGGTACAAGGATAAGTACAATCCAAAAGGGTCTCCGAGTGCACAGATTGCGAAAGCTTTCTGGTCCTTTAAACCAACCAAAGACCCCTACTAGGGTCTAAACCCAATCAAACACGCTGGTGGCGGGTGCGTGAAAATTCGCTGGCATTCGAACCGAATAAAGAGAGAGAGAGCGGCCAGAATTGTCACTTTTTGTTGTTTGTCGGTTAACTTTTTGTGATAGACCGGCAACTCTGTTATTATGTTAAATTTAATCCATTTGCTTATTATCCTTCAATGGATAGATGATAGATTGTAAATAAAGATAATAGAAAAAATACTAGCTTACAATTAAGAGGCTTGAGAAGGTGGGTTGCTACACATTAGGCCTGTTCGATTGGGCTTACTATCTTATGATTAAGAGACTTAATAAGGTGGCGTCATTGTTACCCATTGGTAACAACACTAGGAGAGTTGTAAGCTACTTTCTTGTTAAGCGAGTAAATTCCATACAAAAATTAAGCTAGTAAGTCCAAATTGATTTTTCTTAAATGGATTAACAGGAAAAATCTGGCAACACAACTAAGAGAGTAGTAAGCTACTTTCTTGTTAAGCGAGCAAATTCCATACAAAAATTAAGCTAATATATTTAATATATTTATTTGTGACGTTTAGTGAAAATTATTGGTGTTGTAACAATAGCGTGTTCTGCAAATTGTTTTTAAAAATTATTTTATTTGATTCGCCTTAAAAAAGACAAAAACTTCTAAAATGTTTGAAATTTCCAACAGCCATACGTTTTGTACTTATCCACGTTCAAATTTTTAGGCATATAAAAAAACGAGAGAGAATTTGTATGAGATCCGTCATTTGTAAATCGACCTTTTGTCATTTCAGCGATTACCTAACCCCACGTAAATCTTCGTCATGATGTGATGTCCACACAGCTCGGTTAAAACTTTTCCTTTCGCTGTAAAAACAACTTTTATTCAATTATTTGACAAATTCCTCGTAAACATATCTATTTTTGGTTGAGTCACTTATTTTTCCAATTAGTTGTTTATTTTATAATTTATTTACATTTGATCTTTCTTATAGGCTGTTTCCACTACGGTCGCTTCCACGTCCGCGTCCAATAATCAATGAACGCGCGTTAAAGCCTATACAAAAATCATAGGCAGTTAGGTATGGGAAAAAGTCGCGTTCATATTGGACGCGTTTTCCGATAAGTCACGTTTACTATAAATTCAATTATTTTTGCAATCGAAACCCACCCATACCTATTAATGGAAACACCGCAAATTGCAAATCCCTATTAAAACAGCTGTTTATCAGCATAAACATAAACAGCCACAGCCAAAATGCAAAAAACAAAATACCAGATGCTTCGTGCATTGTACAAAAAATGTGCAGCGCTGCTGCTACTGCACATTTCCATTATTGATCCTCATTTTCCACTGCGGTTAGCAAAATAATATCATTTAACTCCATGTCACAACAAAAAAATATTAAACTTTTCGCATCGCAAAAAAAAAACAAATAAACGCAAACAGCTGTTTGAACGCAAACGTGGACGCAAAACACAATGGAAACACCATTAAAAATTTTCGATAAATCGTTGACGCGGACGTGGAAGCGACCGTTGTGGAAACAGCCTATTAGTGTCATTTCCTAGTGATGGATCTAAAATGATCGAAAATGTTGGATGGAACTAAATGTGATACCCCATTTAGCGGTATCTGAATTTGTTCTTGTTGGGAAATTGGTTCTACCTTTATTATTGTGTCATGAGAGTTACCATACGACTGCCAAAAGACATACAAACATACAAGTCTGGCAGCATTTTTACAAATACACATAATTGTCAAACGAGAAAGAAGAAAAGTGGAAAGAGAAAACCAGAAGAACGAAGAAGAAAAAAGTAAAAAATTTCATCGTTTGCATAAAGAATATTTTATTTAATAAAATAATCAAAAATTGTATCTATATTTTTTGTAACCAATTACAACAACTACACCTCAACAGTAAACAAAAAGAGTTCTTGCGGGAGAAAGAAAGGTCGAAAGAAAACATGAAGATGGCTGACGGCACCACAATTGTACGTAGAAATAGACCAGGAACCAAAGCGAAGGTGAGTAGTAGTGAAATCAATATGAGCGAGCGAGCGACTTGAAACCAATATGTGTGAATTAATAATTTCAGGATTTCTGTCGGTGGCCCGATGAGCCCTTGGAGGAAATGGACAGCACACTGGCTGTCCAACAGTACATACAACAACTGATCAAAAGAGATCCTTCAAATGTGGAACTCATCTTGACCATGCCAGAGGCACAGGATGAGGGTGTTTGGA
Organism: Polietes domitor; assembly: GCA_947397865.1. Lineage (NCBI taxonomy): Eukaryota > Metazoa > Arthropoda > Insecta > Diptera > Muscidae > Polietes > Polietes domitor. Next base: position 72,573,719 of record OX377622.1, read on the forward strand.
AATACGAACATTTAAGGTGAGGTCGTCCGTCCCTCCGTCCGTGACAAGCTGTAGCACACAATATCAATTCACAATGTCTTTGTTCTTTCTTCAGGCAATTTTGTATGGAATTAAATGGGTTGGCTGTGCGTTTGCAAAAGCAATGCTCTCCCTCGACCTGTACTCAAATGACTGCCACCGATCAGTGGATTTTTTTATGCGCTGCCCATAAAACACCAAAAGAATGTCCTGCCATTGATTACACGCGTCATACTTTGGATGGCGCTGCATGTTTACTCAACAGCAATAAATATTTTCCAAGTCGGTAAGTAACAATGTAAATAATTGATAGCATCCTTGCCACAACCTGCATCCGAAAGTTGAGGTGTCATTTTGAAAACTTGATAATTTGACATTCAACTTTCACAACACAATAATAAAATTATTTTTATAAGAAGACGAAAATATGGGCTGGAATACAGGTTATTAACATATATATTGACATATAAATCGTTACCTTAACTCTACAAGTTAACCGAATTTTTTACATATTCCGATAAAAAAACTGGAATATATAAAAAACGCGATTTCGAAGAAATTGCCAGTTACGCCCGTTTGGAATTATGGTAACGATATCTACGTTACGAAAAAACACAGCTCTAGTACTACGAGAACCTTTAAAAACATTTGAAAGGTCTGTAAAAAATACAATTCCGAAAAAGTTATCAGGAGCGACCTTTTGGAATTAAGGTAACGATATGTACGTTACGAAAATACACAGAAATAGTATCAATTTTTTCCAATTTATTGTTGCTACACTGTACATCGGCTTCGAAAATGCTCTATATCTTCAAACATATCGTCGGTGTGGTGCTAAAACATCTCAAGTCCACTGTCAAAAGACATAGAAATTTTGTAGTTATTGTATCAAAACAATTCATTCATTCACAGGAATAAACTTAAAATCAACTGCTCAGAAACACAATTATGTGACATGAGATGTTTTTGCAGCACACCGACGTTATTAAATTAAATTCAATTTTATTAAGTCACTTCTCAGTTCAAAAATCCAGATTATTAAATCTTTGTTGGTCTGATTGCAATATGATGAGTATTGGAGAAGTATTTTCCGAACAATCAATTACCCTTGCAGCTATATACTAAATTGAAGGAAATATACGTGGGACTTCGGCCAATGGTTTGATATTTATACACTCCACGAGAGTATTATGTCTTTGTGCATTTGTTTGTAACACCCAAAAGGCAACGAGGTAGATTGTTAATTATACCGATCGACTTAGAATCACTTTTTGAATCGTTTTAGCAATGTCTGTCTGTCTGTCCTTCCGTCCGTCTGTCTGTCCATCTTTTCTTGCACAGGTCGCAAGCCAGCCAGAACTGAATGAAACTTTGCACAACAAAGTTTTTCGGGATAGGGACGAACGCTATTTAATTTGAAAATCGGTTCAGATTTAGATATATCCCCCATACGAATTTCACCCCCGATTTGACTCTTTTCACTCTAGATACCACATATGTTAACAGAATTTCTTCAAAGTAGACAAAACTTCTTGTATTTCAGCTCGAAACACCCGTGGCGAAAATGTGTTTGATCGGTTCAGATTTATATATAGCTCTTATACAAATTTCGCTTCTAATTTGAGTATCTCCTCTCTAAAAACAGCATATTTTATCAGATTGTCTTCAAATTTGCAAAACATCTTATACTTCAGCTAGAAACACCTGTGGCGAAAATATGTCAGATCGGATCAGATTTATTATAGCTCCCACACAAATTTAGCCCCTGATTTGACTTTTTCCGCCCTAGAAACCACATATTTTAACAGATCTTCTTCAAATTTGGTTAATTATCTTATAATTCAACTAGAAACAACTATGGTGGAAATGTGTTAGATCGGTTCAGATATGTATATAGCTCGCATACAAATTTCGCTCTACATTCGACTCTTTCCGCTCTAGAAACCACATGTTTTAACAGATCTTCTTCAAATTTGACAAAATATCTTATATTTCAACTAGAAAGGCCTATGGGGAAAAAACTCCAATACAAATTTCGCTCCTGGCTTGACTTTTTCCGCTCTCCAATTATTTTCTTCAAATTTTGTGAAAGTTGATCACTGCTCCATACTTGACAAAGTGGGTCACATCGGTCTATGATTAGAACACATACAAAAATCGTCCCTGATTTCACTTTTTTACAGTATTGAATTGTGTTCGAGAAAGTGGAGATCCCGCCCGACTTTAGCCTTTCCTTACTTGTTTTAATATGGAATTAGCCATTGTCAACCCGTTCGCAACACCTTGGTCCAGACATCTTTGATGCTAACAAACACTAAAGTATATACTTAGTATATGCGCTAGTGACATCATCACGGGATCAGGTTTCTGTCAAATGCTTTTAAGCCGCAAAACGTAACCATTTTTGACCTTGCAATTATTTATAATTTTTTTGCTACATATATCGTTGAACCTTTTCTTTTCTTTTACAGAGTTTCAATAAAAGAGTCATCTGTTACAAAGCTGGGCTCGGTTTGTCGTCGTGTTTACAGAATTTTTTCGCATGCCTATTTTCATCATCGTCGTATATTTGATGAATTCGAGGCCGAGACTTATCTCTGCCATAGATTTACACATTTTGTAACAAAATACAATCTCATGTCAAAGGAAAATCTTATTGTACCCATTAATGAAGAGGAAAATGCAGCGCCCGGTGAAAGCGAGGCTTAGAAACGTCTATCCACACCTCGGCAACAGCTAGAAATAAATCTTTTTGGCGTATGTATGAGATAAGGGGTGCTGGTGCGCCGCCATCCAAAAACAAAGCGAAATGCAAGAAAGAAAGAACGTAACAAACCACATTGCAAATTAAAAACAAAAGTATCTAGTAACAAATGTTATTTCCGAATCACACACATACACACAAATCTACAAATCGCTGTAAGAGAGGATACAAAGAATAAAAAAGCAAACCCCTATTAAGCATGAAAACAAACCTCTTTAAAAATATGAAAAAAGGGAATCTATTAATAATGCTAAACTCAATACTTGACTAAATCATTTAATATTTATAACGACAACAAGAACAACAACAACAACTAATTCCTTGATAACAAATACAAAATGAGAACATGACAACCAACAACAACAACCACTATTATACATACACATATATTTTATTAATATGAAGATGCAAAGAATCTGAACCAATCAATGCGACACCCTTTATAGTTATATATGTATATCCGACAACATTCAATTTCAAACATACAAACAATTCGAAACTTAAACATTCTAAATTCTAGTTAAACCAACCTTAAATGTCTCTGATGTCTGTCTTCTTCATAATTGAGTTTTGTTTTAATTTTTGAAAATAACCTTTTTTACACAATCGAGTATTTGTTTCGTATACATACATAGTACATGCATAATATAACTTATATAATATAACTACACATTTAACAAATGACTAAAAACGGAACAAAAGAAAGTAAGTAAAACTAATGAAAAAATCTCATTACATCATATAGTCAAACAAGGAAACCCGGAAACAAAGAAAACATGGATTAAACATAAACTGTATGCTAAATATTATTAAACTCATTTATTTAATAGTACCACTATTTGTGAAAACAACAAAAACAAATTATATATATATATGAAAAAAATAAAACTTCAACATGAACAAATTACATACCTCAGTTTGTATATTTTTATAGCCTTTAGGTATAACCGCAATAATATGGTAATTATTCTCAATTTCAAATGAAATTTTCATAATTCGAAATGAAAATTTCTCAATTTCAATTGCAATTTTCTCAATTTCAATTCGAAATGGTGTAGTGATATTTTCCTAGTAATTATATCCTAAAATGAAATTCAGAAAGACTTAACAACAAAAAACGCAAATCGGGTTTTGTATTGATTGCGGTACATTTGACTTGAATGTATTATATGACAACATTCGTCTAATAATAATGATTTTATTACAAAGAGCTATAAATTATTTATTGTTTTATTATTATTTTTCTATAAATATTTTTCTCAGAAAATTATAGGTCACTACGTCCAGAAATATAGAATTTATTAACACAATCCGAACTTCATAATTGATAATTTTTGGGTTTCGTCAGTTTGCATTTTAGGTGACGCTATATATCGCTGTTTTTTGTCTATTTCATCTTGTTTGTGAATTTTAAAACTTAATGGCCTGTCTGAAAGATTTTCAAATTAAAATTTTTTAAAGACTATTTTGAATAAATAAGACAGTTTTAATGAAAACAGGCGATCGATCTGTTTGCTAATTATATGTTACAAATTCGGCTTCGGCTACTCACTACAAATATTGCCCTTCAAAAAAAAATATATGTATATCACATTTGTGACTGCATTTTACACAAAAGATTTCCTTAAATATCATAATAGGGCTGTTTTTTCTTTAAATCGGGATAACAAGCTGCGATAACAAAAAAGTAATTTTTTTGCTCAAACTAAAAATATATTTTTTCATATTGTAGCCGACTACAATATTAATATTTGTATCAAAAAATATTTCGTGCTAACTTGTTTAGACGTAACCATAAATTTTACTTACGCTGGATAATTATACAGGGTATAATAAAACATAACATTATTAACATAAAAACATAAAAACATTATTAACATAAAAACTATTTTTTCAAAATTTGTTATTATTTTGATTGAAATTTTAACTATTTATTTCGGGTTTTGTTATCGTTGCTTAGTTTAGTTATCCAGTCTTAACGAAAACCATCCCTAATATTGTTTTATTCATGTCGATTATGCACGCCGACGGATTTGCTGCGGATCGGATTGACTCGATCCGCACTCGACTCACTTTGTGAGGAAAATTGTATTATGTAATCCGTCGGATGACTGCATTACCAACATAAAGTCGATATAATATTACAGCTGTCAAATTGACATTTATAAGCAAATGACAAACAAAAGTAACCAATAAAGTGCATTTTTTAATGTATTCATCAATTGGTTTTTTTATAAATTTGGAAGAAAAAAGTGGCAATAGAAGACAGGTACGGAACAGGGCCGTAAGTGTTTTCAAGTTAACCGATGTAATGTAAGTAGAAAAATTCCTTAAGTGAAAAGTGAATAAATTTTATATATTTCCACAGTTTTGTGAAGCAATTTCGGTTAAAACAAATAAAAAACAACCAAAAAGTACTTTATCCGCATCAAATCAGCGATGATTTTCTGTCGGATATTTTTGTATGTGAAGTGAGTCGCATGAGGAATACATTATACGAATTTTTCCGCAACGGCATTACCATCGGCTTATATAATACCAAAATACTCAACTGCGGAAAAAATCCGATCCGCAGCCATCCGTCGGCGTGCATAATCGACATGATTATGTCATTTGAATTTCAAAATACACCATTTGAAATTCAAAAGAAACCATTTGAAATTCAAAAGACATCATTTGAAATTCAAAACCCGTCAATTGAAATTTAAAAGACATCATTTGAAATTTTACATCTTTATAATTATTATCTGCATATCAATTCATTAAATCTGTTTTGTAAACTGGAGAATATCCAAATTTCCAGAAATAAATAAATGGTAACCCACCTAATGTACATTTTGCTTAAATTATTTTGTTTACATTTTTGTATTTCAAATGGAATCTTTGAATTTCAAATGACGAGTTTTGAATTTCAAATGATGTCTTTTGAATTACAAACGACGAGTTTTGAATTTCAATTGATATTTTTGAATTTTAAATGATGTCTTTTGAATTTCAAATTGAATTTTTGAATTTCTATTGATATGTTTTGAATTTCTAATGATGTCTTTAGAATTGCAACTGAAAATGGTGAATGCAATGTCTATAAAAACATTGCCGCATGTCAAAATCCAGAGTAGTCATCCGTATATAAGCTATAACAGAGGTACTTGAAGGACCGTGACAAAACCCGCCATATTTCATATGATTAAAGTTATTATAAAACCTTTATCAAACACCAAAATATAGCTGATTCCGAATATTCCTGTGGAAGTTTCATTAGTTTTAATTTAATATAGGAATATGGAGCATTTGTGTGTTTGAGAAAAATATTACCATCTACAAAAAATATTACATGAATTGATTCATTTACTACTTTCGAAAGTTATCGTGTACACCAGCCAGCCAGACAGATGGACGGACGTGGCTCAAACAGACTAAAAAGTCGTGAAACGAATTTGATTAAAATTTTAAATTAGAATCGGCTATAAAAAAGTACTGATTATTTTTTCAAATTTCTGGTTTTATGGGAAGTGTTGAAGTTTGTCATTTAATAATGGAATACAATATCATTCATATGATATAACCATGACTGGCTCGGCACTACCTCATCTGATCAACTCAATTTTTCAGTACATGGCCCAATGATGCCGCCAGCCCAAAATCCACACCAAACAGTGACTCATTGTGGATGCATTAGCTTCTCAATAGTCACGTGTGTGTTCTCTGAACCCCATATGCGGCAATTTTGCTTATTGTCATAGCCACCGAGATGAAAATGAGCTTCATGAAGGCCGATCTATTATCGACGTAAATTTCTTACAGTTTTCGTTAAAGACTCACTACTTTGGAAGTAAGTTTTTTTATATTTCTCAATTTTGTAGTTGAAAATTAAAGTGTTACATGGTCCACCTTAGGGTCTTAAGTCACTCCTTCAATGCGTTACACTTTTTTCTGTCCCAATTGATATATACCCTCCTACTGTGTAGAGTGAAGGTATAATTAACTATGAATCACATCATTCCAACAATGTTGTAAATAAATTGTTATTCGAAGCTCAATCAATTCTGTGCATCCTGGTGAGACTGAGTTCAACTCCAAAAAAGATAGAAACAAAAACTCCGAACCCCTTTTTCTTTTCTTTATTTTCTTCTGGTGGACAATTTTGTGAATAAAATACTTCCAAAACCACGGCAATATTTTGTGGCTCAAAACTAATTTCTTTAGGACACATCAACAAGATTTGACATTTGGTTCTAGCCCGCACAGCTACGCAGGAAATTGGAAATTTATTGACATCCAACTAAGCCATCACCCATCGCGAATACAAGGTCAGTTCGGTTTTTTGTTTATCCCTATACAGTGTGAAACGACAGTACATTATTACGTGCCACATTCTTTCTGTAGCCATAAAAATGTTCTTTTGTCCAACACATTTTTTGTGTGTTTTGCCGACGGCAAATTCATATTTTTCTAAACTCAAAACTCTGCACAGTGTTCCGAAGAGAGATTCATGAGACTCAAGTACACATTTGTTTATGTGGTTCGGTTAGAAGTTGGTGGAAATTGCCATCCTTTCATATAAACCTGAGTTTCCACTCCGCTCACGATCTCATGTATTTGTGATAACATTTTGCACACCAAATCTTGATTTTCAAGAAATACAATAGGGTTTAAATATTGTATTCCAAAAGTAATGAAGTTTGTTTTGCAAAATTTGCTAAAAATATCAAATTTATTAAAAAGCACGTTTACATCTAAACGAATTCTCATAAAAGCTGGGCGAAATCGGTCCAAAGGGAAAAATGTTTCCACCACAAGGACTGAACATATTTTAGAGTAATTCAGCATGTTTTTTCAATATGTCCGCTTGAACTTACTTGATATTGGATATGCACATTCCCCCTATAACAAAAACGTACCGCATAAAGTGATTATTATTCGTAGGGGGCGAAATGGGACAAAAAGGGATAAACGACAACAGCTAGAAACACAAAATTCGTATAAAAGTATTTTTCCATATTCGTACTTTAAAGGTGTAAATGGGAATAGAGGGATAAAAATGGTACAAACCAAACGGCTGCATCTATAATAATGAAATTCGGTGTTTACATTACTTTGATGCGTAGACACGTAAAATAAAGAGATTTTAGAAAGTCGTACTCTTAGGGGGTAAAATGGGAAAAGGGGGATAAAAATAGTACCAACTAAACGGCTACAACTAGAATCATGAAATTCAGTATATACATTCCTCCGACTGGCACGCAAAATAAAAAGATTTTTCCAAATTGGTTGAATCATGAAGTTAGGTTATCTAGCACTATGTACGTCAGATAATAGATTTTCAAAAATTGTACTTTGGAATTAAAATAGAATAGAAGTACCAAACGGCTGTACTGAAAATGTACCCACTACCCCATATTATATTATATTGAACATTGCTGCCAGCTATATACTTTTTGAACTGACTTGAAGTATTGTTTCGATATATATAGTATAAAGATATAGATATCTTTGTCCAATTAATGGGGGTTAAAATAATTAAAATTTTATATTTATTTATAAAATTATTTGTGCATTTGTTTGTAACACCCAAAAGGAAACGAGATTGTTAATTATACCGATCGACTTAGAATCACTTTTTAAATCGATTTAGCAATGTCCGTCTGCATGTCTGTCTGTCCATATATTCATGTAATCAAAGTACAGGTCGCTATTATAGCCAGAACCAAATGAAACTTTGCACAACGAAGTTTTTCGGGATAAGGACTAACGCTATTTAATTTGAAGAAAATCGGTTCAGATTTAGATAAAGACCCCATACGAATTTCACTTCCGATTTGACTCTTTTCACTCTAGATACCACATATTTTAACAGATTTTCTTCAAAATTGGCAAAACATCTTATATTTCAACTAGAAACACCTGTGGTGAAAATGTGTTAGATCGGTTCAGTTTTATATATAGCTCCCATACAAATTTCGCTCCCAATTTGACTTCTTCCGCTCTAGAAATCACATATTTTATCAGACTGTCTTCAAATTTGGCAAAACATCTTATATTCAAACTAGGAATACCTGTGGTGAATATAGGTCAGATCGGTTCAGATTATATATACCTCCCATTCAAATTTCGCTACCGATTGGACTTTTTCTGCTCTAGAAACCACATATTTTAACAGATCTTCTTCAAATTTGGCAAAATATCTTATGTTTACACTTAAAATTTCTTCAAATTGAGCTTAACATACTTGAAGTGAAGAACCTATTGTGTAAGTGGATCACTCCATTCCATGTTTGGATATAGCCCCAATACAAATATTCTTCTCGATTTGACAAATAGGGTCAGGTTATATTAGCCTATGATTAGGAAAAATTCAAAAATCGTTCCCGTTTTCACTTTTTTGCCGAATTGAATTGTATTCCGAGAGAAAGTGGAGTGTATCATATAGTCGGGACAGTCCGACTTTACCCTTGCTTGTTTTATTTGCTTTGGTTTGGCTATATTTCGGCCGGGCATTCCACAGAGACTGTCGACTTTCGCAGAAGTGCAGTAATATAACAGGAAAAATATATATTTTTTAATATAGCCAAACCAAATATTGAAAAAAATTATTTCATAAATAAATATAATATTTTTATTATTTCAAACAACGCTTATAAGGCAAGGCTACCAATACGTTTACACTATATATATCGAAATAATACTTCAAGTCAATTCAATATATTCTTATATTTATATTTTCAATAAATCTTAAATACCTTAAATATTGGTAGACAGTGGGTGCTAAAGTTGCTTGTATTTCCATTCTATTTTAATTCCAAAAGTACAAATTTTGAAAATCCATTATCTCACGTACATAGTGCAAAATAACATAATTTCACGATTCAAACAATTTTACCGTAAAAAGTACGAATTGGGAAAAATCGTTTTTTTTGCCTGTCTATGCAGTCTAAGGAATGTATACACCAAATTTCATGACTCTAGCTGCGGTCATTTGGCTGGTACCATTTTTATCCCCTTTTTTCATTTTAACCCCAACAAGTACGAAATTCGAAAAATACGATTATTTTACGTGTCAAAGCAATCAGAGGAATGTATCATTATTCTAGATGTAGCCGTTTGCTTGGTATCATTTGTATCCCTCTATTCCCATTTTACCCATTTAAAGTACGAATTTGGAAAAAATACTTTTATATTATGTTTCTACTGAATTAGAAGAATGTACACACCGAATTTCGTGTTTCTAGCTGTTTTCGTTTGATAGGTACCATTTTTATCCCTTTTTGTCCCATTTCATCCCCTACGAATAAAAACCACTTTATAGCGCACGTTTTTGTTATAGGGGGAATGCGCAGACATATTGAAAAAAAAAACATGCTTATATACTCTAAAATATTAGGGGTTATTATGGGTATTTTCAGTCCTTGTGAGGAAAAATTGTTTTCCCTTTGGACCGATTACTCCCAGTTTCAATTATATATATTATATATATATTCACAACGAATTTTTCAATATCGATTTGAAAAAGTCAAAATACTTCGGAAAATGTTATACATTGCCCTATGCTAAAATATTCCCAGCATAGCGAAATTAATTGTTTTTATTGAAAAAAAGTGATAATATGGTTACTAGGTTAAAAACATTGCTTGGACGATTTACCGTTCATTCCCGGGATTTGGGAAAAATAGTTCTCGTATCATGGGAAATAAATCGCGATAAAATGAGTTCTTACATAATGTCATTATTATTTGATGCTGCAATTTGTTTTAATGCTAAAATAAATGTTTTTTAATGTTTCTTTTAAAAGTTCCGCTTAGAACAGAAGTAGATTTTTTATGGAATCACGCAACTTCTGACTACAACAAACATCTGCAATAATTACATGCAATAGAATGAATAGTGTAACTAAAGAAAACGAGGGTAGTGCAATAAGCTTTGTATAATATAATTTATAGATTCATACAACCTACATGATTCAATACATTTTGCACGGGCAATTACACTAACAAGGACCGACTTTTCAAGAGACGACTTAACGACATTTATTATCGACTTTTCAGTTTTTATACCCTCCACTTAAGGATGGGGGTATATTCACTTTGTCATTCTGTTTGTAGCACACTGAAATATTCATAGGTGACCCCATAAAGTATATATATTCAGGGTCGTGGTAAAATTCTAAGACGATCTAGAAATGTCCGTCTGTCTGTTGAAAGAACGATAGCGACCGAACGAAATGAGCTAGGGGTTCAATTTTTCCCTAAATGTGTCTTATGATTGCAGATCGGTTGGGATTGAAAGTGGGCGAAATCGGCCCAGAGAAAAAAATTTTTCCAAATTCGTACTTTTTGATTTTACGGCAAAAATTGGTTGAATCATGAAGTTTGGTTTTCTTGCACAGTTTAATTGCAAATTTGCAATTAAAATAGGATGGAAGTACAACCAACTGTAGCACCTGCTATCTACCAATATTTATGGTATTTAAGCTTGTTTGGAGATTGCTGTTTTATATTTACTTTTTGAATTGTCTTGAAGTATTATTTCGATATATGTATATGGTATAAACGTATTGGTAGCATTGTCTTATAAGCGTGGTTTGAAATAATATTTTTTATTTATTTATAAAATTATTTTTTCAATGTTTTTATTTGTTTTGGTTGGACTATATTAAAAAAAATTGACATATTCCTGTAATGTTACTGAACTTCTACAAAAATCGACATGTGGAATGCAATCCATGGTGAAGGGTATATAAAGCTCGACCCGGCCGAAATTAACTCTGTTTTTACTTGTTTTTTTTTTTACTTTTTGACCACCAATTCTTCTTTTTATTTTGAGGTCCTCTATTCAAAAATTTATTTAGAATCCCCCCGCCCTTTGAGCTTGTCCCTACTTTGTATACTTTCCTCGTACTGGGTACACTTGTTGAACGTCCAACGCTTTTCCCAAAGCCATTCCGAGCCACAGTCATAAATGCTCATTGCACTACAACAAAAATGACTAACTCCTTGGAACAACAATTGACACAAGAACGCGAACGAGAACGGGAATAAGAACAAGAACAATCACAACCACAATTGCAATTGCAATCAATAACTGCTATGCAAAGGCTTTTTAATTATTCCCAACCAAACACAACTGACTTCGATTCCCTATCGATGGATCCACTGACACACACACACACACAAAACATTTCTAGAATTTATTAAAATTGAGTATTCTTCAACCTCCACGTGTCAATAGAGACAAGGACGTGTCAAAGCCATGTTTCACACAATTATACACTGAAATAGATCGGGAACAGACAAAACCATGCACACACAACAAGTGGCGTGGCGTGGCCACAACGTAATACCACCAGCAGCCACCCACTGAAAAATTATTACGAATTTCTTAAAAGAATGTTGGGGAAATTCTTTCTTTATTTTATTATGCTCTCAATTGCTGTTCGTCTTCCTTATTTCCTTCCGGCGTTTGTCATCTCGTCATCGCCATCCCAGCAATCAACACTTAACAGGCAATAATTCAATTTATGACAGCGAACTGATTACAAGGAGAGAAAAAGAAACCACAGATGCGAGACCCAAATCATGACAAAGCCATGCTATCGGAAAGATGTTGCCTAAGAATCTGGAGATGTCCCTGGGACACTCAGGATTTCTAAGTGTATGAGTTTCATTGATGGCATTCAGCAAAAGTGGGTTACCCACAGACAGATCAACTCTAGATATTTATTGCGAATAGTACTAAATACTACTGACATTTCTCTCACTTCCTGTTGCTGTAGCTGCACAATAGTGTGGCCCAAACAGGACAATCATATTTCACAATATTTTACAATACTATAGCAAAATTTCAGCACGATACAAGGATGGAAATTCGTTGTAACCCGGCCATAAGAGCAAATTTGAACAAGTAAGGAAAGGCTAAAGTCGGGCGGGGCCACTTTCTATCCGAATACAATTCAATTCGGTAAAAAAGTGAAAACGGGAAGGATTTTTGTTTTTTTCATAATCATAGGCTAATATGACCTGACCCAATTTGTCAAATCGAGAAGAATATTTATATCGGGGCTATATCCAAAAATGGAATAAAGTGAACCACTTGCACAATAGGTTCTTCCACTTCAAGTTATGCTCAATTTGAAGAAATTCGGTGAAAATACGCGGTTACTGGGGCGGAAAATATCAAGCCGAGAGCGATATTTGTGAGGGAGCTATATATAAATCTGAACTGATCTGACCCATTTTCATCATGGGTGTTTCTAGTTGAAATATAGGATATTTTACAAGATTTGAAAAAGATTCTTAAACTATGTGGTTTATAGAGTGGGAAACGTCAAATCGGGAGCGAAATTTGAATGGGAGCTTTATATAAATCTAAACCGATCTGACCTATTTTCACCATAGGTCTTCCTTTTTTGTTAAATATAAGATGTTTTGCCAAATTTGAAGAAGATCAGTTAAAATATGTGGTATCTAGAGTGAAAAGAGTCAAATCGGGAGTGAAATTCGTATGGGGGCTATATCTAAATCTGAACCGATTTTCTTCAAATTAAATAACGTTCGTCCGTATCCCGAAAAACTTCGTTGTGCAAAGTTTCATTTGGTTCTGGCTACAATTGTGACCTGTTGTTTGATTACAAGAATAGATGGACAAACATACAGACGGACGGACATTGCTAAAACGATTCAAAAAGTGATTCTAAGTCGATCGGTATGGGTCTATCTCGCTTCTTTTGGATGTTACAAACAGATGCACAAATACATAATACTCTCGTGGAGTTTATACAAATTTAAATATACCCCGTTAATAGATTTCAGGTACACTAAGAAAAAAGAATTCCTAAATTTGAGTAAAATCCATATTCCAATTTAGTTCAACAATTTTACTCCAGTTTAGTAAACTTCCTTAAAAGTAGGAAAATTAACTAAGTATGAGTAAAGTTTCCTTATTTCAATGTCATAGTAAACAAGTAAATAAGTTTCAGTCGGTTCAACCGACTTATATATACCCTCACTCTCATATGGATTATGTGTGTGGGAGGTAGTGGAAGTTTGTGGAAATTGGACCTAGATTCCACATACGTAAATAATTGTATAGGGTGATTTTTTAAGAGCTTGATAACTTTTTTTTTTTTAAAAACGCATAAAATTTGCAAAATCTCATCGGTTCTTTATTTGAAACGTTAGATTAGTCCATGACATTTACTTTTTGAAGATAATTTCATTTAAATGTTGACCGCGGCTGCGTCTTAGGTCGTCCATCCGCTTAGTCCAATTTTGGCATTTCCACGTTTTTGAGTAACAGAGACCCAATTGGTGCGAACGGCGACGAATCGAAAATTGGTGGTCATCATTAACACTGGCCGATACAGCTGCGATATTTTCTTCAGTTCGCACTCTACGTAAGCGTGTTGGTGGTTTAATGTCCAACAATGTAAATTTGGTGCGAAATTTAGTCACAATAGCCCGAATAGCCGCTTCAGTGGGTCGATTAAACTGACCATAAAATGGAAGCGCGCAATGAACTTTCTTAACAGAGCACGCATTTTGATAATAAAATTCAATAATTTGCAAGCGTTGTTCGTTTGTAAGACGATTCATGATGAAATGTCAAAGCATACTGAGCATCTTTCTCTTTGACACCATGTCTGAAATCCCACGTGATCTGTCAAATACTAATGCATGAAAATCCTAACCTCAAAAAAATCACTCTTTAAAAACATGATCAAATATGAAGACATTATGGATTTCAGGCACCGGTATAGGAGTTATAAAGGACTTAATTTTACCTCATGTGGGAGGTACTTGAAGGGGCGTGGCTAAATCATAAATATTTTTTAGGTTTAATGCGATTTTAAAAACATTTACAAATATCAAATTTCAACTGATTTTGACTACCCGTATGAAGATTATATCGGTTTTATTTTAACCAAAGCTTATGCCACGTTGTGTGGGAGGTACTAGAAGGGGATTGGCAATATCGTCCATATTTCAAGAGTATCAAACGTCCATAAAAACATTGTTAAAAATCAAATTTCAGAGTATTCCGACCATCTGTATATAAGTTACTAGGTACAGTACCCGCTGCTTCGCACGCGAAAAATCCAGGCGTTTGTTATTAGTTGTATCCGTCTCTGTTTTAGGATAGTATTTATTTGATTTTCATTTCTAAACTAGTAAATTGGAAACATAGCACTCATATACAGTCAAAGGAATGTGCTTATCGATGTGCACTGTTTTAGCTGAACTCCCTTCGTATATATATTTTTTATCATTTTCTACCCACTTTTAACAAAAAATTACAACCGCGGAGCCTTTTATTCGAAAAAAATCCATTTTGATGGCGCTTCTACATGATCAGAGGACTTTACATACTAAATTTCATGATTCTAGCTGTAATCCTAAAGTTGGTACCATTTTTATCCTTTTTTGTCCCGCTCTCCCCTTAAAAGTTCAAATTTCGAAAAATCAATTTCACGACTATATCTCCAATACTTAAAATAGTGCCATTATTATTCCTTTTTGTCCCTCGTAACCCTTAAAAGTACAAATTTTGAAAAATCCAATTTTAATGCGCTTATACATGGTCAGAGGAATTAACATACCAAATTTCACGATTCTTGCTATAATAATTTAGTTGGTACTATTTTTATCCCATTTTGTCCTGCTCACCTCTTATAAGTACAAATTTCGAATAATTAAATTTTACTGTGCTTCTACATGGTCAGAAGAATATGTAAGTTCTCAAATTTCAAGATTCTAGCTGCAATACTTTAGTTGGTACCATTTTTATCCCTTTTTGTCCCGCGCAACCCTTAAAAGTATAAAATGCATTTATATTCCGCTTCATTGTGGTGAGAGGAATTTACATACCAAATTTCACGACTATAGCAGCAATGCTTTAGTTGGTACCATTTTAATCCCTTTTTGTCCCGCTCACCCATTATAAGTACAAATTTCGAAAAATCAATTTATATTGCAAGTCTACGTTGTCAGAGGAATGTAAATACCAATTTTCACGATTCTAGCTGCAATTCTTAAATTGGTACCATTTTTATCCCTTTTTGTCTCTTTCCTCCCTTAAAAGTACAAATTTCGAAAAATCCCTATTTGTAGCTTTTCTGCATGGTCAGTGCAAGGAACACACCGAATTTCATGTTTCTAGCTACTGCCGTTTAGTCAGGTTCGATGTTTATCCCTTTTTGTCCCATTTTACCTCCTAAAAGTACGAATTTCGTAAAACCCTTTCTTAGTCGACGTCTACGTCATATTTGGGAACTACAATGAAAATTTCATGACCCTGGCTTCAGCCGTTTGGTCTGGGGGCTGGTCAATGATAAGTCAGTCAGTAACGCAACTCTTTTATATATATAGATAACAGCTTTAATTCTGGGTAGGTTGGGGTGATTTCTGTGGGAGGTACCAGAAGGGTCGTGGCAAAACCACCCATATCACGCTTAAAGTGCTTATAAAAACTTTATCATATACCAAAACATGGCTAATTCCAAATATCCGTGTGGAAGTTTCATTGTTATACCCTACACCACTTCGTGGTCTAGGGTATTATAAGTTAGTTTCGCGCCAAATGTTTGTAACACCAAGAAATAATCGAGCTAGACCCACCTTTAAGTATACTGATCGGCTTAGAATCACCAGCTGAGTCGATTTAACGATGTCTGTCTGTCCGTCCGTCCGTCTGCTGTCCATCTAAGCTTGTTCGCACTCTACAGGTCGCAATTGTTGTCCGATTGTCATGAATCTTGGCAGAAGTTATTTTTTCTGGCCAAGGACCATCGGTATTGAATTTGGAGGAAATCGGTTAAATTGAGATATAGCTCCCATACAAATGTAGCTCCCGATTTCACTTTTTTCGCTTTAGAAACCATATATTGTACCCGATTTGATTTGAATTTTGCAGAACATCTTATAATCCAACTAGAAACACGTCTGCAAAAATTGGGTAAGATCGGTTTAGATTTAGATATAGCCCCCATATAAATGTCGCTCCCGATTTGACATTTTCCGCTCTAGAAACGACATATTGTACCCGATTTTCTTTAAATTTTGCAGAACATCTTATAATCCAACTAGAAACACGTATGCAAAAATTGGGTAAGAACGGTTCAGATTTAGATATAGCCCCAATAATGTCGCTCCCGATTTCATTTTTTCCGCTTTAGAAACCACATATTGTTCCCGATTTTCTTTAAATTTGGCACAACATTTTATAATCGAACTCGAAACACCTATGCTGAAACTGTGTAAGATCGGTTCAGATTTAGATATAACCCCCACACAAATGTCACTCCCTCCGCTCTAGAACCCACATCTTGCACCCGATTTTCTTTAAATTTGGCACAACATCTTATAATCTAACTAGAAACACCTATGGTGAAAGTGGGTAAGATCTGTTCAGATTTAGATATCGCCCTCATACAAATGTTGCTCCCGAATGTTTAACCGATTTTGGCCAAACTTTACATATTATATTTCACCAATAAACATACATCGTTCCAGGTTTCAATATACCCCCATACAAATGTCCTTTCCGATTTAACATTTTTTGTCAGACGCATACATTTACAGGATGCAAAAATCCTTCCCGATTTCACTTTTTTACCGAATTGAATTGTAATGAGATAGAAAGTCCGTCCTTCTTTAGCCTTTCCTTACTTGTTTGGGAGATGCCCATATGTCCATACTTTGGTATAACCCAAATGGGGCCCCATTCTGATCTATTACAGCTCTAGAAACTACATCTTCGTCGGATCTTTATCAAATTTTGCAGATCATGGTATTTTTCAACCAGGAATACCTACCGTGAATGAGAAATATATAGGTCCATGTTTTGGACCAGGCCCAAAATTAGTTATAGGCCCATTTTTAAATGTCGGTCCAATTCATCCTATTACTACTGCATAATTTGTATTTGTCTGTCGGATAATTGGATCAATTACCATATTATTAACCATATTCGTCAAATATGACTAAAGATGAATTTATAGTTGCTCCCATGAAATAAATGGGTTTAGTAATCAAAGCGAGGTACATACGCAGGGAGTGGTGTAGGGTATTATATAGTCGGCCCCGCCCGACTTTAGCCTTTCCTTTCTTGTTTTTTATTTAACATAGGAATATGGACCATGTACAAAGTTTGAATTGATTCCCCAACTCCTTTCGAAAGTTATCGTGTACACCAGCCAGCCAGACTGAGGGATGGACGGACATGGTTCAAACATCCTAAAATGTTGTGAAACGGATTTGGTCCAAACATACTTGGGGTCTTAAGTCACTCCTTCAATGCGTTACACTTTTTTCCTGTCCCAAATGATATATACCCTCCCACTCTGCAGATTGAGGGTATACAAATGTACTTACATGAGCGTGTACCTAAGTTATTTGAAAAGATATCTGACTAACTAGGAAAAAGTTCATTATTTGGCAAGGTTAGTTTCGTATTTTGCTCGAATGTAAAACTGTTTTCACTGTTGGAGTGCTTATAAAGTTTAAAAAATATATAATAAACTAGTGTTTTGTACCCGGCGTTGCACGGGTTAATTTTTCCCTATTACCCAACTTCGTATGCTTTGAAAGATAAAATGAGTAATTTTTGATAGTTTTAAAATATTTTTTGTGTGGGAGGTACCACCCCCCTTTGTCCTATCATGACCTAGACTATCCAGGAACCATCCTCTGTCCATAAGATAGATACAGTAAAATTTTCAGGTGAATCGGTCCACCGGTTTGGCGTCCTATACGGAACATACAGACATACAGACACACATTGATTTTTATATATTAGATAATTTTAAATAAGTTATACTCTTCTAAAGATAAAACGCCGGAAAATGATCCCATTTTTAACGTTTTTCGCTTGTAACTTTTTTTGATTTTCCTATAGTTGCAAACTTTTGGTATTTAGCGTAATTAATTTAGAAGCGTTATTGCCCTAGAATCATTTTAGCCAACGGACCTCCCCTGTAGGTCCACTCTATAATTGCCAATTTTTCAAAACAAAAAAATATATATTATCAAAAATTCTGAAATCGCAAAACAGTGATTAGAAAATGTTTAGTATATTTTTTAGTCTAATATTTGATTTCGTACTCAAGAAGTATTATTATTGTAAAGAAATCACGACCATTTGAGTAAAAAATCCCACATTTTGGAACATATTTTCCCCACTCAGGGAATTTGGGAATTTTTTTTTTTGAAAAAACAAAATGCAAAAACTAGAATACATTATTTTTGGCAAGATTTCACGAGATGCTGCCAGGCGTGGCAGACCCCGGAGAAGCCGGTCTGCAGAGAATATTGCTGCTGTAGCCGAGGATGTCATGGAAGCGACGTCGACATCGACCAGACGACGTGCCACGCAAATGGGTATCAGTCGACGGTCTTTACAGCGAATTTTGGTACAAGATTTGAAGATGTTTCCGTACAAAGTCCAGACGGTGCATCAGCTGTTAGCTGCGGACCGCCAATCGCGTCTAACATACGCTCAAGCCATCCTTAATCACCACCAACAGGAAGATGATTTTTCATCAAAAATAATCATGAGTGATAAGGCCCATTTCCATCGTAGCGGGTACGTAAATAAGCAAAATTTACGCTTCTGGGGCTCTGAAAATCCGCGTGTAACCCACGAAGAGCCATTACACCCGCTCAAAGTCACTGTATGGTGTGCTGTTTTCGCTGGAGGAGTCATCGGACCTTTTTTCTTCGAAGACGTCGCGGGCCAAACGGTTACTGTGAATGGTGAGCGCTACAGAGCAAAGATCAACGAGTTCTTTTTGCCGCAACTTGATGAATTGGGATTGGAAAACATGTGGTTCCAACAGGACGGTGCAACGGCACACATTGCACGTGCCACAACCGATATGCTGAAGGATGCATTTCCCGGGCGCCTAATCTCCCGTTTTGGCGATTTGCACTGGCCAGCAAGATCGCCTGATTTGACCGCTCCAGACTTCTTTTTGTGGGGCTTTTTGAAGTCGCGGGTTTATGTCAACAAGCCTCAGACTCTTGCAGCTCTTAAAGACAATATCCGTCAAGAATGTGAGGACCTATCGCCGGAAGTTTTGGCCAAAGTAATGGAAAATGCCATAAAAAGGGCTCAAATGACAATCAACTGTGGCGGCGGCCATTTACATGACATCATATTCTCGACTTGATGTAAAAAAAATTAAAAGACCAATTAAAAATAATCCACAAGAAGAATCAACGTTTTTCATTTTTTTAAATTACAGCCAAAAAACATCGGAAGGTTATTTTTGCGCCACCTTGTATTTCCTCTTATTTCTACAGACTTTGTAGTTGATAGTCCTTACCTACCTTCATTAAGATATATATAAAAAGTTTATACATTTAGGATAAACATTTGTAGATAAACGCAAAATAATCTTGAAATAGGTGACTTTAATAATACAATAACTGCTAAAAATAATTTTTTGTTTTCTGATCCTCGATCGAAATTAAGAAATGACTGCTATTTTTCTAAAAAAAGGTGAAATTATTTTTAGTTTTTTAAAGCTGATATTTTATTAAGAACAAAATACGTATGTATGTACATTATGTTTATTTCAAAGACGACACTTTCGTAAAAAAATATTAAATTTGTATGGTCAGAATTTTTATATCGACCTAAATGATAATAGGAACGATCCATATACATAAATAAATATTTTTTGGGAATTAAAAAATTGAAAAAGGATAAGAAATTGTTTTTAGGTTTTAGAAACCCGTTTCGAAAATACGGACAATACGTTCCAGAAGATCGACCATTTTCGTAAAATCTAAAATGATTTTATGTTAATGTATATGGGTCTTCCCTACGACCATTCTGTAACCTTTTCGAGCAAACAAAATTGAAAAACAGAAAACAATTACAAAGTTGTCTATGTCGATATCAAATATTCTGACATGATTAATGATCAAAATTTTATTGGTCAAACCAATTAATATACACTGATTCGTGCTGTAATTTTTAGCATTCAAAAACCAATGAGCCAGAAGCATAACTAACACTTGAATCATCCATAACTTTACATTGACTGCTCTGATCGTATTTTAAAAATTTAAAACTCATATTGTAGCCCTGCTCTTGGAGAACTTTAACTGAACTGAGCATAACACCAATAGGATGCCGTCCAAAAATGGTGTTGTTGTATTCACGTAAGTAGGCAGTAAATGTTTCAGACTTTAAAGTTTCTATTATATCCATGCCCTGTTTATCTAATTTTTCTATGGACTTGTAAATTTGACCACATGATTTTTCATAGTAAGTGTAATTAAAGCGATGGCCCCAATGACAAAAGTCCGATGATATCACAAACAAGTTCTGGGGATCTGTGAAGTAATTGGCTAGTAATCGACCATATGAAGCCTCTTGGTCCGGATTTAACGATCCCACCAAAATGGGCACAATAGTAAATTGTTCCTTGAAATCTTCCATGACTTTGGCTATATATGGTAGATGCATTTCAATGCTATGCTCATTTTCATCTGTTTTCATGTCCATCCATGAAAAGTTTCCCGTCTTTTCCAGTTCAGCGTTAACATCAGTATCGATGTTGAGATCATAAAGGGGTGTTTTATATTTCTTAGCAATTGATAAGGCGCAGCCTCGCAGACGTACGTGATGAGATGGACCCAAAATAAATATGCGTTTAACTACAGCAGGACTAACTTGTCGATAAGCAAAAGCACCACATGCCCCACAGTATGTGTAGCCAGCATGGGGAGCTATGATGGCTCTAGCTGGTCCATGTGAAAGGGTTGCCGCTCCTAACCAGTTGTCAAGTTGTCGGGACAATTCAGAAGCTGAATCGGAGTACCAACTGCCAGCATGAGATGCCTTTCTACTCGACATTTTCCCGAATATATTTTCAATTGATATAATTATTCTATGTAATAACTACTATTTTCAATTCAAATTATTTCTCCAGAAAAGGAAAATAATTTACCTTTCGCGGTGATTGGTCTTGTAATAAAGATCTGCTTGCAGTTTTTACTTTTGGTCTGTAATCAATATTTCATTTGAAGTGGGGTATTCTCCTGGCTCAAGACCATTTTGCATCTATATTTAATAGAATGCACATTTATTTATATTTGACATTTAATACTTGGCTGCACACTACCACTATCAAGATTTCTTGCCTGTGAAAGCCTTTGTCATATGGCTTCGCAGCGACTTTTCAACAACAAACCCGACTGCTGATTCTCACATACGAATGAGAAGCACAACTCACTTTCTATATATCCGTTTAGACAAACAGATATAATAGCATATAATAGTACACTAAGAAAAAAATGTATGTTATTAACTGCAGAGATTGTTTGCTACCTATCAGCAGGCACTTTTTCTGCTATTGAAGCGGGTCTTCTGTCATAACAACATTTTATCTGCAGTTTTGCATCAGCATTCAAACTGCTGAAGAGTTTGCAGTCTGCTAAAAATTACTGCTGTTAATTAAATATAAAAATAAGTTACAGAATGAGCGTTCTGGAGTTAAAAGCCATTCAGACTGACGGAACTTCAAACTCTATTAGCTTGTGACAATATGACTATAATACAAAATATCTTTCATGTAATAATAAGTTACATGTAATAACTTTCTTTCTAAAGGTATTGTTAATATATTCAATTATTTCTAATGGCTTGCAGTGGGTTAATGTGTGCAGAATAGCCCCATTTAATAGTTTATATCTCTATATCTTTTCGAAGATAACCATATTAATGCGATAGGTTAGAAAACATACGAAATGTGATAGATATTTCTGAAAAAAAAAACATTATTATAATCGTTAATATTGTATACAACTTACATTTTGTAAAAAAGTTGTAGAATTTTTAGTGTTCGAGATAATTTGTATTATATGTACAATAAATCTTAAAATGTAAACTCTTTTAAGAGTTATTTGAATGTGTATTTTTGTTAAATATGAATTTTTAATGAAAAAATAAACATAACAATTTTGAAAATAAGATTTGTTCTTCGTTTCTTTATACTTACAGTGGCCGACAAAAGTCAACATACGACCCACATTTTTGCGATTTAGCGAGTTCTAAAACATATTTGAAAAAAGTAATGATGCGGTTTTGTTTGAAATCGTGTTTTATTCATATAACAATAACAAAATGCATTACTTCAATATAAACACAAAAGATATTAACAGAATACGCAGAAAAACCTTGACAAAAGTCTACATACGGTTTGAGATGAGACATAAAAAATGCAATTTAACGTGACAAAATCATACTATTATATAATTTAATATTTTGTTGGTCCACCATGAGCATATACAACAGCCAGCAATCGTCTGGGCATTGATGCAACTAAGTTTTCCAATTCCGCAGGTGATATTTGTCGCCATTCCTCTTCCAGCTTGTTTTTTTAGCGTTTGGGCGCTAGTCATGTGATGTTTTCGGATCCTGCGTTGCAGAATCTCCCACACATGTTCAATAATATTCAGGTCGGGGCTTTGTGGCGGCGAATAAAGTTGTCTTGGAGCATGGTAAATCAGCCAATCTTTAACAAATCGGCCGATGCCTTCAGATGTTGTTCCAATATGGATTTATATTGATAGCGATCCATGTTACCCTCAATAAACGCAAGATTTCCAACTCCAGACGCCGCGACGGCACCCCAAACCATTACGTTGCCACCACCATGCTTTACCGTAGCAAGTAAATTCTTCGGATTCATTGCCGTATTCGCTTTTCTCCATACTTTGGCTCTCCCGTCACTTCCAAATATATTATACTTCGACTCGTCCGTAAATAAAACCCGCTTCCAGAAGTCTAATCCCTTGTCCAAGTATTGCTGGGCGAATTCAAGGCGAAGCTTACGATTCTTTTCACTTATAAGATGTTTTTTGCGTGGCGTTCTGCTTCGGAAACCATTATTATTCAGACTTCTTTGAATTGTTCTTGGATGTACAATTGTATCCGACCTTTCTGCGAGTTGTTTGGACAACATTGTAGCATTCACTTTCGGGTTTTCATTAACTTCTTTTAAAATAAAGCTTTCATCTCGTCGACTAAGTTTTTTTGGACGCCCACTTCTGGGCTTATTTTCAACAGTACCCGTATTTTCGAAGTTTTTGCATATAGTTTGGACAGTTGATTTACTTAAATTAACCATTTTAGCTATTTCGCCTAAAGATTTCCTTTCGTTTCTGCATTTTATTACTAAATTTCGAATATCAGTTGCAATTTCTTTACGAGAAGCCATTTTCGCGGACTAATGTTTCTTGAATTATATTTATTTAAAGAAGAGCAAGCACAAGACAAATGACAATACAAATTTCGTCAATTCTCCTATAAAGTACATTATAAAAAATGACGTAAAGCATGGGATGCTATGTCGTATGTAGACTTTTGTCAAGGTGTTTTTTGTTTATTTTGCCAATATATTTTAAGTTTATATTGAAGTAAAGCATTTTGTTATTGTTATATGAATAAAAAACGATTTCAAACAAAACCGCATCATTACTTTTTTTCAAATATTTTTTGGAACTCGCTAAAACGCAAAAATGTGGGTCGTATGTTGGCTTTTGTCGGCCACTGTATATGTCATACTGTTCTATACATATGTTTAAAGTTTCAAGATAACGTTTTTGATAATATAATTTTTTTCAAGATATGAGTAGATTTTGGTTCCAAAAAACAGCAAACAACTGTTTGCTATTTTAGCAGGGACAATCTGCTGTCACTTTTTCAGCAGAAAAACTGTTTTTTTTTAACAGTCTTTTTGCTTTCTTTTACTAACAAATTCTTTTGAGTGTAGTAGTAGTAGTATATAAAGTTTAGATTTTCTTAAATTTGAATTTTTGGCGAATTTTCTTTTAATTAATTTTTCTTTTGTCCAAAATGGCTAATATTAATCACGGAAAGGTTATCCAACAATGATTTCAAATCATGTGCCACTTTATTTTAAAATTATTAACAAATAGCAATAATTGTAATAACATTTTAATGTAGATGCAATGTTGGCATTAACATGCAATTGATATAAAATTCAAATCAAAAACGTTGTAACTATAGTATGAAAATTCTATTTAAAAACGATTTTAAGTCTAGTTATGCAAATAAAATAATTTTTATTTGCTTAAATATATGACTTTTTGTTAAAACCCCATTTTTTCCCACATAAAGCGTATTTCAAATTTTCATTTAACTTTGGGCAGAATCTAATGTTATCCGATCGTCATCAAATTTTTTATTGGAAGTTTGTAAGCCAAATGGAAACATTATCGACCCGGGAATCCGTAAAAAATAATATACGTTCTATTGTAGACACTGACATTTCATGAAAAAACACAAACTTCGGAATTCTACGAAACCCTTTATAATAGCAGTTTAAACATATTGTTGGCACTTTTCTTCAACCGTCTTCCGTCGTCCGCCATTCTGATCCTTTAGTATAATTTAT
This sequence comes from Polietes domitor, assembly GCA_947397865.1. Classification (NCBI taxonomy): domain Eukaryota; kingdom Metazoa; phylum Arthropoda; class Insecta; order Diptera; family Muscidae; genus Polietes; species Polietes domitor. The sequence goes on from OX377622.1 coordinate 72,598,924, forward strand.
CTGTTATTATCATAATTATTTAATTTAGATTATTTAAACAAATTTTTCAGATTCACGCCATTTCTTTTCAGAGCCTGTTAGCATATGTAACTAAATTTGTTAAATTTTTGGTGTTAAAATATTAGTTTTAGATCTGTAGCTTGAAATAAATAGGAAATTGTACCAAATATGTCATTGGTGTACCATTGTATTTTAAAGGTCTGAATGGTGCAATTGTACCATTTTTCGCAACTTCACATCCCAACTTCATACCTTTTTACATTGCGTGCCATATCTCTTGCGATGGAAATAAGCTCTGATGATTTAGTTACCATAGATAATGTAGATCCCATAGAATGGTCATCTTCTTGTTTGACATTTCTTGGTAGAACAGCAGCATGCCTGACTAAAGATGTAAAGATGATGTTCTTGCAAGTTTTTTAGCAGCTAGATAAAGACCTCTTATCAGGCCGTCATAGAGGCCATGAAATTATCATGTGTTAGAAGTCATCAGGATTTGGAATTCCATTGACTACACAATATTTTGATGCTGATTCATCATCAAAATATTCCTGTCGTCGAATCCACTCCTGTTGATTTCGATTCTTGTATCATCGTCATACGTGTTCCTTAAACGTTGATCTCTGGTCCATGTGGATTTCTGCGGTTGCTTCTCCAATCGATTTTTTTGGGATACTTTTGCAAACACTCAGAAAAAGTATGCCACGGTTTAAGTAAATATATTTTGAACTTGATTCCAGTTCAACTTTTCCTCAACGCAAGTAAAATTTACTCAAACTGAGGAAAATTTTTAAGAAATTTTACTCAAATCAAGTAAATTTATACTCAAACTGAGGAAAAGTTCCGAATTTTTCTTCAATCCAAGTAAATTTTTAATCAAACTAAGTAAATTTGTAGTCATACCAAGTAAATTTATACTCTACTAGCATTCCGAATTTCATGATTCCAGCTCCGTCTGTTTGATTGTACCATTTTTATCCCTTTCTACCCAATTTCACCCACATAAAGTACGAATTTCGAAAACTATTTTCTTAGTCACATTCTCTACACTAGGGTCGAAATTTATAGCAGCTGGTGACTATAACGCCAAACATACCTATTGGGGTTCACGAATTACCCTTCCAAGAGGTAGGCAATTATTAAGTGTGATGTCACGCGCTAAACTAGACGTTATTTCTAGCGGCCAGCCGACACACTGGCCCTCAGACTTAAGCAAAATACCTGATTTAATCGACTTCGCTATAGTCAAGAATATAAGACGTGATCAAAGTTCCATATATACTTCATTCGATCTTTCTTCTGATCACTCCCCTTCAATTATGACATTGTTCAATATCAAGTCAGAAAATGAGAACGAAGTCCATAACTTTCCTAACAGACGCACGAACTGGATGAAATACAAAAAGTATGTTAGTACACATATTCCTCAGGACATTTGTTTAAAATCTGAGGATGAAATAGAACATGCCGTTAACCTCTTTACTGATATTGTGAACAATGCAGCTAAGGTGGCAACACCGAAAGACATTAATGGAGGTGGCAACCCTGCAAACTGCCCAAGGGATATTGAAGCCCTTATTAGAGAGAAAAGAAAGCTTAGAAGGGAATGGCAGAGATATCACTCCCCAACTCTGAAGTGTCGACTCAAGCATTGCCAGAAAAGATTAACGTCTGCCCTTAAGGCAAAGGAGGAATCTGCCCTCAAAATCTACCTGCAGAATTTAGATCCAAAAGAGAGAAGTGATTTTAGCCTCTGGAAGGCCACAAAAGATATGCGAAGCCCTATTGCGCATGAATCCCCGCTACGCCTTCAGAATGGCAGTTGGGCAAAAAGCACTGAAGAGAAGGTCAATGCATTTGCCAACCACTTGGAAGAGGTATTTACACCAAATAGTGGACCATCTTCTGTCAATCCGCCCGAGATAGACGAAATGGTCCCTCACCCACTGCGTCTCAGTTTTAAAATCATAGAAGAATCTATTAAAGACCTCGAAACTAAAAAATCCCCTGGTAAGGATGGAATTACAGCGAGAATGATTAAAGAGCTTCCTCATTCAGCAATGAAAACTATTCTATTTATCTTTAATAGTATTTTGCGCACGGGCTACTTTCCAACATCTTGGAAGAGGTCTGAGATAGTAATGATTCCAAAACCCGGAAAGGACTTAACTCAGGTTAAGTCATACCGTCCGATAAGTCTACTGTCAATATTGTCAAAAATGTTTGAGAAAATTCTATTGATGAAGATTACACCATACATAGAAAATAGCGGAATTATACCCGATCACCAATTCGGGTTTCGTAAAAGCCACAGTACCATAGAGCAAGTACACCGTATTGTTACTGTTATTAGAAGGGCGTTTGAGAACAAGCAGTACTGTTCCGCCCTCTTCATAGACATTTCCCAGGCGTTTGATAAAGTTTGGCATGATGGACTTGTGCATAAAATAACTCGTTTGCTGCCAAATAACACACACAAATTGCTCAAAAACTATTTAACAGATAGATCGTTTGAAGTAAGATTGAAAGGCAAATTTTCTAGCCCTAAGAAAATAACTGCAGGCGTCCCTCAAGGTAGTATTCTGTGACCCATCTTGTATATCTTATATACGGCAGATATGCCGACGAGTTCTCTTACACATACTTCCACGTTTGCAGATGACACTGCTTTCTTTAGTGTCCACAAAGACTCAACAATTGCGTCTTATCAATTGCAGTCACACGTCCGTGTGCTTCAAACGTGGTTAGTGAAATGGAGGGTAATGGTAAATGCAACAAAGTGCACACATGTCACGTTTACCCTGAGAAGAGACACTTGTCCACCAATTGATATATTTAATAACAGTATACCTCAAAAGGCAAACGTAAAGTACCTTGGAATTCATTTGGACCGCCGTCTTACATGGGCATACCATATTGATTCCAAAGTAACCCAGATAAAGCTGAAATTGCTACAGCTACAATGGCTTATTGGACCACGGTCTGCTCTAGACCTTGAATATAAAGTCCTTATTTACAAATGCATTATAAAACCCATATGAACATATGGTATCCAGCTTTGGGGTTCAGCGTGTGCATCTAACGTCAATAAGCTACAGAGAAGCCTGTCAAAAATTCTACGATTGATTACGAACGCCCCTTGGTACATCAGAAATGGAAACATTCATAAGGACCTTAACATCCCAATGATCAAAGAAGAAGTCAAGAGATACTGCCGGAGCTACGTTTCTAAGCTACACATCCATCCAAATACACTAGCTCGAGAGCTGCTAAATTATGAAGGACACAGCCGTCTGAGGAGAAGAAATACCCTAGATCTAGTTTAGAATTTTGAATTGTCACAATGCTAATGTAATATTTTGATAAAACTTTCCTTTAGAATAAGAATCCTTGGTTAAGATTTGAATACTTATTGTTATTTTCACAAGTTATGAAAGATACAATAAATAAAAAAAAACGTAAAAAAAAAACATTCGTTCTGTAAAAGTAATGCCCGTTCCGAATTTATGATTCTAGGCCCAGTCGTTTGGTCTGGGATGTGGTACAATTTTTATCCCATTTAATCCCTTAAAAGCACAAATTTCGAAAAATGCCTTCTTGTCAGCGATCTGCGCTGTAAAACGAATATACACACCGAATTTCAATATTGTAGCGTCATCTGTGTTCTTGGTACCTTTTTTATCCCCTTTTCCTCGTTTACCTATTAAAAGTATCTATTTGGTATATAGTATATAATTGGTACCATTTTTATCCCTTTTTGCACGATCTCAGCAATAAAATGTACGAATTTTGAATAATATAATCTTGGTTAAAAGTACAAATGTAGAATAATTCCTTCTTATCAATGATCTGTAAGCGCTGTAAAACGTATATACGCTGTAAAACGTATATACACACCGAATCACTTTTTACCCGATTTCACCACCAAAAAGTACAAATTTTGAAAAATTTGATTTGAACTGGGATATTGTCCTGGCTCAAGACCATTTTGCTTCTATATTTAATAGAATGCAATTTTATTTACAAATGGCATTGTGACATTTATTACTTGGCTGCAGACTACCACGATCATGATTTCGACCATGTCAAAAGTATTTTCAAGTGGCTTCGCAGCGACTTTTCAACGTCAAACCCGGCCTCTATAAGGAGATGATTGTCACAAACGAACGAGAAGCACAACTCACTTGCCGAATTTGCGTTTAAAAAATCGCACCAAGTAATAAAGCACACATGAAAAAAAATTTTGCAAAATATTTTCTTGGGCGTTTTGAAGCTATAAGAGGAACTTTTGTACCAAATTTCAAGATTCTAGGCCTAACCGTTTGGTCATGCGGTGGTACCATTGTTATCCCTTTTTACCCCTTAAAAGTACGAATTTCGAAAAACTCACTTCATATCTGATCTCTACGCTGTAGGAGAAATGTACACACCAAATTTCATGATTCTAGCTTCAGTCGTGTTGTTTGTACCATTTTTGTCCCTTTTTGTCCCATTTAACCCCCCAAAAGTACGATCAGTCAGTCACTCAATCACGCAACTCTTTTATATATATAGATCAGAGGAAAATTTTCTGAAAATTTTCCTTAAACTAAGTAAATTTGTATTCAGTCTGACTAAAACTTTATTTGAATTATCAAATAAATTATTTTGCTTCAAAGTATGCAACACTCATATCCAAAATGACAACTTGAAATAGTTCTCAAACGTTTCATGTTACTTCTACCACAAAGAGTTGAGCTATTTCACCAAGACTGCTGCTAGGTAGGCGCCTTCGTGATTGCTTAGAATAATATTTGAGGTGCTTAAGAAGAAAGTTTAGGCAAACGAATGAGAATTGCTTCTTAGACTACTATTCATGTATTTTTCTAAGCACACTGAAGTATTTTTTATAAGTTCATTAATACTGGAATGTATGAAGAACTTGGGATTGAAAGTGGACGAAAATTTATACCTACAAAATTATCCCCCTAAATATTTAGAAATTTGAAATATCTTGAAATTTGTTGAGTACATTCCTTTCGTTGTGTGAAAGCGGGCGAAATGGGACAGAAAGGGATAAAAATGGTACCAATGATACGGCAACAAATGCGTAGATACGAAAACTAGGATTTTTCAAAAATCGTGCTTTTAAGGGATACAATTGGAAAAGAGGGATAAAAACGCTAACAACCAAACCGCTGAAGGTAGAATCATGTAATTCGGTGTATACATTCATCTGACGAGTAGACACGAAACAAAAACAATTTTTCTAAATTTGTACTTTTAGGGGGAAGTGGCGCGAAAAGGGATACAAATAGTACCGACCAAACGGCTGTAGTTAGAATAGTGAAATTCGATGTGTGTATTGCTCTGACTGCGTAGACGCGAAAAATAAAGATATTTTTCGATATTCGGCATAAAATTGGTACCAAGCAAGCGACTGTAGCTAGAATCATGAAATTGGGTGTTTACACTCGACTGACTCCGTAGACATGCAAAATAGTAGTACATCTCCAAATTCGTACCTTTAAGGTCGAAAAGGAGAAAGAATAAAACTGATACAAAGCACACGACTGCAGCTAAAACCATGAAATTGGGTGTGTGCATTCCATTCTGGACTCTAAATATAATAGATCTATAAAACTAGTGCTGTTCCTATCAAAAATTGCACAGACATTTGATCTGTAGCTGAAATGGGAGAAATCAACACTGAGGTGGGAAAATGTTCTCTATAATGACGACTGACAATACACCTAATATTGTGGGCGCATTTTTGAAATATTATTATTATATTATAATAATGAAGTATCAACAATTTTTAAAACAGCACGCTGAAGTATGCCTTATAGTTTGAAATAGTAAATAAATATCGCAATTTCCAAACGAAATATCACAAATTTCCTAATATGGTTCTGCATATCTATTTAAAGTCGACGGCCTCTTGAATGCACTCCGTGTTGGAGGGTATAAAAGATTCGGCCCGGCCGAACTTAACGCCTTTTTACTTGTTTCCTATTTGGTTTACTTCCAGATGTTGAAGAATAAATGCGATTTTCGAGGCCCACAGTTCTTCGATTATAAAATGTTGTGCCAATTCTACTCAGAGGCATTTGAAAAGTACAAAATCAGAAATTGCTGCAACCAATTTTTATTGTCGAATTTAGGCCTAACTGCGGAATTTAGTAAAACACGGCAATAAAATCCTTCAATTGGGCTACGACTATACTCGCATACATACGCCCATGGTCGATTAGAGACATTCAATTATTGAATATCTACGCAAGTTGTATTTTTAGATGCCACCATAAATTATGTTAAAGAAATTAAGAAATCTATTAGGAATTCACAGTATCGACCATAACTCTGTGTACGACTCTATGAGTTATGCATACATAAATACACTCCTCACTCGTTGTGTAGCCATGGAAGCAAGACCAAGTCATCACACCCCCATCCGAGGCCACACCATCTACACTCGACACCACCAACACAACCACAATGAGAAAAAAATCATGAATGAATTTGTAGACATATTGGGGACCACTTACCAGTCTCCCTCATACATACATACGAGTACATCGCTCACTCGTATGTTCTTGTGTGTGTGTGTGTTGGAGTATGGTTAAATTCTATAATTTCCAGTGTCAAAACTCAATAATACTTTGAAAGTAATGACTTTAGGTTTGTTCTTAATCGAATAATCAAATTAAGTTTGTCGTGACCTATGCGTGTCACGCCACGTTAAATGGCCACAACTTGGCAAATTGACACCATCTTTAGAATGTCTTGAAAACCACGAGGCAGACGTGGGCCTAATAAAGTCAACCGTTTAATGAAAGGATTCGATGTGGCGCTGCGACGATGCCTTAAAGTAAAGTGTCGCCACTCCACTGCAAGCCCCATTCGGGAGTCCATTAACAATGTAAAAAGAGTCATAGCAAAACGTTCACACCACCAGGCAGTGATAATTTGCCCCAGTAGCATAAAATGCATACGCCCAAGGAAAAATGTCTATGGGAAATTCGATAAAAAAATAAACGAATTAAGTGGATAAATTACAGTTTTTACGATTAGACAATTAGTCTCAATTTTCCTATGGAATACAATAGAATGTATTTATGTACTTTTTAGAGATAATTTAAGTCCTTGAACACACAAAGAAAAAAATTGTTACCCGTAAACTAAAAGTAAAAGTAGAGAGTTTGAGCCAAATTGTATATTTTTTGCGAAAAACGACCTCCAGGCGATTTCTTCTTTAACTTACACTGGATAGTTATCCAGACTAAGTCCAAAATTTGTATACCCTACACCACTTCGTGGACTAGGGTATTATAAGTTAGTTTTGCGCCAAATGTTTGTAACACCAAGAAATAATTGAGCTAGACCCACCTTTAAGTATACCGATCGGCTTAGAATCACCAGCTGAGTCGATTTAACGATGTCTGTCTGTCCGTCCGTCCGTCTGCTGTCCATCTAAGCTTGTTCGCACTCTACAGGTCGCAATTGCTGTCCGATTATCATAAAATTTGGCAGAAGTTACTTTTTTTGGCCAAGGACGATCGGTATTGAATTTGGAGGAAATCGGTTCAGATTTAGATATAGCCCCCATACAAATGTCGCTCCCGATTTCACTTTTTCCGCTTTAGAAACCGCATATTGTTCCCGATTTTCTTTAAAATTGGCACAACATTTTATAATCGAACTAGAAACACCTATGCTGAAAGCGGGTTAGATCGGTTAAGATTTAGACATAGCCCCCATACAAATGTCGCTCCCGATTTGACTTTTTCCGCCCTATAAAGCACATATAGTACCCGATTTTCTTCAAATTTTGCATAACGCCTTATAATCTAACTAGAAATACCTGTGATGAAAGCGGGTTAGATCGGTTAAGATTTAGACATATCCCCCATACAAATGTCGCTCCCGATTTGACTTTTTCCACTCTAGAAACCACATATTGTACCCGATTTTCTTTAAAATTGGCACAGCTTCTTATAATCGAACTAGAAACACCTATGCTGAAATTGGGTAAGATCGGTTCAGTTTTAGATATAGCCCCAATACAAATGTTGCTCCCGAATGTTTAACCGATTTTGGCCAAACTTTACATATTATATTTCACCAATAAACATACATACCATACAAATGTCCTTTCCGATGTAACATTTTTTTCAAACACATATAATTACATGTTTATAAAATCCTTCCCGATTCCTTTTTTACTGCATTGAATTGTAATGAGATAGAAAGTGGGGTGTATCATATAGTGGCTCCGTCCGTCTTTAGCATTTCCTTACTTGTTTGGGAGATGTCCATACTTTGGAATAACCCAAATGGGCCCCATTCTGCTCTATTACAGGTCTAGAAACTACATCTTACATCGGATCTTCATCAAATTTTGCAGATTATTATATGTTACAACTAGAAATACATACCGTGAATGAAAACTATGCAGGCCCATATTTTGGCACAGGCCTCAAATGTTGTTATAGGCCCCCTTCAAATGTCCGCCCGATTCATCCTATTACCGCTGTATAATCTGTATTTATCATTGGATCTTGATCAATTTTTCCAGATCATGTTATATTTACTTTACTCGGAATATCTGCTGGAAAGGTGGATCAATTACTTTATTATTTACCATATTCATTAAATTTGACTAAAGATGAATTTATAGTATAATTTATATGAAGTACATAAAATTGCTCCCATGTAGGGTATTATATAGTCGGCCCCGTCCGACTTTAGCCTTTCCTTACTTGTTTGATTTGTTTTTGGCAAAATTAACAAGAATGTCAGTAAAAAATCTTCAGAATGAAAATTTTTTTTAAATAATTTACAACACATGGCTTAAAAACAATGCAAATCTATGAAAAAGTTGCTAGTATCTACTATATACTATATATTATTATTCTGATAGTGCAATCGCGCGGTACAAAAACTGAAAAAAAAAACAAGTAAGAAAACGTCAGTCGGCTAAACCGACTTACATATACCCTCACTCTCAGAGAACATATCTGTGGAAACTATAATAACTTAAATTTTACGTAGGGCCGAATGATTTGCGTGGAAGGTACTAGAAGGTTCATGGCATTTGATCCTAGCTTCCACAGTTATAAACAATTGCAATTAAGACTCTAAGTATGTTTGGACCACATCCGGTTCAAAACATTTTAAGATATTTGAGCCATGTCCGTCCATCCGTCCGTCTGGCTGGTGTACACGATATCTCTCGAAACGAGTTAAGCAATAAATTCAAACTTTGTGCATGGTAATATTTTTCCTAAATTTAATTTCATTTCGAAGAAGGGCAAAATTGACACGCCCCTTCTGGTACCTCCCACACAAATGGTACATATTCCTAAATAAAAATTAAAAACCAATGAAACTACCGCACGGATATTCGGAATATAGGGAATATATGATAACGTTTTTATAAGATTTTTAAGCGTGCAATATATGGCGGGTCTTGTCATACCCCTTCTGGCACCTTCCACACAAATCACCCCAACCTACCTAAATTAAAGCTGTTATAACTTACTAGCAGTACCCGCTGCTTCGCACGCGAAAAAGCCAGTTATTTGTTAATTTTATCCGTCTTTGTTTTTGGATAGTATTTATTTAATTTTCTTTTGGTGGATATAGATAAATTTAAAATAGTAATTTGGAAACCTCCTATTAGCTAACACTCACACACAGTCAAAGGAATTTTCTTGTCGATATGCACTATTTTAGCTGAACTACTTCGTATGTATAATTTTCTACCAAGTTTTGAACAAAATATTACAACCATTTATATCCTCGATCTCATGTTTCTAGATTCAGCCAGCCAGTTTATAACTTTTAGCACTTCTTTTCCAAAAAGTAAACATTTTGAAAAATCACTATAGGTAAAATGTGTTTTGCTTCCCCTAGAAATATGTACTTTATTTGGTAACACATTTATTCCTTGTTGTCCCGTATCCCCCCTTTTAAGTACAAATATCCACTTATATTCCGCGCTTACGTAATTAAATGATTAAAAAATTAAAAAATTCGACAAATCAAACTACTGCGCTTCTATATGGTCAGAGGAATTTACACACTAAATTTTACGATTCTAGCTGTAATACTAAAGTTGGTACCATTTTTATCCCTTTTTGTCCCGCTCGCAACTTAAAAGTACAAATTTCGAGAAATCCATTTATGTTGCAAGTCTACGTTGTCAGAGAAATTTAAACACAAAATTTCACGACTATAGCTGAAATACTTTATTTAGTACTATTTTTATCCCGCTCATTGTTTATAAGTACAAAATTAGAAAAATTCATTTAGATTTGCGCTTCTCGTTGTCAGTGGAACTTACACACCACATTTCACGACTATAGCTCAAATACTTTAGTTGGTACTACTTTTATCCCTTGTTGCTCACCCCCTATAAGAAAATTTCAAAAAAATCCATTTAAATTGCGCTTTACACACAGTTTACACTCCAAATTTCCCGACTATAGCTGCAATTCTTAAATTGGAAGCCTTTTTGTCCCGCCTACCCCCTAAAAAGTACAAATTTCAAACAATTATACAGCGCTTCTACATGGTCAGAGGAATTTACATACCAAATTTAACGATTCTAGTTGTAATACTTTAGTTGGTACCATTTTTATTCCTTTTTGTCCCTCTCGCCCCCTAAAAATACAAATTTCGAAAAAATCTATTTTTACTTCGTTTCTATATGGTGAGAGGAATTTACATACCAAATTTCACGTTTCTAGCAGTAATACTTTAGTTGGTAACATTTTTATCCCTTTTTGTCCCGCTCTCCCCTTAAAAGTACAAATTTCGAAAAATCCAATTTTACTTCGTTTCTATATCGTCATAGGAATTTACATACCAAATTTCACGATTCTAGCTGTAATACTTTAGTTTGTACCATTTTTATCCCTTTTTGTCCCACTCGCCCCTTAAAAGTAAAAATTTCGAAAAATCCAATTTTGCTTCGTTTCTATATGGTCAGTGGAATTTACATACCAAATTTCACGATTCTAGTTGTAATACATTAGTTGGTACCATTTTTATCCCTTTTTGTCCCGCTCGCCCCTTAAAAGTACAAATTTCGAAAAATACAATTTTACTTCGTTTCTATATCGTCAGAGGAATTTACATACCAAATTTCACGATTCTAGCTGTAATACTTTAGTTGGTACCATTTTTATCCCCTTTTTGTCCCGCTCTCCCCTTAAAAGTACAAATTTCGAAAAATCCAATTTTACTTCGCTTTTATATGGTCAGAGGAATTTATATACCAAATTTCACGATTCTAGGTGTAATACTTTAGTTGGTACCATTTTTATCCCTTTCTGTTCCGCACGCCCCTTAAAAGTACAATTTTCGAAAAATCCAATTTATCTTCGCTTTTATATGGTCAGAGGAATTTACATACCAAATTTCATGATTCTAGGTGTAATACTTTAGTTGGTGCCATTTTTATCCCTTTTTGTCGCGCTCGGCCCCTAAAAAGTACAAATTTCGAAAAATTCAATTTTACTTCGCTTTTATATGGCCAGAGGAATTTACATACCAAATTTCACGATTCTAGGTGTAATACTTTTGTTGGTACCATTTTTATCCCGCACGCCCATTAAAAGTACAATTTTCGAAAAATCCAATTTTACTTTGCTTTTATATGGTCAAAGGAATTTACATACCAAATTTCACGATTCTAGGTGTAATACTTTAGTTGGTACCATTTTTATCCCGCTCGCCGCTTAAAAGTACAAATTTCGAAAAATCCAATTTTACTTCGCTTTTATATGGTTAGAGGAATCTACATACCAAATTTTACGATTCTAGGTGTAATACTTTAGTTGGTACCATTTTTATCCCTTTCTGTCCCGCACGCCCCTTAAAAGTACAATTTTCGTAAAATACAATTTTACTTCGCTTTTATATGGTCAGAGGAATTTACATTCAAAATTTCAAGATTCTAGGAGTAATACTTTAGTTGGTACCATTTTTATCCCTTTCTGTCCCGCACGCCCCTTAAAAGTACAATTTTCGAAAAATCCAATTTTACTTCGCTTTTATATAGTCAGAGGAATTTACATACCAAATTTCACGATTCTAGGTGTAATACTTTTGTTGGTACCATTTTTGTCCCTTTCTGTCCCGCACGCTCTTTAAAAGTACAATTTTCGAAAAATCCAATTTTACTTCGCTTTAATATAGTCAGAGGAATTTACATACCAAATTTCACGATTCTAGGTGTAATACTTTTGTTGGTACCATTTTTATCCCGCACGCCCATTAAAAGTACAATTTTCGAAAAATCCAATTTTACTTTGCTTTTTTATGGTCAAAGGAATTTACATACCAAATTTCACGATTCTAGGTATAATATTTTAGTTGGCACTATTTTTATCCCTTTTTATCCTGCAAGCCCCTTAAAAGTACAATTTTCGAAAAATCCAATTTTACTTCCCTTTTATATGGTCAGAGCAATTTACATACCAAATTGCACGATTCTAGCTGTAATACTTTAGTTGGTACCATTTTTATCCCTTTTTGTCCCGCTCGTCCCTTAAAAGTACAAATTTCGAAAAATCCAATTTTACTTCGTTTCTATATGGTCAGAGGAATTTACATACCAAATTTCAAGTTTCTAGTTGTAATACTTTAGTTGGTACCATTTTTATCCCTTTTTGTCCCGCTCGTCACTTAAAAGTACAAATTTCGAAAAATCCATTTTTACTTGGTTTCTATATGGTCAGAGGAATTTACATACCAAATTTCACGTTTCTAGCTGTAATACTTTAGTTGGTACAATTTTTATCCCTTTTTGTCCCGCTTTTCCCTTAAAAGTACAAATTTCGAAAAATCCAATTTTACTTTGCTTTTTTATGGTCAAAGGATTTTACATACCAAATTTCACGATTCTAGGTGTAATACTTTAGTTGGTACCTTTTTTATCCCGCTCGCCGCTTAAAAGTACAAATTTCGAAAAATTCAATTTTACTTCGCTTTTATATGGCCAGAGGAATTTACATACCAAATTTCACGATTCTAGGTGTAATACTTTTGTTGGTACCATTTTTATCCCTTTTTGTCCCGCACGCCCATTAAAAGTACAATTTTCGAAAAATCCAATTTTACTTTGCTTTTATATGGTCAAAGGAATTTACATACCAAATTTCACGATTCTAGGTATAATATTTTAGTTGGTACTATTTTTATCCCTTTTTATCCCGCAAGCCCCTTAAAAGTACAATTTTCGAAAAATCCAATTTTACTTCCCTTTTATATGGTCAGAGCAATTTACATACCAAATTGCACGATTCTAGCTGTAATACTTTAGTTGGTACCATTTTTATCCCTTTTTGTCCCGCTCGTCCCTTAAAAGTACAAATTTCGAAAAATCCAATTTTACTTCGTTTCTATATGGTCAGAGGAATTTACATACCAAATTTCACGTTTCTAGCTGTAATACTTTAGTTGGTACCATTTTTATCCATTTTTTCCCCGCTCGTCGCGAATTTCGTAAAACCCTTTCTTAGTCGACGTCTACGTCATATTTGGGAACTACCCTGAAAATTTCATGACCCTAGCTTCAGCCGTTTGGTTTGGGGGCTGGTCAATGATAAGTCAGTCAGTCAGTAACGCAACTCTTTTATATATATAGATAAACGGATGGTCGGAATACTCTGAAATGTGACCTTTGACAATGCGTTTATGTATGTTTTATACACATGGAATATGGACGATATTGTAACACCCCATCTGGTACCTCCCATAAGCCTTAGTTAAAATAAAACCGATATAACTTCCATACGGGTAGTCAAAATCAGTTGCAATTTGATATTTGAAAATGTTTTTATACTCACATTAAACCTAAAAAATATTTATGCTTTAGCCACACCCCTTCAAGTGCCTCCCACATAAGTGTCTCTATCCTAGGTAAAATTAAATCCTTATAACTTTTATACCGGTGTTTGTACAATTATTTTCGAATGTGGAAGCTGAGTGCTATTGCCACAAACTTCCAGTACATCCCACATACATAATCTGAAGAATTAAGTAAAATTTAAGTCCTTCCATACACAGGTTCTCTGAGAAAGAGGGTTAGGGCGGGTCGATTAAAAAATCTCTCAACGTACAAGAAAATTCGTATTCTAGATTCAAAAATTGTTTATGTAAAGTGCCAAAAATGGTGATTTTTTGAAATGTTTGTATGGGAACCCCCCACGAGGGTTCCAGGGGGTGTGCCCCTCGCATGTGTGGGTCGGCCCTCCAAAGCTTACTTACTTCTTTTGAATATGTCTGCTTATATTTACTTGATATTTGGAATGCGCATTCCCCTGATAGCATAAACGTTCACCATAATGTGATTCTTATTTGTAGGGTATGAAATATGGAAAAAAATGGAATAAAAATGATACCCCTGGGCGTAGCAATAGATTTCTGCTGGGCCTCCCCAGTTTTTATTAAAAAAAGTTATATTTTATGAGATTTTTCGCAGGCAAACTCAAAATTTGTTTCTAATGCTTTGCATTTATTCACGGGTGAAAATGACAATGAAAAGTACAAAAATTAATTCATATTGAAATAATCATTTAACTTTTTGGAGATCTTGAAGATTCGGAAAGAGAAGGCGAAAACCTTTCAGATGATACCAATTTTGTTAAAATCTGGATGATGAGATCCAAAGATCGTTAAGGAAGCCATATCTTCACAAACCGCCCAAGAACACCAACTTTGGACCATGTACTCACCCGATTTCATTATATTCGGAGGGGATAAATATCTAAATTTATGGTTTGTGGTCGTTTTCTAGCGGACTTATAAATAGCGGATTAGTTTCCGAAATTTACCAAATTTATTTTGTGTGCCAGCCTGTGTTTTGTGTGCCACGCTAGTGTTTTTTCTTTTATTTCCCTTTGAAGTCCATTATTGTAGCCCGACATTACATTTGTACATATAAGTTCAACGATTGGAATATTTTCTATCTTATTTTTTCCCAAAAAAAAATCAAAATAATTTTATGAGAGAATCGGCATCTCTACGGAACAATCTACGAATCGTTCTTCTACTTCTAAATTGATTGCAAATGTTATAGTAATTATCAATTCATCTTCTTTAATGCACCTCGCCTAGTCCACCATCAATGAGAAAATCCACACGAAATTTTATTTTCTATATATCAAAGCCTGGCACCACAAACATTTATTTTTTTCTCGATTCTCTGTGTGATAAAAATTGCGTCATTTGAAACAAAACGTTTTTTCTACTACAACACTTCAAACTAAAAGATCAGGTTTGTCCTTCAATCCTTACCTTGTTAAAATAAGAATATGTGTAATCAAAATTGTTGGACGTAAATATATACAGGGTTTTCCAACAAGAGCTGTTATTTTGAATCACCCGGTATTTCGGTAGCTGTCAATTTTGAAGCTTTTATTCTTTGACATTTGACAAGTAGAAACTATGTCATTACTAAAAATGGAACGATACACGCTTCAACAACGCATTGAAATTGGTTCCTTGAGATGAATGAAAATGATCCGGAATTCCATCGAAAAATCATCTTGACTGGTGAGGCCCATTTCCACCTCGGTGGCTACGTCAACAAGCAAAATTGTCGCATCTGGGGCTCGGAAAACCCAAGAGTTATTGTTGAGAAGCCTCTCCATTAGGGTTTGGGGTTTCCCGGACTTTTTTCATTTCCCGGGAAAACGGGAATGAAAAATTTCATTCCCGGGAATTTCCGGGAAAAAGTATTTTTTTAGGTATGTTCAATATGGTTTAAAATATCAACATTTAATAACTGGTGTGTTTTTTCTATACTGTCATATTACAAATTAAAAACGAATGTTATGGTCAAAATATTTTACAAATGATTTTTCATTTTACAAATATTTTACTTTACACCTTTTCAAGATTATATTCGGAACATACAGATTTATATTGAGAAATTTAAATTAATATTAGGGACATATAAGTTCATAATGGGTAATGTAAATTTATAATAGGAACATGTTAATTCATAATGAGATATATAAATCATAATTCATTGAGAACAATTAATTCATAATAGGAACATAGCAATTCATAATGAAATATACAAGTTTGTAATCAGAAAATCCAAATTCATAATCAGAAAATACGTTTTCATATTCAGAAAATATGAATTCATAATGAGAAAATATAAAATCATATTGAGAAAATGTAAATTTATAATGAGAACATTGATAAAATATGTGTTTATATGAAAATATCCATAGAAAAACGTACATACATAGCTTCGATTATAAATTTTACAGTTCCTGATTATGAATATATATTCCTGAATAAGAATTTATATTTTCTCATTATCAATTTGGATTTTCTCATTTTGTATTTACATATCTCATTATCAATTTGTATGTTCTTATTATGAATTTATATTTGTCAATATGTAAATTCATTTCTCATTATAAACTTGAAAAGTTGTAGACTAATCGTCAGAATTTGACATTTATATCCCAGGTAGAACTGACTGACACATACACTAGATTCAAAATTGAAAACGATTAAGGAAACAAATAACTCATGTGACGGATAATGTTAATGACACATTTAATTTAGAATATTCATTCGTCTGGAGACAAAAATATTTTATAGATACAGGGGGGAAAATTCTAAACTGTAAAAACAATAGAAACATAAAAAATTAATATTAATTTAATAAATTCATAAAAAATAAAAATATTGAAATAGTCCAGTCATTAATTCTTACAAATGACCATTTAAATACACCGTAGCATATATTTATATTCCTATTATATTTCTCTTGAATGTTTCCAGGCGAACAATTTTTATTGTATTCCTATTTTTAGACCATTTCTTTCTGGCTACATATGTAAGTAAATTGTTCTTGAAGAAGATATTCACCTCGATTCTTCTAGGAAAACAAGAAAATTTAGATTATGTAAGCCATGGTATTATCGGCATGATATATATATAAAGGATATGGTCCTATAAGCGTGGTCGTGATGGGCATTTCGCTCATATTCTCAAAAATGGCATTTTTCTTTGAATACCAAAATAACACCTCTTGATGGAAAACCCTGTATTGTAAAGAGTGATTTTTTTGAGGTTAGGATTTTCATGCATTAGTATTTGACAGATCACGTGGGATTTCAGACATGGTGTCAAAGAGAAAGATGCTCAGTATGCTTTGACATTTCATCATGAATCGTCTTACAAACGAACAACGCTTGCAAATTATTGAATTTTATTATCAAAATGCGTGCTCTGTTAAGAAAGTTCATTGCGCGCTTCCATTTTATGGTCAGTTTAATCGACCCACTGAAGCGGCTATTCGGGCTATTGTGACTAAATTTCGCACCAAATTTACATTGTTGGACATTAAACCACCAACACGCTTACGTAGAGTGCGAACTGAAGAAAATATCGCAGCTGTATCGGCCAGTGTTAATGATGACCACCAATTTTCGATTCGTCGCCGTTCGCACCAATTGGGTCTCTGTTACTCAAAAACGTGGAAATGCCAAAATTGGACTAAGCGGATGGACCACCTAAGACGCAGCCGCGGTCAACATTTAAATGAAATTATCTTCAAAAAGTAAATGTCATGGACCAATCTAACGTTTCAAATAAAGAACCGATGAGATTTTGCAAATTTTATGCGTTTTTTTTTTAAAAAAAAGTTATCAAGCTCTTAAAAAATCACCCTTTATATTAAAGAGCAATACATTTTTTTAAAGCAAAAACGTATAAATTGTTAAAATTATAGAAAATTAAAAACAAAAAGTTTTTTCCACGAGCCACGATTTGAACCCGAGTCCTTCTGGGTGCAAAGATAATACCTTTTCCTCTGTGACCCAATACTAAACATTCGTTCTTATTCACCTGTGAAAATGATATTCGTAAAATGTTACACATAATTATCGACTTTTTGTTGTTTAAAAGAACTTCCTCTAAAGCGGGAAAAAATTCACATTTGGATTTTGAGATGCGATTAAAATGTGCTTCGTACGGAAGTACTTCCAATTTATATTGCTGGGCAATGGTGGAGGGTATATAAAGTTCGGTCGAACTTAACGGCGTTTTTACCTTTTTGTTTCATATTGTTATTAAGGAAATATTTTTTCTTCAATTTATATCATCATGGTTCGGATAAAAAAAATCGGTTTACAAATAGTTATTTGTTCTTTAAAAACACAGATTATTTGAAATTGTTTTCTTTAAATACATAGGTTAATATTTATTCGAAAAGTATTAATACAATGTTGGTGCTTCTCTGAATTAATCTTAGTTTTTTTGGGTGTCTAATTATAATCGTCTAATGACGATGAGATGATTGTATGATGGCAGTGCACTGTGGGGCAGATGACCAGTTTTTGAGGCAAAAAAGAATTGGAAGCTGCTACACCTTTGAAATTCCGTACATGTAGTTATGGTGGTTACCAAAGTCGTCTATAAAAATTTTGAGTTGCCACGCCCACTTACAGTGGGATGGTATAAGATTTTTTGATGCAAAATACCTTAGGAAACAAGTAGACCTTTTAAATATCGTACATATACTTATGCTGCTTACAAAAGTTGCTTAGAAAAAATTAAGTTCTCAACCTACTGCCCATTTACAGTGGGCATTTTTGGTAATTTTAAAGATTTGGCAACACACTGTCATTATTAATTTTTGAAAATGCGTTAGTTCAAAAATTACTTTTTGCCTCAAAAATTGGAATTTGGCCCCATTGTGGTCATATTACATTAAATTTGGTCGAATATGAATTTATAGTACATTGGATAATTTATACGGACTGTATAAACTATACCCACTATTATTAAAATTTCCGTTTATTAAAACGAGGTATAGGCGCACGGTGTGGTGTAGGTTATCACATAGTCGACCACGCCCAACTTTAGCATTTTCTTACTTGCTAGTTGATGCTATATATTAATTATATATAAACTCTTCTGTGAAATTTCGCGGAGATCATTGGCATTTCGACCGTTTTTTCTAAGCAAAATTTTACAATATTAAACTTTAATACAATTTAAATCAGAATTTTCATAATTTATGGCAGTTTGCTGTAGCCCATTCTACCGGCATATTAAAGAGTTCCTTTTAACCTTTCATCTGATATATATGGTTCAGCGGATATGTCCAGATAAACAAAGTTCTATTCCATAAAATTCTGGAACGACTCGTAAATATACACGAAAAACACAACACACTTTATCTCAGTACATTGCTTTTTGCAATAACATTATTAAAATTTTTTAATTTTTGATTAATTTATATATCTCTGTTAGTATTTTCCAATTTACAAAAAATTTAGTAGCTTGTCGCTTTCGCAACTTTTGCAGCATGGTTTGAGAAAACGAGTTGCCACCTGGTTCCATTTTTTTATATTTTTCCATTTTAAAGTATTGGCAAAAGCCTGTCATTATTACTTTCTGAAAATATGTTACTTTAAAATTGACTTTTTGCCTCTCAAATTGGCATTGGGCCCCATCGCGCAATGGTGTGATTTGACTGATATTCGAAAAGTTAGTTATGTTTTTTATTCGTTTTGGGAGAATTATTGACTTCAACAGTTTAGTTTTAGTCAATAATTCGATGGAGAATCGCTGACCCGTGGCTACCACCGTTTGTAAATAGATTTGCATCCTATGAAGTACTAGCAGTACCCACTGCTTCGCACGCGAAAAGCCAGTTATTTGTTATTAGTTTTTGGACAGTATTTATTTGATTTTCTACTGGTGGATATAGATAAATCTAAAATAAGAAACATCCTTCTAGTTACAACACGTTAGTTGGCACCATTTTGTATCCCTTTTTGTGCCGTTCAGTTCTTAACAGTACAAATTTGGAAAAATCCATTTATATTGCAAGTCTGCGTTGTCAGAGGTATTTTCATACCAAATTTCACGATTCTAGCTGTAATACTTTAGTTGGTACCATTGTTGCCCTTTTTGTTTCGCTCACCCCTTATATGTAAAAAAATCCATTTATGTTGCAATTCTACGTTGTCAGAGGAATTTGCACACCAAATTTCACGACTATAGCTGCAATATTTTAGTTGGTACTATTTTTATCCCTTGTTGTCCCTCGAAACCCTTAAAAGTACAAATTTTGAAAAATCCAATTTTAATGCGCTTATACATGGTCAGAGGAATTTACATACCAAATTTCACGATTCTAGCTGTAATACTTTAGTTGGTAGCATTTTTATCCCTTTTTGTTTCGCTCGCCCCTTATAAGTAAAAAATTTCGAAAAAATGCATTTAGATTGTGCTTCTACGTTCTCAGAGGTATTTGCACTCTAAATTTTGCGATTCCACCTGTAATACTTTAGTTGGTACTATTTTTATCCCACTCACCCCTTATAAGTATAAATTTCGAAAAAATCCATTTAAATTTGTCTTCTAAATACGTTCTCAGAGGAATTTGCACTCCAAATTTCACGACTATAACTGCAATACTTAAATTAGTACCATTTGTATCCCTTTTTGTCCCTCGCAACCCTTAAAATTATACATGGTCAGAGGATTTTACATACCAAATTTCACAATTCTAGCTGTAATACTTTTTATCCCTTCTTGTCCTCACTCCTTATATGTACAAATTTCGAAAATATTTTATTTAAAATTTATGTTGCAAATCTACGTTGTCAGAGAAATGTAGATACCGATTTTCACGAATATAGCTGCAATACTTAAAGTGGTACCATTTTTATCCCTTTTTGTCTCTTTCCTACCTTAAAAGTAAAAATTTCGAAAAATCCCTATTTGTAGCTCGTCTGCATGGTATGGAATGGAACACACCGAATTTCATGCTACTGCCGTTTAGTCAGTACGTTTAACCCTTTTGTGCCCCATTTTACCCCCTAAAAGTACGAATTTCGTAAAATCTTAGTCGACGTTTACGTCATATTTGAGAACTACCCTGAAAATTGCATGACCCTGGTTTCAGCCGTTTTGTCTGGGGCTGGTCAATGATAAGTCAGTCAGTCAGTAACGCAACTCTTTTATATATATAGATTGATTCAAAAAAAGGACAATACGATATTCGAATTCAAATAATTTTTTTGTGAATTTAAATTCATTCGTCAGCTTGTCTTCTCCTTTAAAGAATGTCATGTGTGTGGAACCACGACAACTTGCAAAAATTTCACTTGGAATATAGACGTTTGCTTTGGGTGTAAGGAATTGTCTTTTTACCATCTCCTTCCGCCTTAGCATATTTTCACGAATTCCTTAATGGGTGACTGTGATGATTCCTCATCATCACTCGCTTGGTTTGGCTTGGTTGGCTGGCTGGTTGGTGCGTTGTTGCGCTGCGCTGTTGTCTTGTGTTGGTTGGATTGTTGGTGTGGAAAATATTTCATATAAAAGTCTCGGTGAATTGAATTCCCCACATTTGTGTGTGTGTGTGGGTTTGTGTTTTGTTTTTTATATGTATATTGACACCCTTCAATGGCCAACACTTGTGGATTCGCATTCGTGTGCGGCTGCGAGTTCGGGTGTCCGTTTGGCGTGCTGCCACCAATGGGGGTACCACTGATATAAACAAGTTGGGGTACACTGCTGCGGTTGAATGAATGAAAGAGCAAAAGTAAATTGGAATTGAAAGTACAACACCACAAATATTTCATTTATTTACTGCTGCTGCGGCTGTTGATGCTGCCTGTTGGTGTCACCCGATTCTTGTTGTTGTCGTTGTTGGTGTTCAGCGTAAAAGATGCGGCTGCCACTGATGATGATTTCCATCGCAGCATCTCTCTATTATTATGATACGCACCCGCACATACTTGTTTTTGTACTGCCTTACTATTTACATAAGGACATGGGACATGGAACATGGGAAATGGGATATTTGACACAAAAAAGGCAAGGATACCGAGTTTACGTTCTAAGCAATTGTCACAGCTCTGATCAGTTGAGTTTCGTCATCCTCATCCGACGGTTATCGGGATACAAATAAAGGATATACTAATCGCCTCAAAGGAAAATACCACAAACTAAAGTTATACCAAAAAGTGAAGTGTAAGAAATTATATTAACTTAAAAAGATATTGAAGAAAAAAACAGAAAAAATAGAAGAGACATCAAGAAAATCCCATAAAACATTTTGAAAATAATTTCAAATATACAAAAATAAATAATACAACAAATTTGAAATATAAACAGAAAACCGGAGTTTAATAAATCCCAGTTGGAATATTTAAAATTCTCTCGATTTGAGAGAAATTCACAAAATTGCATGGAAATGATAGTTTTTTGATCTTTCCGAAATAATATATTGAGACACCTGTTGCGACATTTTTGTACATAGCTCAGTTCAGATACTTTTCCGTATAGAAACCAGCATATAGCCATTAGGCTGGGTTGCGGTCCATACAAATGGAAAAACAATTTCCAGTCACCCGAGGAAAATAAAGTTTGGATTGTTTAATGATGATTTGCAAAATATTTCTTTCCTAGATAAAGCCGTCTGTGAGCTAAACGCTCCTGAAAATACCCCTAATAATCATGTTTTCTCCGAGTAATTTGTTTTGTGCCGCATTTTTGCCATATATTTCTGAAATAATAGACCCTTGAAAGCACTTTAAATATAAATTTTGATTCATGTCTTAGAGTAACTTCGTCGTCGAATTATTGGACCTTTATAGTATTTTTTTTTTTTTCATAGTGACAACTGACAAATTTTTCATATTTAGTATTTTATAAAAAAACTAGAAGTACCCGCTGCTTTGCACGCGAAAAACGCCACATATTTGTTATTAGTTTTATCCGTCTCTGTTTTTGGATAGAATTTATTTGATTTTCTTTTGGTGGATATGGATAAATCTAAAATAGTAATTTGGATAGCACTCATATACAGTCAAATGAATGTGCTTGTCGATGTTCACTATGCTGAACTCCCTTCGTATACATAATTTTTATCCTTTTCTACTCAGTTTTGAACAAAAAAGTACAACCGCAGATCCTTTTATATCCTCGACCTCGGGTTTCTAGATGCAGCCGACAACTTTATAACATTTTGCACATTTTTCCCAAAAAATACACATTTTGAAAAATCACTATAGGTAACATGTGTTTTTGCTTCCCTTAAAAACACGTACTTATTATGGTACCACGTTTATCCCTTGTCGCCCGCATCCTCCTTATAAGTAAACATTTTTAAATATCCATTTATGTTCAGCGTTTACGTAATTAAAAGGTTGTACACCACTTTTATCCCTTTTTGTCTACATGATCAGAGGAATTTACATATCAAATTTCACGATTCTAATTGCAATACTTTAGTTGGCACCATTTTGTATCTCTTTTTGTGCCGTTCAGCCCTTAAAAGTACAAAAAATGTTTTTATATTGCGCTTCTATATGGTGAGAGAAATTAACATAAAGACATAACATAAATTATACGATTCTAGCTATAATACTTTAGTTGGTACCATTTTTATCCCGCTCACACCTTATAAGAAAAAATTTCGAAAAAGATCCATTGTGATGGCGCTTCAACATGGGCTGAGGAATTTACATACTAAATTTTACGAATCAAGCTGTATTACTAAAGTTGGTACCATTTTTCTTCCTTTTTGTTCCGCTCACCCCTTATAAGAACAAATTTCACGCCTACAGCTGCAATACTTTAGTTGGTACCATTTTTATCCCGCTCACCCTTATTAGTATACAAAAAAAATCCATTTAGATTTGCGCTTCCACGTTCTCAGAGAAATTTACACACCAAATTCCACGACTATAGCTACAATACTCTAGTTGGTACCATTTTTATCCCTTTTTGTCCATCGCAACCATTTAAAGTACAAATTTCGAAAAATCCAATTTTAATACTTTAGTTGGTACCATTTTTATCCCTTTTTGTAAAAAAATCCATTAAGATTGCGCTTCTTAGTTCTCAGAGGAAATTACAAACCAAATTTCACGACTATAGCTGCAATACTTTAGTTGGTACCACTTTTATCCCTTTTGGTCCCTCTAACCCCTTACAAGTACAAATTTTGAAAAAAAAATGTTGTATCTCTTTTTGTGCCGTTCAGCCCTTAGAAGTACAAAAATGTTTTTATATTGCGCTTCTATATGGTGAGAGAAATTAACATAAATTATACGATTCTAGCTATAATACTTTAGTTGGTACCATATTTATCCCTTTTGGTCCCGCTCACCTCTTATAAGTACAAATTTCGAAAAAAATCCATTTAGATTTGCGCTTCTACGTTCTCCAAAAATCCATTTATGTTAAAAGTCTACTTTGTCAGAGAAATGTAAATACCGATTTTTACGAATATAGCTGCATTACTTAAATTGGAACCATTTTTATCCCTTTTTGTCTCTTTCCTCTCTTAAAAGTACAAATTTCAAAAAATCCCTATTTGTAGCTCGTCTGCATGGTCATTGCAAGGAACACAGCTTTCTATCTACTGCCGTTTAGTCAGGACGAAGGTCCATTTTTGTCCCATTTTACCCCCTAAAAGTACGAATTTCGTGAAACCCTTTCTTAGTCGACGCCTACGTCATATTTGGGAACTATTAGACAAAAATGCGGCATAAAAAAAATACATATTTTTCCATGATGTTTAGAAAAGCTAGAAAGGCTAACGTCTATCTAGTCCTTAGTCATACGAAAAGCTATTTTTTAAAGTACGCGAGCTTACAAACATTTTTTCGTTGGTTTGTGTATAAAATTATATTAAAAAAAAATATATGTATATATATATAATATGATACACTCCACTTTCAATCCGAATACAATTCAATTCGGTGAAAAAGTGAAAACGGGAAGGTTTTTGTATCCTGTAAATGTATGTGTTTGACAAAAAATTTTATATCGGAAAGGACATTTGTATGAGAATATATTGAAACCTGGAACGAAATAGGTGAAATATAAAATGTATAGTTTGGCCAAAATCGGTTAAACTTATGGGAGCAACATTTGAATTTTGGCTATATTTAAATCTGAACCGATCTTACCCACTTTCACCTTAGTTTTGTTTAGTTAGATTATACGATGTTGTGCGAAATTTAAAGACAATCGAGCACAATATGTGGCTTTTAAAGCGGCAAAAGTCAAATCGGGAGCGACATTTATATGGGGGCTATATCTAAATCTGAACCGATCTTACCCAATTTCTGCATAGGTGTTTCTAGTAAGATTATAAGATGTTGTGCCAAATTTAAAGAAAATCGAGTACAATATGTGCTTTCGACAGAGGAAAATGTCAAATCGGGAACGACATTTGTATGGGGGCTATATCTAAATCTGAACCGATTTTCACTATAGATGTTCTTAGTTTAAATATAAGATGTTTTGCCAAATCTGAAGACAATCTGATACAATATGTGGTTTCTAGAGCGGAAAAAGTCAAATCGGGAGCGAAATTTGTATGGGAGCTATATATAAATCTGAACCGATCTGACCGATATTCACCATGGGTGTTTCTAGTGGAAATATAAGATGTTTTACCAAATCTGAAGACAATCTGATACATTATGTGGTTTCTAGAGCGGAAAAAGTCAAATCGGGAGAGAAATTTGTATGGGAGCTATATATAAATCTGAACCGATCTAACACATTTTTACCACAGGTGTTTCTAGTTACAATATAAGATGTTTTGCCAATTTTAAAGAAAATCTGTTGAAATATGTGGTATCTAGAGTGAAAAGAGTCAAATCGGGAGTGAAATTCGTATGGGGGCTATATCTAAATCTGAACCGATTTTCTTCAAATTAAATAGCGTTCGTCCTTATCCCGAAAAACATCGTTGTGCAAAGTTTCATTTGGTTCTGTTTACAATTGCGACCTGTATCGTGATTACAAGAATAGATGGACGGACGGACAGACAGACGGACATTGCTAAATCGACTCAGAAAGTGATTCTAAGACGATCGGTATAATTAACAATGGGTCTATCTCGTTTCCTTTTGGGTGTTACAAACAAATGCACAAAGACATAATACTCTCGCATTTTGATCCTAAAGGCACGAGTGCCAAAAGATATCTTTATTTTTCGTATCTACACAGTTAGAGCAATGCACACTGGTTGGTACAATTTTTCCCCCTTTCATCCCATTTTCCGCCAAAAAGTACAAATTTCGAAAAATTAACTTTTTATACATACGCCGAATTTCATGATTTCAACTTCAGCGGTTTGGTTGGTACCATTTTTATACCCTCCACCTAAGGATGGGGGTATATTCACTTTGTCATTCCGTTTGTAACACCTTAAAATATTCATCGGAGACCCCATAAAGTATATATATTCTGGGTCGTGGTAAAATTCTAAGACGATCTAGCCATGTCCGTCTGTCTGTTAAAAGCACGATAGCGGCCGAACGATATAAGCTAGGAGGTTCAAATTTTCCCTAAAAGTGTTGGTTATAGTTGCAGATCGTTTGTGATTGAAAGTGGGCGAAATCGTCCCAGAGGGAATCGGCCCTAATATTTAGAATATTTAAGCATTTTTTTAAATTTCTGCTTTATATGTACTTGGAATTTGTTGCGTACATTCCTCTTGTAGCGTAAAAGCACCAAAAATTAAATACACGTTTTAGCGGGGAAAATGGGACAAAAAGGGATAAAAAAGGTACAATAACAGCTAGAAATATGAAATTTGGAATGTACATCCCTCTAATTGCGTAGATACGTAAAATAGAGGGATTTTTCAAAATTCGTACTATTGGGGGATACAATTTGAAAAGAGGGTTAAAAATGGTACCAACCAAACCGCTGAAGTTGAAATCATGAAATTCGGTGTGTACTTTCATCTGACTGTGAAGATGCGAAATAAAAAGGATTTTTTCGAAATTTGTACTTTGTAGGCGGAAAATGGGGCTAATGGGGATAAAAATGGTACCAACCAAACGGCAGCAGCTATAATAATGAAATTCAGTGTCACTTACACTTCTCTGACTGCGGTGACGCGAATAATAAAGAGATCTTCCCATATTCGTAGCATCAGGATCTAAATGGAATTAAATTTGGCTACTATCAAACGGTTGTAGCTAGAATTATGATATTCAGTATTTGCACTCGCCTGTCTACGTAGACGCGGAAAATAAGAGGTACGATCTAAATTCGTACTTTTAGGATCAAAATGGAAAAAAGAGTGAAACTGGTACCAATAGAACTGCTGTAGCTAAAATCATGAAATTAGGTGTGTACACTAGGGCGTACCTCAAAAAAAAAGTTCGCCGTACACCTTCGAATATGAAGTATTATTGAAAGGTAGTTTCAAAAAAAAATTTTTATTTTTTTATGCCGAACGTAGGGGTCGCGCTTTTACATTTTTCTATATAACTTGTATTTATAAACGGATTTTAAAGTGTGATACATCGATGTTTTTGTCTCGACGAGGCCGATTTTTTTGTCTTTGAAGTCATTGAGCTCAAGCACCCCCTTCTGGTACTTACCCATCATTTCTCAGTTGCTACTACCCTAATGTACCACTCTAATAATCGAAAATTAAAGCTCGCATAAA
Organism: Polietes domitor; assembly: GCA_947397865.1. Lineage (NCBI taxonomy): Eukaryota > Metazoa > Arthropoda > Insecta > Diptera > Muscidae > Polietes > Polietes domitor. Next base: position 72,626,390 of record OX377622.1, read on the forward strand.
ATCATGAATCATGTTTGAGCTCAATGACTTCAAAGACAAAAAAATCGGACAAAAACATCGATGTATCACACTTTAAAATCCGTTTATAAATGCAGAAGTTATATAGAAAAATGTAAAAGCGCGACCCCTACGTTCGGCATAAAAAAATAAAAAAAATTTTTTTGAAACTACCTTTCAATAATACTTCATATTCGAAGGTGTACGGCGAACTTTTTTTTTTTTACTTGTAACCTGGTACGCTCTAGTGTACACTCCACTATGAAACATATTGGTTCTTCAATATTAGAATATTTCATTTTATATTATAATAATGAAGAATCACAATTTTCCTAATATGGTAGTGCACTTCTGTGTAATATCGACAGCCTCTAATCTACCGATAATACTGTGGAATACACTCCGTGTTGGAGGGTATATGAGATTCGGACCGGCCGAACTTAACGTCTTTTTACTTGTTCTCCCTCTTTTCCAATTGCATCCCTTAAAAGTACAAATTCAGAAAAATCCATTTATTTTGCGTGTCTGCACAATTATAGGGATGTCATGTTCTAGCTGTTGTCGTATCAATGGTACAAATAGTGAAAACATATATAAGTTGGTGATTCCCCTTTTTAGTTTTACTATGTTCAAACAGAATAAAAAAATTGGGGATTTATTGTGTTCAAATAACAAAAAAACGCTCGGTAATCAGAGCGTTTAATGTATTGGAAACACTGATTCTAATTTCTGGACGTTCGAATTACTGAGAGCTCTAATTTGTGAGCGTCTACTGTACGAGACATTTGTTGGTGTTCCAAGGGTCGAAAACGTAATTTCTCTCGTTTATTATTTTATTATTGCCAATTCAGTGAATAATAAAATTATTTCACAAAATGCTAAAAACAAATGAAGCAAATTGTGTGACAAATGAGCGTATGACTAATCTTAATCCTTAATACTTAACATAACTTATACGACCCCATGTCGAAATAAGAGAACTCGTCATACAGTGGTTCAGAATCAAAATACATCTTCCAAAATTCAATAACTTTTGTTCAAATAAAAAATTTTCTGTTTTGTAAAAATTGAAATTAGATAAGGACCCAAGGATTTAACATTGAAAATCGGGCAATCGAATATATTTTAGAAATTAGCCCAAAGTTTACTACTTTTCGTATTTTTCGATTTTATAGAAAAAACTAAAACAAATGAGCGTTGGCACGGCAGAAATATGGCAGGGTAACTATACCTGCATATAAAGAGTGATTTTTTTGAGGTTAGGATTTTCATGCATTAGTATTTGACAGATCACGTGGGATTTCAGACATGGTGTCAAAGAGAAAGATGCTCAGTATGCTTTGACATTTCATCATGAATCGTCTTACAAACGAACAACGCTTGCAAATTATTGAATTTTATTATCAAAATGCGTGCTCTGTTAAGAAAGTTCATTGCGCGCTTCCATTTTATGGTCAGTTTAATCGACCCACTGAAGCGGCTATTCGGGCTATTGTGACTAAATTTCGCACCAAATTTACATTGTTGGACATTAAACCACCAACACGCTTACGTAGAGTGCGAACTGAAGAAAATATCGCAGCTGTATCGGCCAGTGTTAATGATGACCACCAATTTTCGATTCGTCGCCGTTCGCACCAATTGGGTCTCTGTTACTCAAAAACGTGGAAATGCCAAAATTGGACTAAGCGGATGGACCACCTAAGACGCAGCCGCGGTCAACATTTAAATGAAATTATCTTCAAAAAGTAAATGTCATGGACCAATCTAACGTTTCAAATAAAGAACCGATGAGATTTTGCAAATTTTATGCGTTTTTTTTTAAAAAAAAAGTTATCAAGCTCTTAAAAAATCACCCTTTACAACTCAAAGAGATGCTTGTAAGGAGGTATGTTTGCAAGTGAGTTGTGCTTCTCATTCGTTTGTGAGAATCGTTTACTTAAAGAGGCCGGGTATGTTGTTGAAAAGTCCCTGCGAAGTCACCTTTCACAGGGTGGAAATCATGATAGTGGTAGTGTGCAGCCGAGTTATAAATGTCACCATGCCATTTGTAAATAAATTTGCATTCTATAAAATATAGATGCAAAATGGTCTCGCAAAGTGGCTGCCTTATGACATCGATAGCCTCACGAATTCTATCTTTGAGGTCTTGAATCTACGCGGAGCTATTGGCGTGGCCCCAAAGGAAGAATCACAAGATATCGATGGCCAATTGTGATTACCTCGTCGAGAGATATCACGGTCCGGAAACTTTTCCCGTAAAAGAGCAACGGTTTCGATGCTTGTGTGGCACGTAGCGCCGTCTTGTTGAAAGTAAACGTTGTCCAGATCAATACCATCCAACTCCGACCATAAAAAATCATTAATCATCTGTCGATAGCGCAATCCATTCACCGTAACTGTTGGTCCAACTCCATTTTCGAAAAAGTATGGTTCAATGACCCCACCGTACCATAAACCTTACCAAACAGTCACACGATGAGGATGGAGAGGCTTCTCAACAATAACTCTTGGGGTTTCTGAGCCTCAGATGCTACAATTTTGCTTGTTACCGTAGCAACCGAGGTGGAAATGGCCCTCATCAGTCAAGATGATTTTTCGATGGAATTCCGGATCATTTTCATTCATTCAGCTTGAGTTCTTGTGTTAACTGAACTTTATAAGCCTTAAGACCCAAGTCTTTATGCAAAATACGGTGTAATGACGTTTGCGCAATGCCCAATTCCAAAGAACGACGAGGAATGGACAAACCTGTGTTTTCTTCAACACTTTGGGCACTTGTCAGTTGTTTTTGAGCGACGTCCACGGGTTTTATTCTTCACATCACTAACTTGTCCCAACAGCTCGAATATTTCCACCAATTTCTGTATTGCGGTCCGACAAGGTGCTTCACGACGACCCAAAAACGCTTTAGTTTTGCGAACTGACTGACTGCAAGATTTTCACCATTTTTGTAGTGAATTTTAATAATTTCAAATGTCAAAGAATAAAAGCTGCAAAAGTGACAGCTACCGAAATACCGGGTGATTCAAAATAACACCTCTTGTTGGAAAACAATGTATTATTTTACGTATTTGTTCATAAGGCGCAGAAAAAATTAATTCTTTTCGTATTACAGATTTTAACCTCTGTTAGATTTTGAAGTTTGAAAAAAAAAATATTTTTTTTCGACTTTGTCGAACTATTTCTCACACATTTTAGTAGATTTTGCTCTCTAATTTGTTTTATTAGTTTTCTTAGCTTAATTATGGCGTATTTGTATTTGTACCAAATAAAGTTTGTTTGTAATAAATATTTGCAAATTAACCTTTTGAAAAAAATATTGGACAGCATAACTTTTTTTCTTTGAAAACCTTTGAAGAAAAAAGTACATATGTAGAAAGGTTGAAGGGTTCCCCGTTTTTGCAGGGTATCATTTGCCTGCACAAAATTGCACCCTCGGAAGATAAAATAGATTTAATGCAAGAAGTCAGATTTTTTAATTCTTAAACGAGAAATACTCATTTTTTTCATTAACTTTTTTAAATGTAACTACGCAGCAATGCCAAAAACTAATAATACCTTATTTTGTAGACAAATCAAAAAGGGATAAAAATGGTACAAATTTTGAAAATCCATTATCAGACGTACATAGTGCAAAATAACCTAACTTCATGATTCAACCAATTTTTGCTGTATAAGAAAAAGTACGAATTTGGAAAAAAAACTTTTTATTTATCGTGTCTATGCAGTCAGAGGAATGTATACTCCGTATTTCATGACTCTAGCTGCGGTCATTTGATTGGTACTATTTTTATCCCCTTTTTTCATTTTAACCCCAAAAAAGTACGAATTTCGATAAATCAGTTTATTTTCCGTGTCTACACACTCAGAGGAATGTATACTCCGAATTTCATGACTCTAGCTGCGGTCATTAGATTGGTACTATTTTTATCCCCTTTTTTCATTTTAACCCTAGAAAGTACGAATTTTGAAAAATCCGCGTATTTTCCGTGTCTACGCAGTCAGAGGAATGTATACACCGAATTTCATTATTCTAGGTACAGCCGTTTGGTTGGTACCATTTGTATCCCTCTATTCCTATTTTACCCCTTAAAAGTACGAATTTGGAAAAACTACTTTTATATTATGTATCTACTCAATTAAAGGAATGGACACGCCGAATTTCGTGTTTCTAGTTGTTGTCGTTTAATATGTACCATTTTTATCCCTTTTTTGCCCCATTTCACCCCCTAGAAAAAATAATCACTTTATGGTGCACGTTTTTTCTATAAGGGGAATGCGCATACCAAATATCAAGGAAATATAAACAGACATATTCAAAAAACATGCTTAAATACGCTAAAATATTAGGGATTATTATGGGTATTTTTAGTCCTTGTGAGGGAAAAATTTTTCCCTTTGGGCCGATTTCGCCCCATTTCAATCCCAACCGATCTACGACTATAAGACGCATTTATGGAAATTTTGAACGTTCTAGCTCCTTTCGTTTAGATGCTAGCGTGCTTTTAGAATAAGAATTTTATGACGATCAAGAATATATATACTTTATAGGGTCTCAGGTCAATATTTCAAGGTGTTACAAACGGAATGACAAAGTTAGTATACCCCCATCCTGGAGGTGGAGGGTATAAAAAGAAAAATCTCACAAAGGGTTCTAATATCAAACTCAACTAATGTATATTCAACTGGTTTGAAATTTTGCACTCTTCATTTTATTTGTCTACATCTAGAAATCCGGCCCAACATGGATAGCAATGAATTTCGTAAACGTGGCTGCGAAATGGTCGAGTACATTTGCCAATACTTGGAGACCTTGCATGAAAGACGTGTTACACCCTGCGTGGAGCCAGGTTATTTAAGACATTTATTACCAGGTAAGTCACATTAATCTCGAAAAACTTTCTCTCCTCTCCTCTGCTCTGCTTGTCAACAATTCAACAACATTGAACTCTTTCGAACACAACAACTAGCCGAGGCACCAAAAGAACCCGAGGATTGGGACAAAATCATGGGTGATGTGGAGGACAAGATAATGCCGGGTGTGACGCATTGGCAGCATCCCCGCTTCCATGCCTACTTCCCGGCCGGCAATTCCTTCCCCTCCATATTGGGCGATATGCTGGGCGACGGTATCGGCTGCATTGGTTTCTCTTGGGCTGCTAGTCCAGCCTGCACGGAACTGGAAACAATCGTTTTGGATTGGTTGGGTAAGGCCATAGGTTTACCCGATCATTTTTTGGCTCTGAAAGAGGGCAGTACCGGCGGTGGTGTCATTCAGGTGGGTGGACATACTATCTAACGCACGCAGTACACAGTACAGAACTAAAGAGGTTTTTTTCGCCACACGTAGACATCTGCCTCGGAATGCATATTGGTGACTTTGTTGGCGGCCCGTGCTCAGGCTATTAAACGTCTGAAATCGCAACATCCATTTGTGGAGGAATGCCTGCTGCTGTCGAAACTCATGGCATATTGTTCCAAAGAGGCGCATAGTTGTGTGGAGAAGGCGGCCATGATCTCATTTGTGAAATTGCGAATTCTAGAACCGGATGAGAATGCCAGTTTGCGGGGTAAAACTTTAAGTCAGGTACTGTCATTTTGACATTTTCATAATTACGGCATGGAGAAGGGTGATTTATTGTCGAAAGTGAAAATTATAAAATATCAGTATACCAGTGTCCTGGGAAATGTTATGCCAAACCACCTCACTCAGATCATAAAGGAGCATGTTTGAATTTATAGTCCATAAAATAGTCCCGGCGATTTTGCATTTTCCCAGTAACACCGTGCGACAGTACCATTTAAATTTCCCCTTAAAAATAAGGCGATAAGTTTGGCCGGGCCGAACTTTATATACCATCCACCATGGATTGCATTCCACAGAGGCTGTCGATTTTCGTTACAAAACAATAAATATAAATTTTAATTATTTTAAATCACGTTTATAAGGCAAGGCAATCAATATGTTTATACTATATATATTGAAATAATACTTCAAGTCAATTCAAAAAGTAAATACATGGTTTTCCAACAAGAGGTGTTATTTTGAATCACCCGATATTTCGGTACCTGTCACTTTTGAAGCTTTTATTCTTTGACATTTGACAAGTAGAAACTACGCCATTACTAAAAAATGGATCGATACACACTTCAACAACGCATTAAAATTGGGTCTTTGAGATGAAAAATCCATCGAAAAATCATCTTGACTGATGAGGCAAAATTGTCGCAACTGGGGTCGGAAAACCCAAGAGTTATTCTCCTCATCAATTTGGTGCGGTTTATGGTCCGGCGGGGTCATTGGTCAGTTACGAGATCTTGTGATTTAGCACCTTGCGACTACTTCCTCTGGGGCCACGTGAAAGATAAGGTCTACGCCAACAGCCTAGCGTCTACGCCAAGATAGAATTCGTGAGGCTATCAAGGACATGGAGCGGCCACTTTGCGATTTGGTTATGGAAAATTTCATGAAAAGGATATGGTCATGTAAGCGTGGTCGTGGTGGCCATTTGGCTGATTTTGTTTTTCATTATTAACGGCATACCTTGCTTTTTGTTATGAAATAAACATCCGATCATTTATCTAAAAAAATTACATTTTTTGAATACCAAAATAACACCTCTTGTTAGAAAACCCTGTATAAGGCAGCAATGTTCAAAAAAAAACTTAAATACCATAAACATTGGGGATATTTAAGTTTAAGTTACAGCCTCTTGTATTTCCATCCTATTTTAATTCCAAAAGTATAAATTTTCGAAAATACCCTTTTTTACATGTCTTCGGAATTAGAGGAATATACACACCGAATTTCATCAGTCTAACTGTAGCCGTTTAAAGGTACCCATTTTTATCCCTTTTTATACCCGCCACCTTGAAATATTCATCGGAGTGTCCATAAAGTATATATATTCTGGGTCGTGGTAAAGTTCTAAGACGATCTAGCAATGTCCGTCTGTCCGTCTGTTGAAATCACGCTAGCTGCCGAACGAAACGAGCTAGGATGTTCAAAATTTCCCCAAATGTGTGTTATTGTTGCAGATCGGTTGGATCGGATTGAAAGTGGGCGAAATCGGGTCAGAGGGAAAAAATTTTCCCTAACAAGGACTGCAAATACTCCCTAATATTTAGACTATTAAAGCAATTTTTTTTAAATTTTTGATTTATATACACTTGAAATTTGTTGCGTACATTCCTCTTTTAGTCTTAAAGCACCAAAAAGTAAATACAAGTTTTAGTGGACGAAATGGGGCAAAAAGGGATAAAAAAGATACTAATGATACGACAACAGCTGGAAACATAAAATTTCTAATTACGTGAAATAGAGGGAATTTTTGAAATTCGTACTTTTGGGACGAAAAGGGATAAAAATGGCACCAATGATACGACAACAGCTAGAATCATGGAAATCGGTGTGTACATCTCTCTAATTGCGTACACACGTAAAATAGAAGGATTGTTCGAAATTTGTACTTTTAGGAGTAAAATGGGGCGAATGGGGATAAAAATGGTATGTTAGGATTAATATTGGCACCAATCAAGCGGCTGTATCTAGAATCATGAAATTCGTGCGACTGCATAGACGCTGAAAGTAAGAGGACATTTATCAAATCCGTACTTTTGGGTCAAAATGAAAAAAAAACAAGTAAAAACGGTCCGGCCGAACTTTATATACCCTCCACCATGGATTGCATTCCACAGAGTTTGTCGGTTTTCGTAGAAGTGCTGTAATATTACAGGAAAATATAACTTTGTTAATATAGCCAAACCAAAACAAATACAAATATTGAAAAATTAATTTTATAAATAAATATAATATTTTAATTATTTCAAACCACGCTTATAAGGTAATGCTACCAATAAGTCAATTCAAAAAATAAATATTCTTATATTTATATTTTCAAAAATATTTTCAACGCCATAAATATTGGTAGATAGTGGGTGCTACAGTTGGTTGTATTTCCATTCTATTTGAATTCCAAAAGTACAAATTTTGAAAATCCATTATCAGACGTACATAGTGCAAAATAACCTAACTTCATGATTCAATCAATTTTTTGCCGTAAAAGAAAAATTACGAATTTTGAGAAAAAAACTTTTTATTTTGCGTGTCTATGCAGTCAGAGGAATGTATACACCGAATTCCATGATTCCAGCTGCGCCCATTTGGTTGGTACCATTGTTACCACCTTGACGTTTCTACGCAATTAGAATTTCATCATTCTAGCTGTAGTCGTTTAGTTGGTACTATTTTTATCCCTCTGTACCATTGTATCCCTTGAAAGTACTAATTTGGAAAAATTCGTCTATTTTCCGTATATACGCAGTCAGAGGAATGTATATTCCGAATTTCATGACTCTAGCTGCGGTCATTTGATTGGTACTATTTTTATCCCCTTTTTTCATTTTAACCCCAAAAAGTACGAATTTCGAAAAATCAGTTTATTTTCCGTGTCTACACACTCAGAGGAATGTATACTCCGAATTTCATGACTCTAGCTGCGGTCATTAGATTTGTACTATTTTTATCCCCTTTTTTCATTTTAACCCCAAAGAGTACGAATTTTGAAAAATCCGTTACTAATGTATACTCCAAATTTCATTATTCTAGGTACAGCCGTTTGGTTGGTACCATTTTTATCCCTCTATTCATTAGTACGAATTTGGAAAAAATACTTTTTTTATATTATGTATCTACTCAATTAGAGGAATGTACACACCGAATTTCGTGTTTCTAGCTGTTGTCGTTTAATATGTACCATTTTTATCCCTTTTTTGTGACCCTACAAATAAGAATCACTTTATGGTGCACGTTTTTGCTATAAGGGGAATGCGCGTACCAAATATCAAGCAAATATAAACAGACATATTCAAAAAACATGCTTAAATACGCTAAAATATTAGGGATTATTATGGGGCCGATTTCGCCCCGTTTCAATCCCAACCGATCTACGACTATGGAGGTCGAGGGTATATAAACAAATGGCTGTAGATAAAATCGTGAAAATAGGTTTTTATTTATATCCTACATATTGGATCTTCAATATTAGTACTTTTTCTTTCAAAATGGTACTGACATTTGTCCTGGTACTGGAAAAGAAATTCCAAGTTGGAAAATCGATCCTGAGGGAAATTGTTTCTACCTAATAACGACTGAAAGCACCGGATAAGTATGGCATACTTTTGAAGATTGCTGCCTCATATAGTAGAGGACAATTAATATTATAATAATGAACAAATGCATAAATGTGATGTGCATAAAAAATATGACAATTTTCCTAAAGTTGACAGCATCTAATCTGCCAGTAATACTGTGGAATGCACTTCATGCTGGAGGGTATATAAGATTCGACCAAGCCAAATGTAACGTCTTTTTACTTGTTATTATTAGTTGGTACCATTTTTATCTCCTTTTTCATTTTACCCCCAAAAAGTACGAATTTCGAAAAATACCTTTATTTTACATGTTTAAGCAAATCATTATTTTGTTATTCTATGGTTGGTACCATTCTTATCCCTCTATTCCCATTTTACCCCTTAAAAGTACCTTGGAAAAAATAATTGTATATTATGTATCTATTCAATTAGAGGAATTTACACACGGAATGTCGTGTTTCTAGCTGTTGTCGTTTGATACCATTTTTATCCTTTTTTGCCCCATTTCACCTCCTAGGAATAAGAATCACTTTATGGTGCACATTTTTGTTTTAAAGGGAAAGCGCATATCCAATATCAAGTAAGTAGAAGCAGGCATATTGAAAAAACATACTTAAATACTCTAATTATTAGGGGTATTTTCAGTCCTTGCGAGGGAAAAATCATTCCCTTTGGACCGATTTCGCATTTATGAAAAATGTGGAACTCCTTGCTCTTTTCGTTTGGATGCTACCGTGCTTTCAACAGATGTACGGACAGACGGATATGGCTAGATCGTCTTAGAATTTTATGACGATCAGAAATATATGTATATACTTTATAGGGTCTTAGGTCGATATTTCAAAGTGTTCCAAACAGAATGACATGCACACTTAGTACACCCCCATCTTGTGGTGGAGGGTATAAGAATAAATAAGCTTTATGTTTTAAGGGAGAAACTTCAAAAAGCTGAAATAGTTCTTTGACATACAAAGGTCAATTAAATTCAAAAAAGACATGATTTTAAATTCAAAACTTGAAAACTTTTGAATTTCAAGCGATGTCTTTAGAATTTCAAATGACGAGTTTTGAATTTCAAGTGATGCATTTTTAATTTCAAATGGTGTCTTTTCAATTTCCAACGGAATTTGTGATTTTCAAATCGAATTTTGGTGTCTCCTAAATTACTATGGAAAATAGTGGGTTTTCCTTTCACGGAATTCAATCGAACGAAATAGTCGTTTAGTAATGCATTTTGTATCCTCCATCACAAACCATTTTATAAAGTATTGTTCCATCGGCACAAAATCACTTTTCTCCATCGCATACATTTAGCGTATTTCTATAAATTTAATTTTAATAATTTAGGCCATGGAAGAAGACGAATTGCAAGGTTTCGTGCCATTCTTCGTCTCAACAACCCTGGGCACAACCGGATCATGTGCTTTTGACAATTTATACGAAATCGGCCAGGAGCTGCAAAAGTTTCCCGGTGTGTGGTTGCACGTCGATGCCGCCTATGCGGGCAATTCATTCATATGTCCGGAATTGAAGCCACTGCTCAAGGTAAGAAGACAAAAAGATCCCCCATGAAATGGAAATGGGGGAACAGACAGTAGACAGTATTCCAAGAAAAACTGGATTAATTGCCATTTATTTTTGTGTGCGTGTGTGTGTGCGTGTTAATCATCCAACCACAGGGCATCGAATACGCTGATTCATTCAATACGAATCCCAACAAATGGCTGCTCACGAATTTCGACTGTTCAACGTTGTGGGTGCGTGATCGCATCCGTTTGACATCGGCCCTGGTGGTCGATCCTTTGTATCTCAAACACGGCTATTCGGATGCGGCCATCGACTACCGGCATTGGGGAGTACCGCTCAGTCGGCGTTTTCGTTCGCTGAAACTCTGGTATGTATGTGGGGATGATGTCTGAGGGCGGGGTATAGGTGTGATTTATTTTGGTTTGTTTATTGACTTTGCCAAATTCGAAATTCCTTGGACGGTGGCGGCTTTGTTTACAACAAAACCAAAACATTTCACGCCTTATCATCCAAAATTCGCGGCATCAGTGCCTCGTGTGGCGTTTGTTGTTATTGGGGTATTTTGGATTTTGGTGTTTTTTTGAATTTGGGTTTTGTTTGAATTTGGCCAGCAAAAAAATTTAGCCAGAAAAAGTGATCATGCATAAAATATACCTACATACATATGTATGTATGTATGTATGTAGGTACATTATAAATTGTTGTTCGGTTTCGCAGATAAATGGTAATAATTCTATTTTTATATTTTTGTTGTTATTTTGCGTGGGTGTTGTTGTTTTTTTTTGTTTCTCCTCCCCCGTTTCTTTTCTATGGGCTTTGGCACTGCTTCACAGGTTCGTTTTACGCTCATACGGAATTTCCGGACTGCAGAAGTACATACGGCATCATATCGAGTTGGCCAAACGTTTCGAGCAGTATGTTCTCAAAGACAAACGTTTCGAGGTGTGCAATCAGGTTAAGGTAAGTACACAACCAACTTGAGATAAATATGAATATTGCAGCAAAGGAAGAGAGTTACTTACTATCAGTGAAATGTCTGGAAATATGTATGTATACCTGGAAATGTCTTGAATGAACTAGTTCATTAATGATACAGGGTTTCCCGGTAATATTTCAAGGTACGACGAATGACAAAATTAAGTTTTCATTAGAAATTTAAAAATATTAATAATAATTCCTTTCAATGACTACAAATAGGGATTTTTCGAAATTTGTACTTTTAAGGGAGGAAAGAGACAAAAAGGGATAAAAATGGTACCAATTTAAGTATTTCTATATATTCGGTATCTACATTTCTCTGACAACGTAGACTTGCAACATTTTCGAAATTTGTACTTATAAGGGGTAATCGGGTCAAAAGGGATAATAATGGTACCAACAACTAGGATCGTGAAGTTTGGTATGTAAATTTCTCTGACCATGTATAAGCGCAAAATTTGTACTTTTAAGGGTTGCGATGGACAACAAGGGATAGAAAAGGTATTAAGTATTAAGTATTGCAGCTATAGTCGTGGAATTTGGTGTGTAAATTCCTCTGACAACGTAGAATCGCCAATCTAAATAAATTTTTGAAATTTGTACTTATAAATGGTGAGCGGGATAAAAATAGTACCGACACAAGTATTGCAGCTATAGTCGACAAATTTGATGTGTAAATTCTTCTGACAACGTAGACTTGGAACATAAATGGATTTTTCGAAATTTGTACTTTTACGGGGCAAAAGGGGATACAAATGGTACCAACTCAAATATTACAGCAAGAATCGTAAAATTCGGTATGTAAATTCCTCTGACCATGTAAAAACGCAATCAAAAAAGGGTTTTACGAAATTTATTCTTATAAGTGGTGAGCGGGGCATAAGGGATAAAAATGGTACCAACTAAATTATTATAGCTAGAATCGTGAAATTTGGTATGTAAATTGCTCCCACCATGTAGAAACACAATATAAATGCAATTTTGTACTTTTAAGGTGTGAGCGGAAAAAAATAATAACAATGGTACCAACTAAAGTTTTGGAGCTATAGTTATTAAATTTGTAGTGTAAATTCCTCTGGCAACGTAGAAGCGCAATCTAAATGGATTTTTTTTTCGAAATTTGTACTTGTAGGGGGTGAGCGGGACAAACAGGGATAAAGAAAGATAAGTAGAAGGAATCAATACATATATAATTATGCCTAAATGATGCATATTGGACAATAAATGACGTCACTGACTCCATATTTGTGAAATAATTTAATACAGAAGATGGCTTTTCAGAGCCAAATTTTACAAAAATGAGCGCTGCGGCGTCAATTTCTTTCCGATGTTCATCATATAGGCATCACTCCAAATGTGTTGACTGCAGCTATTTATTTTTTATAAAATACTGAGACCGAATAGGAATAAGTTTTCAGTTGTCACTATGAAAAAACGAAAAAAAATTGATTAACGTCCAATAATACGACAAGAATCACAATTTATATTTAAAGTGCTTCAGAGGTTCTATTAATTCAGAAAAAATTGGACAAAAATGCAACGTAAAAAAATATACAAGGAAAAAACATGATTATTGGAGGTGTTTTCAGGAGCGTTTAGCTCACAGATGGCTTGACCCAGTGACGAAATATTTAGCAGATCATCATTAAACCATTCAAAATTTATTTTCGTGGTCTGACTGGAAATTGTTTTTCAATTTGTATGGCCCGCCACCCAGTCTAATGTATATATATAATTTCATGCATATATATGTGAAACTAGAAATTGTATGTAGAAAAACTTTCGATTTTCCTTTTTAAAAGAATTTTAATTTTTAAATAATTTATTTTCATACTTGAGCGAGCCATACAAAGACGACATTAATATCAAATGAAAGACAAGAATATCAGTTATAAATATTTTAAATATAATAATTCTATCTGTATTAGTTTAGTATTAACAATACTTTAAAGTTCCACCCCAAATTTATTTACTTTGTTCATTTTTTTGCTTTTAAGGGAGAAAGCTTGACATGATTGTTAATGCTAAACTAATACGGATATAGGCATGCAATTTTTAGTATTTTTAACAGACATTATTCTCTTTCATGTGATACCCACCCTCTACAAATAAAAATCACTTCCGTTTTTGCTATAAGGGGAATGCACATTCCACACATCAAGTAAATATAAGCAGACATATCCTGTCTGCTTATTTTTTCCCTGTGAACCAATTTCGCCCATTTGCAACCCCAAAAGATCTACAACTATAAGACGTATTCGTGCAAAATTTGGACGTCTATCTCCTTTCGGTCGGACGGACATGGTCAGATCTTAAAATTTTATGACGATCAAGAATCGATATTTCTATGTGTTATAAACGGAATGACAAAGTTAATATACCCCCATCCTAGAGGTGGAGAGTATAAAAATTTGAGAGTAAAAACGTAAATGTAGACAGTTAAAAAATAAAATAAACAAGTAAGCTTCAGTCGGCTAAACCAACTTTGTAGGGGGTGGAATGGGACAAAAAGGGATACAAATGGTACATATTAAATGACATCAGCCAGAAACACGAAATTCGATGTGTACATTCCTCCATTAGGTGTATACATTCGACTGATTGCGTAGACACGTAAAATAAACGAAATATTTCGAAATTCGTACTTTTTGGGGTTGAAATGGAAAAAGGGGATAAATATAGTACCAACCAAATGACCGCAGCTAGAGTCATGAAATTCGGATTATACATTCCTCCGACTGCGTAGACACGAAAAATAAAAAGGTTTTTGCCAAATTCGTACTTTCAAGGAATCTATTCTATTGGTAGATACAATGGGTACAGAGAGATAAAAATAGTACCACCTAAACGACTACAGCTAGAATGATGAAATTCGGTGTGTAATTGCACAGACACGTACAGGGGAGTAAAATGGGAAAAAGGGGATATAAATGGTACCAACCAAATGACAGCAGCTAGAATAATGGAAATCGGTGTATACATTCCTCTGACAGCATAGATACGCAAAATAAAAATAGTTTTCCAAATTCGTACTTTAAACTTTTACGGCAAAAATTGTTTGAATCATGAAGTTAGGTTATTTTGCACTATGTACGTTAGATAATGGATTTTCAAAATGTTTACTTTTGGAATTAAAATAGAATGGAACTGTAGAACTCCATTCTAAGCTTTTTTTAAATATAAATATAAGAATATTTATTTTTTGAATTGACTTGAAGTATTATTTCGATATACATATATAGTGTATTGGTAGCCTTGCCTTATAAGCGTGGTTTGAAATAATAAAAATTGTATATTTATTTATAAAATTATTTTTTCAATATTATAATTTGTTTTGACTTGCCTTGACTTAAAAAGATTGACATTTTCCTGTAATGTTTTTGCACTTCTACGAAAATCAACAGCCTCCATGGAATGAAAACCATGGTGGAGGGTATAGAAAGAACTTAACACCGTTTTTAATTGTTTTTATTTACTTTTTTAATTTAGAAATTCGCTTCGAAATAAATATTTTTTCATATTGTAAAACTGGTCGGACCCAATAAGAAAACGCCGGTTTTCCATTTTTCGCAAAATACCGCTGTAATTTTCTCATTTTTGTTGACTTTTAGGCAAAATGACAACTTCAAAAAGTTTCTTCACATTCAATCGCTCAGTGTAGGCCAACTGACAACAAGTTAACAACCAGCTAGTTAGGCCTAAGCACAGCATGATTAAGTCCCAATAATCTCGTGCTGAACATTGCCTGAGATCGATTTCACAAAAATCTACGATTCTTTCATCAGACAGACACCGCGCTAAGCGGCTGAGATCGAATGTATCCGGTTTCCGATTCGCACTTATCAATTCAGTTATCGTGTAAACAAATGGATAATTAATGGCCACAGCCAGCTGAACTAGATTGAATTAAAGGTGACGTGAACTGAACAGAGCACAAATGGGCTTTGGGTGCCATGATAAGTTGGCACTTGATACGTCAATGTATCTGTCAAAAATGTTGTTGTGTCAGAGCTCAAGGTTGTTTATTCGGTGGGGGGTGGGGGTTATATTTGTTTATCTCGTGGTTTTTTATTTGTTTGACTTATTTTTTAATGAAATTGTTAACATATGTATGTCTATTTCACAAACACACATACATATGTACATATGTACGTACACACACAACACTTGAATATTTATTTAATTTCTGTCGAATTCGAAGATGAAGAAGAAAAAGAAGTAAACAATACTTCAACCTGTTGATTTTGAAAAGATAAAACACAGCCACCAGCAGCAGCAACGGCAACGGCAGCAGCAGCAGTAGCAATCAAATGGAAATCAGAGATTGTCAAACAACCAACACAAGTAGTTGCCCCCAGCAGTCAGTCAGCCAACCAGCAAGCATAGGGCAACAACACTCTTACAAATACTTTGTTGTGTTACGTGTTACGGTACCGTGGGTTGAAAAGGTTTTTTGTATAAACATTTGTTGTTATGTTATAAATATAATCTGCTTCTTTGTGCTTTCACTCGGTGTTCTTGGTTCCAAAAAGGAGTTTTGTAGACACAACCAGCCTCTGCCAAAATATTTTGCAAGGACTAAAAATTCTTTATGCTGTGAGGCTACACTCAGAAAAAAGTGAAGCCTATAATTAGTTAAAATGTACTAAAATTTAGGAAAATTGAACTTTACTTATCGCCAAAGCAATATTTCCTTATATTAATTTCAAACTTGTCATTGCTTTCAACTTGATTCTAGTTCAATTTACCTCAAACCAGGTAAATATTTACTCAAACTGAGGCAAATTGTA
The DNA here is from genome assembly GCA_947397865.1 of Polietes domitor. Taxonomy (NCBI): domain Eukaryota; kingdom Metazoa; phylum Arthropoda; class Insecta; order Diptera; family Muscidae; genus Polietes; species Polietes domitor. The sequence continues at coordinate 72,642,838 of OX377622.1, forward strand.
GAAAGTTTTTCCTCAAACCAGGTACATTTCTACTAAATCTAAGTAAAATATTGCTGAAAATTTCCTGAATTTAAGTAAATGTTTCTTCAAACCTAATACATTTTTACTATATTTAAGTAAAAATTTCCTAATACTAAGTAAATTTGTACTCAAACCGTGTAAATTTTTACTAAATCTGATGAAATTTTCCTAACAATTTAGTCAAACTGAGGACAAATTTGCTCATTTTTCCTGACAACAAGTAAATTTTTACTTAAACTGTATAAATTTTTACTTGATAAATAAATAAAATAATTCAAACAAATGATTTTTCAGAGTTTGCAAAACTAATACAAAAACAAGTAAAAACGGCGTTAAGTTCGGTCGGGCCGAACTTTATATCCACTCCACCATGGATTACATTCTACAGAGGCTGTCGAGAAGTGCAGTAATGTTACAGGAAAATACAATTTTTTAATGTAGACAATATTTGTAAATAAATATAATATTTGTATTACTTCAAACCACGCATATAAAGCAAGGCTACCAATACGTTTACACTATATATATGGAAATAATACTTCAAGTCAATTCAAAAAATAAATAAATATTCTTACATATATTTATATTTTCAAAAAAAAAAAGCTTAAATACCACAAATATTGGTAGATAGTGGGAGCGACAGTTGGTTTTTAATTTCTATTTTAATAACAAAAGTACAAATTTTGAAAATCCATTATCTCACTTACATAGTGCAAAATGACAAATCATGAAGTTGATTTAACCAATTTTTGCCGTAAAAGTAAAAAGTACGAATGTGGAAAATCTTGTTATATTGCGTCTCTATGCAGTGAGAGGAATTTATACACCAAATGCGGCCCCGGCCATTTGGTTGATACCATTTTTATCCCCTTTTTCCAATTTTACCCCCTTATGAGTATGACTTTATAAAATCCGTTTATTTTACGTGTCTACGCAGTTGAAGGAATGTACACACCGAATTTCATCATTCTAGTTGTAGCCGTTAAGTTGGTACTGTTTTTATCGCTTTGTGCCCATTGTATCACTTGAAAGTACGAATTTGGAAAAAAACCTTTTATTTTACGTGTCTACGCAGTCATAGGGAAGTTTATTCCGAATTTCATGACTCTAGCTGCTGTCATTTCGTTGGTACTATTTTTATCCCTTTTTTCCAGTTTAACCCCAAAAAGTACGAATTTCAAAAAATCCGTTTATTTTACGTGTCTACGCAATCAGAGGAATGTATAAAATCTCTTTATTTTACGTGTCTACGCAGTTGAAGGAATGTACACACCGAATTTCATCATTCTAGCTGTAGCCGTTTAGTTGGTACTATTTCCCTCTGTGTCCATTGTATCACTTGAAAGTACAAATTGGGAAAAAAACCTTTTATTTTACGTGTCTACGCAGTCATAGGGATGTTTATTCCGAATTTCATGACTCTAGCTGCTGTCATTTCGTTGGTACTATTTTTATCCCTTTTTTCCAGTTTAACCCCAAAAAGTACGAATTTCGAAAAATCCGTTTATTTTACGTGTCTACGCAATCAGACCATTTTTGTCCCTCTATTCCCATTTTCTCCCTTAAAAGTACGAATTTGGAAAAAAATATTTTGTATTATGTATCTACTCAATTAGAGGAATGTACACATGGAATTTCGTGTTTCTAGCTGTTGTCGTTTGAAAGGTACCATTTTTATCCATTTTTGCCCCATTTCACCCCCTACGAATAAAAATTACTTATGGTGTACGTTTTTGTTATAGGGGGATTGCGCACACCCAAGTAAGTATACGCAGATATATTGAAAAAAATTGCTTAAATACTCTAAACTATTAGGGAATATTATGGGTATTTCTAGTCCTTGTAAGGGAAAATTTTTTCCCTTTTGACCGATTTCGCCAATCGTTTCAATCCCAACCGATCTACGACTATAAGACGCATTTATGTAAAATTTGCTAGCGTGCTTTCAACATACGGACGGACATAGTTAGATCGTCTTAGAATTTTATCACGATCAAGAATATATATACTTTATAGGGTCTCAGGCCGATATTTCAAGATGTAACAAACGGAATGACAAAGTTAGTATACCCCCATCCTGGATGGGGAGGGTATAATGAGTACATGAAATATTTTTAAAAATTTCACAAAATGTTGACCCATTGTCATAATCAGATTCAGTGCACTAAAATCGAAATTGTCTCCAAACATTCCGGTCTGAATTAACATGAGGAGCATTTTTGTCCATGGCCAAAAATTAATTTGGCGATGTTTTAATAATATATTTTTTAATGTAAGTATATATTATTACCTTTCGTCCTGCAAATATTTTCCCGAAATTCCCTAAACATACCTCCACTTCTCCCCTCTAGGGTCTACTGCGGGACAGTTTCTTTCATAAAAAAATATAAAAAATAGGCAAATGTATGGGGGCCGCCTTAAGGATTGCAGATGGAAGGTAGGTGTGTTCTGAAAAAATATTGGGGTTAAAAAAATATAGGGGGTGGGTCTTACATTTGACCGCACTAGCGGTCTCCTGGGGCCAGTAAAAGCGGTGGGACAAATTTTATAAAAAAAATATTTTTTGTATGGGAGCCTCCTTAACGAGTGGGGATAGAGGGTATGTGTGTTCGAAATAAATTTTGGGGAAATAAAATTAATGGGGGTCGGTCTTACATTTAACCCCTCGGGGGCGACTCCGAGGTAGTTTTGGTACTTTTCCTGTATTTTTACCTTTACCCCGATGAGCGCCCACTTACACTCACCCCACCACCCCCATTTTTTGGCTCATGAATTTTATTTCCGAACCTCACAAAATAGGCGGTTCTAGCATATCAAAATCCAAAAGTCGTACACTATCCCACGCCTACTGAACAATAACTAAATTAACCCTTAGTGGGTAATTTTGAATTTGAATGAATTTTGGTGTTTGTGTTAAGTTTTGGTGTGTTCTGACATATATAGTAAAATTTTATGGCCAACATTTTTGTAGAACATTTCATCCCCGCCCTTCCCCTTTTAGTGGTGTTTTTACAATTTGCCAACAAATGTCGTTATGAGAGGTAGTTAGAGGGTTAATATATTCTACAAAAATATTCGCCATATCATTATCTACAAATTTGCTGAACATACCCTTTGCCTCAGATGTAAAGAAAACATAGTTTTGTACACCGATATGCTGCAAGAAGAGGTCAGAGATGGGAAACTTTAATCGTCTATAAAATAAAATTCCGATGTGATCTGTCATAACGCCGACATACGTAAATTTTTTTAGTCTCCTCTTTCAGAATTTATTGTCAGAACCACGTAAATTTGGAAAAAGTTTGAAATTGTTGTACAGTGTAATCAATTCGCCAATTTCCTTCTTATGTGTATGGCTGGACGTCATCCACGGCACTATGAGAAACAGGTTAAGATCGATATAAAAACCCAACGGTCGGTCTCAGATAAAAAACCCGGTTGATCCGGTTTTCGGCCTCGAGGGTGATCACTCTAAGCCTAAATATTAGGGGATATTTTCTGTCCTTCTTAGATTCCATTTTAAACTCCATCCGATCTACACACATTAATCACATATATGGAAAGTTTCGATAGGCAAAAATCATTTGGTCATTTCGACTCACTATTAACCATTTTGTACTTTTTGGTCCGAAATGATATTAAGTATTTCTGCTTTAGCATAAATCGCTTTATGTGGAGTGGTTAATAATACTGAAAAAATCCTTTATGCTGCACACCTACCTAGTCACTTTGGTTGGTGCCATTTTTATACCCTCCACCTCCAGGATGGGGGTATACTAACTTTGTCATTCCGTTTGTAACACCTTGAAATATCGACGTGAGACCCTATAAAGTATACATATTCTTGATCGTCATAAAATTCTAAGACGATCTAGCCATGTCCGTCCGTCTGTCCGTCTGTTGAAAGCACGCTAGCATCTAAACGAAAGGAGCTAGAACGTTAAAATTTTCCACAAATGCGTCTTATAGTCGTAGATCGGTTGGGATTGAAACGGGGCGAAATCGGCCCAAAGGGAAATATTTTTCCCTCACAAGGACTAAAAATACCCTAATATTTTAGAGTATTTAAACACATTTTTTCAATATGACTGCTTGTACTTACTTGATATCGGGAATGCGCATTCCCCCGATAACAAAAACGTGCACCATAAAGTGATTCTTTTTTGTAGGGGGTGAAATGGGGCAAAAAGGGATAAAAATGGTACATATTAAACGATAACAGCTAGAAACACGAAATTCGGTGTATACATTCCTCTAATAGAGTAGATGCATAATATAAAAGTATTTTTTCCAAATTAGTACTTTTAAGGGGTAAAATGGGAATAGAGGGATAAAAATGGTACCAACCAAACGGCTACACCTAGAATAATGAAATTCGGTGTATACATTCCTCTGATTGCGTGGACACGTAAAATAAACGGATTTTTCGAAGTTCGTACTTTTTGGGGTCAAAATGAAAAAAGGGGATAAAAATAGTACCAATAAAATGACCGCAGCTAGAGTCATGAAATTTGGAGTATACATTCCTCTGACTGTGTAGACACGGAAAATAAACTGATTTTTCAAAATTCGTACTTTTTGGGGTCAAAATGAAAAAAAGGGGATAAAAATAGTACCACCCAAATGACCGCAGCTAGAGTCATGAAATTCGGAGTATACATTCCTTTGACTACGTAGACATGGAAAATAAAAGGTTTTTTCCAAATTCGTATTTTCAATGGATACAATGGGTACAGAGGGATAAAAATGGTACCAACCAAGCAGCTACACCTAGAATAATGAAATTCGGTGTATACATTCCTCTGATTTCGTAGAAATAAACGGATTTTTCGAAAATCGTGCTTCTTGGGGTTAAAATGAAAAAGGGAGTACAAATAGTACCACCAAATGACCACAGCTAGAGTCATGAAATTCGGAGCATACATTCCTCTGACTGCGTAGACATGGAAAATAAACGGATTTTTCCAAATTAGTACTTTCAAGGGATACAATGGTACAGAGGGATACAAATAGTATCAACTAAACGACTACAGCTAGAATGATAAAATTCTAATTGCGTAGAAACGTCAAGGGGGTAAAATGGTACCAACAAAATGGCCGCAGCTGGAATCATGGAAATCGGTGTATACATTCCTCGGACTGTATAGACACACAAAATAAAAAGTTTTTTCCACATTCGTACTTTTTCTTTTACGGTAAAAATTGGTTGAATCATGAAGTTAGGTTATTTTGCACTATGTACGTCTGATAATGGATTGTCAAAATTTGTACTTAGAATGGAAATACAACCAACTGTAGCACCCACTGTCTACCAATATTTATGGCTTTGAAAATATAAATATAAGAATATTTATTTTTTGAATTGACGTATTGGTAGCATTACCTTATAAGCGTGGTTTGAAATAATTAAAATATTATATTTATTTATAAAATTAATTTTTCAATATTTGTTTTAGTTTGTCTATATTAACAAAATTATATTTTCCTGTAATATTACTGCACTTCTACGAAAACCGACAACCTCCGAAATTGTTCTAATGAGACCAATATAATGTCAGCATCATTTCAGCTGAAGTCCATGTAAAAATTTCGAATTTTTCGCTGCAAAACAAATCGTTTTCATCCCACTGTGTGCATATTAATTGGTAGTATTTGTTGTTGTTCTTGCTGTTGTCAAACAATCATAACAATCATGAATTCATTTGACGTGTTTCAGCAAACCAATGAAAGTACGAACGAATGAACGACCGTTGGAAATGTTGAAGAAGAAAGAAATGTCTCTTGTAATGAAATTAATAATTGAAGTGTTGTGTCTTGTCTTGTCATGGGAAAGCCAAAATACTTCAATCGATTGGAAATTGATTTTGATTTATGTATTTGACTACTCCGGTGTAGTTGGACCTGGGGTGGGGTTACGGGTAGCATTGTTGAATACGTCATGTGTTTTTAGGCAGACTCTTTGGCGTTCGTTGGTAAATTATCTTGAGATTTATTTATGATTAATTACAAAACAACGTTTAGAAATCAATTTCACCCAAAACAACCAAATAAACGCCCACGCATGCTTCCAATAGCATTTTAGCATTTTGTATTTTGTATTTGTGGGAACAGTTTCACACCCCAACAAAAAGCAAAACAAAACGATAATAGAGATGTCAGTTGATATGTTGAATTAGTTTACAAATAATAAAGCAAAATGACTACGACTATTTTGAATATGCTTTGACCTACTAAACCCAAAAAATTGATGATTTCTTTCTATAAATATTCCATATTTTAATAAAAATGCGTGTCAAAGTCCAAATTTAAAAATGTTTAAAAAATATGAATTTAAAAATATGAAGCAACGTAAACAAGCAGCGAATTCCAACCAATTTTGCATTTGACAGGTCAACACAAATGACCACAAGAGGTAACAGTGTTAAGGTTGGTCGGGCAGTAAATTGTTATTTATTTATGTGACATCGCTGAACGCGAAGGGGATGCCCCTTCTTTTTTTCAGCGAAATTGTAATATGAAGCTACTAAATCCATGCTCTTCAATTGAATTTATTATTGAATTCGAATTGGCTTTCATTCTAATTTGTGTGCATTATTTTAACCTGGAATGGTTTCATAAAAACTCAAATATATGATCGCCTACTTTATTAGAAAAATTAAAAAAGGCAAATTCGAACATTAGAGCTAAGCAGACAAACATTTAGAATTTTTTTATGAAATCGTTAATTTTTTATTTTGTATTATTTTGAATATCAGCTTTTCAATTTCACCAAGTTTTGGTAAAGGAAAATAGTAGGACCACATTCATACTTTTATAATGTGAAGTTGTGGTACAAATTCTCTACTCACTTAATAGATCGTGCCATCATCCAGTTAGTCGTGGATTTCCCACATATACATATCGTTAAGATGTTATATGAAAAACTAAACGGTGAAAAATTACTTTTTTCTAATATTCTGTTTTTGCGATTTTATTATTGTTAGCCATTTCTATCTGTTTTTATGAATTTTTTGTATTTTAATTGAACTTCAATTTGTAAAATATTGAGAGATGTGAACATTTGCAAACATTTAGTATTAATAAAAACTTCAATAACTCAGTCAATTTGTTTTAAAAATGTGTTTGCTGGACAAAAGAACACATGTTTCTCAAGTTTTCTTAAATAATTTCTTAATACATACCGAAAGGCTTCTTCTTTTTAAATCCGATGAAAAAGTTAGAATCCGTTGGGCAGCAATATGTGTATAATGGTGTAACAAAGCAAAAATATTTGTGATTGAAGCTTTACCTTTTTGCTCTTAGAGAAATGAAAGCGAGTTCAAACTCTCAAACTCTAGAATAGAACTTTAATTGGCCAAAGGAGGGAGTCTGTCTGATCGGACCTTAAAATAATAGTTAATTGCAATGAGTTATATACACTCAGAAAAAAGTAAACCCTATAATGAGTTAAAATAAACGAACATTTAGGAAAATTGAACTTCGTATAGTGCTAAAGTAATATTTCCCCATCTCAAGTTCAAACTTTACCTTGAAAGTAGAACATGCTTTGAACTTGATTCTAGTTCAATTTTCCTCAAACCAAGTAAATATTTACTCAAACAGAGGAAAATTCCAGTAAGTTTTTCCTCAAACCAAGTACATTTTTACTATATCTCAGTAAAAGTTTGCTGAAATTATCCTAAATCTAAGTAAATTTTTCTTAAAACCAAGTACATTTTTACTAAATTTAAGTAAAATTTTCCTGTAGCTAATCAAATCAAATCAAGTATATTTGAGGACAATTTTGCTGATTTTTTCGTCAAAACAAGTAAATTTTAACTTTAACTGAGGAAAATTTTACTTGATACAAAGTGAACTTAAAATAAGTCCAATTGAACCAAAAATTATTCAAACAAATGGTTTTGCTTCAGAGTGTGCAAAACTAATACAAACAAGTAAGGAAAGGCTAAAGTCGGACGGGGCCGACTATATGATACACTCCACTTTCTATCCGAATACAAATCAATTCGGTAAAAAAGAGAAAACGGGAGGGATTTTTGTATGTTTCCTAATCATAGGCTAATATGACCTGACCCAATTTGTTAAATCGAGAAAATATTTGTATCGGGGCTATATCCAAACATGGAATGAAGTGACCCACATTCACAATAGAATATAACTATCAAGTGTAACGTGTTATGCTCAATTTGAAGAATTTCGGTGAAAATATGTGGATTCTGGTGCGGAAAAAGTCAAGCCGGGAGCGAAATTTATATTGGGCTATATATAAATCTGAACCGATCTGACCCATTTTCACCATGGGTGTTTTTGGTTGAAATATAATATATATTGGAAGATTTGAAAAAGATGTATTAAAAAAATGTGGTTTCTAGAGCGAAAAAGGTCAAATCGGGAGTGAAATTTGTATGGGAGCTATATATAAATCTGAACCGATCTCACCCATTTTCATCCTGGGTGTTTCTAGTTGAAATATAAGATAGTTTGCCAAATTCGAAGAAGATCTGTTAAAAAATGTGGTTTCTAGAGCGGAAAAAGTCAAATTGGGAGCGAAATTTGTATGGGAGCTATATATAAATCTGAACCGATCTGACCCATTTTCAGCATGGGTGTTTCTAGTTGAAATATAAGATAGTTTGCCAAATTCGAAGAAGATCTGTTAAACTATGTGGTTTCTAGAGCGAAAAGGGTCAAATCGGGAGGGAAATTCGTATTGGAGCTATATATAAATCTGAACCGATCTGACCCATTTTCACCATGGGCGTTTCTAGTGGAAATATAAGATGTTTAGCCAATTTTGAAGAAAATCTGTTGTAATATGTGGTATCTAGAGTGAAAAGAGTCAAATCGGGAGTGAAATTCGTGGGGGCTATATCTCAATCTGAACCGATTTTCTTCAAATTAAATAGCGTTCGTCCTTATCAAGAAAAACTTCATTGTGCAAAGTTTCATTTGGTTCTGTCTACAATTGCGCCCTGTATCGTGATTACAAGAATAGATGGACGGACAGACAGATAGACGGACATTGCTAAATCGATTCAAAAAGTTATTCTATGTCGATCGGTATAATTAACAATGGGCCTATCTCTCTTCCTATTGGGTGTTACAAACATATGCACAAAGACATAATACTCTCGTGGAGTGTATAAAAATTACAACATGAAATATTTCTCAAAAGTTTCATAGAGATATCTGTCATAAAGAGTTGAGCTATTGCTCCATGATTGCTGTGAAGGCAAGATAGGCGCCTTCGCGGTGGTTGTTTAGATTAATACTTGAAGTATTTAAAAATAAGTCTCTGCAAACGAACGAGAATTGCTTCTTAGATTAATATTCAAGAATTTTCTAAACAATTTCAAGTGATTTTTTATAAGTTCGTTAATACTTAAATGTATGAAGAACTCGGCAAAAATTTCAGTAAACGGATTAACTTAATTAAAAAAACTTATTTTTTAATTAAAATTTTCTAAATGAATTTTTTCCATTAGAAAAATTTCTTAATTTTTTTCTTACTTAAAACCCACGGAATTTTCTTCCACACAAGTATGAATTTACTCAACTTTACGAATTTTTTACTAGATCCAAAAAAAATGATTTCAATTAAATTTACTTTCTTTTTTCTAATAAATGAACTATTTGATATGACTTTGAAGTAAGGAAACTTTACTCCTACTTAGTTAATTTTCCTACTTTTAAGGAAATTTTTACTAAATTGCAATAAATTGTTGAAAATGGTTCATAGCCACTTATGAATATAAGCCCTCGATATCAAGTCCTTCATGAGAAATTTCAAAGAGAGGAAGTGTTTTTTCTTTTATTGCTGGAAGTCTTCCCTCAACAATCTAAAAATCTATAAATCTATCTATAAATAAATATGTTCCTCTTAAACCATCTCCCTTTCCAGCTTGGTTTGGTATGCTTCCGTCTGAACGGATCGGACAAACTGAATGAGAAACTTCTTAGTACCATCAATGAGTCGGGTAAACTGCACATGGTGCCGGCCTGTGTCAACGAAAAGTATATCATACGTTTCTGTCCAGTCGCCCAGAATGCCACTGAGGATGACATTGACTTTGCTTGGGAAACCATTGTCGACTTTGCCAATGAGCTGCTGGAGAAGGAGCAACACGATGAGCTTTCCGAGATCATTAATCAAAAGAAAACGCATACATTGGAAAAGAAACGGTCGTTCTTCGTGCGCATGGTCAGCGATCCAAAGATCTACAATCCTGCTATAAACAAGGCCGGCACACCCAAGGTATCGTTGGATATGGTATCGCCGATTGCCCAAAAGGGCACAAACCCGATTATACAAACCCAGACGTCGATCGATCACAACTCCTGGATATCATGGCCTTTGGCCTTTCTCTTCAATAACAATGATGACAATGGCCAGAAGAGCAACGTGTCATTGCGGTAAGTACAGTGCGGTGCATTAGGGACTATGTTGTAATGCCTTCCCCTTACACCGTAATTTGTTTCTGTAGTTTCCGTCATCTGGATACAAATGTGAGGCCATCGTCGTCGCGCCGCAACTCGGGCGCCGGATCGTCGCCATCGCCCGAAAATGATTTTGGTGTGGTGAACGTCTTGAAATCGCCAAAGAGGTCGCCCAATCTAATACGCAAAGGTCTTTCCAGTAGCAATAATACCAACAATCATAAATAAACGATTTTTCTAGTTTTCACAGCACTGTCTCATGGGAATTGTTTGAGATGAGATGAGATGAATTTAGCAAAACTGAAGTGTGTGTTTCTCTTTAAATTTAAAACTTACATGGCTTGAAAATACAATAAAATACAACGTTAAATAAATAACTGACAGTGAGACATTTATTTGGCACACATACATACATACATACATAGGACAAAAGGTAAGGTACACAAGTTTCCATTTAGAATTATATTTCATTGCAAACCTTAACCCTAACACATAACCTTCATTTTTTTTGGTGCTAAATTAAAAATTGAGACAATTATCAAGTGAAAAGAGGAGAAATGCTAGTCCTGACATGGATGGATGCATGGAATGGCACTGAATGTGCGTCCCCCACTTGCATACGGCTGTGTGACGAAAAAACTTAACGGCAAAGATCTATCCATAGATTCCCAATTATTCCGAAAATAGAAAACAGAAATCTATTATTTCTGCTCCTGATAACGCAGTAATTTTTCCTTCTACAAAAGATAACTAAAAAAGAATTTCTAGGCCCAATAGAATTCTGCTTGCATAAAGCATGGATTTGAAAAATTGTTTTTTTTTTGATTTACTAGTTTTAGATCACATCGGAATTTGATTTTATAGACGATTAAAGTTTCCAAACTCTGGCCTCTTCTCCCTCTAGAGTCTACTGCGGGGTAGTTTCGGGCCTTTCTTTCATAAAAAATATAAAAAATAGGCAAATGTATGGGGGCCGCCTTAAGGGTTGCAGATGGAGGGTGTGTTCTGAAAAAATATTGGGGCTAATGGGTCTTACATTTGACTCCACTAGCGGTCTCCTGGGGCCAGTAAAAGCGGTGGAGACAAATTTTATAAAAAATATTTTTTGTATGGGAGCCTCCTTAACGAGTGGAGATAGAGGGTATGTGTGTTCGAAATAAATATTGGGAAGGGAAATTAACGCGGGCCGGTCTTACATTTAACCCCTCTGGGGACGACTCCGAGGCAGTTTTGGGACTCTTCCTGTATTTTTACCACTTACCTTTGACCCCACCACCCCCATTTTATGGCTCATGAATTATTTTTCCCTCCCTTTTCGGGGTATTTTTTACAATTTGTTAAAATAAAGCAAAAAAGCCGTTATGAGGGGTAGTTAGAGTGTTAATATGTTCTACAAAAATATTCGCCATATCATTATCTACAAAGTTGCTGAACATACCCTATGCCTGAGATGTAAAGAAAACATAGTTTTGTCGACTGAAGTTTACTTGTTTAAATGTATTTCTGGCAAAATTGTTTATGGGCCCAACTTAATCAAAATGCATAACGTACTTATCTGTTAGCACGCAAATATAAAAGTACACGTTTATTTCATAAATTTTAATATTTTATTACATCCAATTTACGCTTGTTTGTTTGTTTTTCATTTTGTTCAGAGCGGAGAGCATGTTAAATGTGGAGCAACATTAGTATAACAGCGATGTTAACTGAAATATTCGATGAGATTAATTGATAAAAATCTATTACTTATGGATGTTGTAACAAATAACAAAGCAACTTATTTGTCAATGTCGATTGTAGTAAATCAAATCACAACATTCAAAAATTTAACAAATACACATAAGTTCACGTTTTAATAAAGACGAACTGTTTACAATCTAATTTTGCTCCAAATGACTCAACATGCTAAGGGAGAAATTTCGATTCTCTGTTAGGAATGCAAAATCAAAACATCGGTTCTGTACCATCAACTTTTTCCGCCGTTATTGTAACAAACGATTTTTGGCAGCATTTTATGGATTTGATGAGGTGGAAGCATTATTATGGGTGGATTTGTATTAAATGGAACGAACAATATGGCATCAATAGATAAGTGTATAGCCAACAACTCCATTGTTAAGCGAGTAGATTCATACCAATATTATGCTAAAAGACCTATCGGATGGCCTATTAATAGTAGTTTATATATTTATAATCAGTCAGAATTTAAAATCTTAACACCTAGATCGTCTCATTCAAATATGAATATGTTCTTTAAATTAAATATAATCGCAGATATAATAATTCTCATTAAAAAATAAAAATAGTTTCATAATTTTGCGAACATCATTTGTAACTAAATAATCCCAATTTTTGTTATTGAAATATTATATGTGTTTGTAGCTCTGTTTTTGCATGAAACGATTACTAGGAGATAATTGGATAATTGTACAAAATATGTCGTACCAACGCTACGAACGCTATTTAATTTGAAGAAAATCGGTTCAGATTTAGATATAGCCCCCATGCGAATTTCACTGCCGATTCGACTCTTTTCACTCTAGATACCACATATTACAGCAGATTTTCTTCAAATTGGGCAAAACATCTTATTTCAGGTTCAGATTTTTATATAGTTCCCATACAAATTTCGCTCCCGATTTGACTTTTTCCGCTCCAGAAACTACATATTGTCTTCAAATTAGGCGAAATATCTTATATTTGTACTAGAAGCAGCCATGGTGCAAATGGGTCAGATCGGTTCAGATTTATATATAGCACCCACACAATTTTCACTCCCAGTTTCACTTTTTCCACTCTATAAACCATATATTTTAACAGATCTTCTTCACATCTTGCAAAATATCTTATATTGCAACTAGAAACAATCATTGTGAAAATGGGTCAGATCGTTTCAGATTTATATATACCTCCCACACAAATTGCATTCCCAATTTGACTTTTTCTGCTCTAGAAACCACATATTTTAACAGATATTCTTCCAATTTGGCAAAATATTTTATGTTTCCACTAGAAACACTCATGGTGAAACTAGGTCAGATCGGTACCGATTTATATATAGCTCCCATACAAATTTCGCTCCCAGCTTGACTTTTTCCGCCCCAGAAACTACGTATTTTCACCGAATTTCTTCAAAATGATCATAACACGTAATATTTGAACTTGAAAAACCTATTGTGTAAGTGGGTTACTTCATACCATGTTTGGATATAGCCCCAATACAAATATTCTTCTCGATTTGACAAATAGGGTCAGGTCATATTTAGCCTATGATTAGGAAAAATTCAGAAATCCTTCCCGTTTTCACTTATTCACCGAATTGAATTGTATTCCGAGAGAAAGTGGAGTGTATCATACAGTCGGCCCCGCCCGACTTTAGCCTTTCCTTACATGTTTTTTAATTTAATTTCTTTAACATCCAATATTTCAACTACAGAATCGGCTATAAAAGAAAAAGTACAGATTATTTTTTCGAATTTGTGGTTTTATTGGAAATGTTGAACTTTGTCATTTAATAATGGAACACAGTATCATTCATATGACTCCATGACTGGCTCGACAGTATCTCATATCAACCCAATTTTTCGGTTGGTCGGAAGAGATACTGGTCCAATGATGCCGCCAGCCCTAAATCCACACAGTAACTCGTTGTGGATGCATTTGCTTCTCAATAGTCACGTATGGGTTATCTGAACCCCATATGCGGCAATTTTGCTTATTAACCTGGCGTCCGAGATGAAAATGAGATGAAATGAAAGGCCGATTTCTTCTCGAAATTTTTCCATGTAAATTTCTTACAGTTTGCGTTAAGTACTCACTACTAAGTTTTTAATATTTCCCAATTTTTTTCGAGCGTACAGCGTCCCATTTTGAAAATGTCAAACATAAACCTGAAAATAAAAATGAAATACTTGACCGATTTTAATGTACTGTTTATAGGTAATTTTAATTACTGGATTTAAAATTATTTTGCTATTACTTATTAGGCATTAGGTGTGTTTTATTTGACAAGCTATTGTGTTTTGTATGAAAATTTGTTAGCTCTGCTTAATCTAACCGGTATTTTTATGTTTTTCACTTTTTGAGTCGATTTAGCGATGTCCGTCCGTCCGTTTGTCCATCTATTCTTGTAATCAAAGTCCAGGTCGCAATTATTGTTAGAACTAAATGAAACTTTGCACAACGAAGTTTTATGGGATAATGACGAACGCTCTATAATTTGAAGCAAATCGGTTCAGATTTTGATATATATAGCTCCCATACATATGTCTCTTCCGATTTGACTCTTTCCGCTCTAAAAACCACATATTTTAACAGATCTTCTTCAAATTTGGCGAAATAAATTATATTTCAACTAGAAACAGCTCTGGTAAAAATGGGCCAGATCGGTTCAGATATATATATAGCTCCAATATAAATTTCGACACTGAAATGATTATTTCCGCTCTCAAAATAGCATATTTGAACAGATTTGCTTAAAATTTGGCCACATCGGTTCAGATTTATATATAGCTCCCAAATAAATGACTCCCCCGATTTAATTCTTTCTGCTCTAGAAACCACATATTTAACAGATTTTCATCAAATTTGGGGAACCGTCTTCTATTTCAGAAAAGCTATGATAAAAATGTGTTAGATCGGTTCAGATTTATATATAGCTCCCATTCAAAGTTTGTGTACAAATTTTCTTACAAATACAGATAAAAGTATGAAATTTGTTGTATATATATACCAGGTTCAAATGTAACGACCTTCTTATACTCTACAGCACATGGTATATTGACTAGGGTATATATATAGTCGGCCACGCCCGACTTTAACCTTCCTTACTTGTTAAATCATGGATATACCATTGTTCCTGATACAATTACTATACATTGATCTAGCTTCATTTTTAGAACAATTTTTTTCTTCGCTCGTTCCTGCTCAAATTCCTGATTCATATTCCTACCTCTTCACAAGTTCCTGATCTACTATCTATGTATTAAGATGTTTCCGTCATGCAGCTATACTTGATTCACAGCCCTGCCCAGTCCTGTTTTAAACTTTGTTCCTGTTATTCCCGTTTTTTCCGCTCAAATCAAGATGTTATTTTATTAATCTTTATTTATTAATTAATTAATTTGTTATTTATATTATAAAATCAGGCTCGGCTTGATATGAAGTTCAAACAATGCATGGGGGAGTGATGTGGCCTGTCACATTTTCGGTCCCGCCCAACTTTAGACTTTTATTATCAAATAGATGGATGTGTAATGTATTTGTTTTTGCTGGCAACACTATGTTTTATTTATAAGCCCTTGAAATTTTTTTTATAACTTTGAAAGTTTCACAACAATACATGACACTTTATATTTGTTGTGTTATTCGGTCGTAAAAGAAAGATGTTACGAAATATGTTACAAAGTCATCATAGAATACGGTATGATACATATGTGAAATCCGGCGTAAACTCGAAATACTAATAATTTCAATATTTTCAGATTCTTTGCAATATTTCTAATAACCTTCCTGTATATTGTCACAAGAAGCCTAGCAGCTCCCATGGAACGAAGAAACTCCAGGAATTTGAATGTCAGTTCGGACTATGCAAAGTCGTATACAAATATAATGAACGATTTAAGAGCCAATTGGCAATCGCCGATAAACTATTTGAAGGAGAGAGGTTATCTGCCGGAACTTGACACTGCAGACAATCAAGAGGAAACGGAAGTTACAGTTGGCACTAAATTACACCATTGAAAAATTTTGTATGCATATGCAGACGATAAGACAAAATTACAACATTTACTTTAACATAAAACCAACAAATCAATCAGACGAAATCCTATGGAACGCCATGGAATGACATTAAAGAACATGTGCCAAATTCAGTACTACGTTGTCGTATAAATCCCATGGGAATAGACATAAAGTTGGAGCATGTGAGGCGCAATAGCGATACAAAAACAGGCACAGGCACCGCTTCTGAAACGTACAGACATTGCTACGAATGCCACATGTTCGCGAAGATCAATTAACAGATTTTTAAGTGTCTGCATGTGATTTCTGAAATACATATACCCAATAATGCCAAATACTGTGCAACTGCAAGATCACACGTATTTTGTTAAAAGGATATTTTTATTCATTCTATTCTGTATAGAAAACATCGCCAATGAGTTAAACATAGAAATATGCGGCTATTTTTAAAGCAGTTGCAAATTGCTGCGATTGCCGAAATACACACATGGTTCTAACAATAAATATTCTATTAAAAAACGTTGACTTTTTGGCTATATCGAAGAGGTAATTATGTTCTCAATCGCAGTGTCTTGATCAGCTGCAGTAGTTCGTACAGTATTCGGTAGAAATATTTTAGATTATTCCTCTTCCTGTTATTCCCAGATATATGTACATGCACAGTGCATCTATTTGTCGGCCGTACACTGTAGTTATGTGCACATGTTAAAGATACATACAGACGTATTGTTTAGTTTATTTTACTCGCTCGTATCTAGTCATTGTTTAATTTAATTTTTAGGAGGCGAAACAATTTTCGTTTGTTTACTATTTACCTTTTGGCGTCATCAAACCTCGAGGTTTGATCGTCAAACATCACCCACACATGCGGATTCTCCATTCTCTGTGAGCAGTATATATTTTTAGCCTTTATTTGCTATGGCGCAACACGATGATGACTAAACAATTATTCTCTTCTTGAGACCGTAAGTACCTACTGTGGTGGCACGTACATATGTACACATGTATGTCGTTCTTGTAGCATTTTAGAATGCCCAAACATCTTAAAACATGCGTAAGCATTGGTACGTATTCGTATTCGATTTCATTCATACACTCATTTTTATAACCTCCACCCTAGGATGGAGTGTATATTCAGTTTGTCATTCCATTTGCAACGCCTTGAAATATTCATCGGAGTCGGCATAAAGTATATATATTTTGGGTCGTTTGTCTGTCTGATTAAACCACGCAAGCTTCATAACGAAATGAGGTTTTCACATACAAAACTGGGCGAAATCGGTGTAGAGGGAAAATTGTAAAGTATTTAAACAATTTGTTGGTACATACAATCATTCCCCTCAGGGATTTAAATAAGAAGATGTGATAAAAATGGTACCAATCAAACGACAACAGGTAGATATGTGAAATCCGAAACTTGCCCTTTTAAGAAGGAAAAGGGCAAGTACGACTAGGGCTTGGAGTCCGGGAATACGGGAAATATTAAAAAATATATTGATTATTTTGAGTACTAATTTAGTTTTACTTTATAAATGGGAAAGTGTAGATATATTTCAAATTCATATATCATCGGCGTCGCACAGCGGTGCCTTTTGACTTTTTTCGTTGCAAAAATCATAACTTTTAAACTAGTGAACACATTCACAAAAGAAAACCAGTAAGGAAAGGCTAAAGTCGGGCGGGGCCGACTATATGATACACTCCACTTTCTATCAGAACACAATTCAATTCGAAAAAAATGAAAACGGGAAGAATTTTTGTATGTTTCCTAATATGTCCGCTAATATGTCCGGGTTCAATTTTTCAAATCGAGAAGAATATTTGTATCAGGGCTATATCCAAACATGGAATGACGTGACCCATTTCAGAATAGGTTCTTCAAGTTCTCAATTTGAAGTAATTCGATGAAAATACGTGGTTTCTGGGGCGGAAAAATCAAGCCGGGAGCGAAATTTGTATAGGAGCTATATATAAATCTGAACCGATCTGACTCATTTTCATCCTGGGTGTTTCCCATGCAAATATAAGATACTAGCTGAACCCCGCCCGCTTCGCCAGGCAAAAATCCAAATGGTAAAATTAAAATCACGTTTCATATTGATCTTATCATATTGATATTATCGTGATCAGTAATATATACGTTCCAATTTTCAGCCTTCTAGCTAAAAAACACTTTTGCCACGCCCCTACCACCCACGAAATGAAATTCCAAAATCCGGCATCATATTTATCTTTCTCGTGGTCAGTAATGTATACGTTCCAATTTTCAGCCTTCTAGCTTAAAAAACACTATTGCCACGCCCACCAAACGAAAATTCAATATCTAGCATCATATTTATCTTTCTCGTTCAGCCTTCTAGCTCTCAAAAACACTTTTGCCACGCACCAACGCCCACGAAACGAAAATCCAAATTTCGGCATCAAATTGATCTTTATCGTGGTCAGTAATACATATGTACCAATTTTAAGCCTACTACCTCTCAAAAACACTTTTGCCACGCCTACTCCGCCCACAAAACGAAAATCCAAATTTCGGCATCAAATTGATCGTTCTCGTGGTCAGTAATAAAGAGTGATTTTTTTGAGGTTAGGATTTTCATGCATTAGTATTTGACAGATCACGTGGGATTTCAGACATGGTGTCAAAGAGAAAGATGCTCAGTATGCTTTGACATTTCATCATGAATCGTCTTACAACCGAACAACGCTTGCAAATTATTGAATTTTATTATCAAAATGCGTGCTCTGTTAAGAAAGTTCATTGCGCGCTTCCATTTTATGGTCAGTTTAATCGACCCACTGAAGCGGCTATTCGGGCTATTGTGACTAAATTTCGCACCAAATTTACATTGTTGGACATTAAACCACCAACACGCTTACGTAGAGTGCGAACTGAAGAAAATATCGCAGCTGTATCGGCCAGTGTTAATGATGACCACCAATTTTCGATTCGTCGCCGTTCGCTCCAATTGGGTCTCTGTTACTCAAAAACGTGGAAATGCCAAAATTGGACTAAGCGGATGGACCACCTAAGACGCAGCCGCGGTCAACATTTAAATGAAATTATCTTCAAAAAGTAAATGTCATGGACCAATCTAACGTTTCAAATAAAGAACCGATGAGATTTTGCAAATTTTATGCGTTTTTTTTAAAAAAAAAGTTATCAAGCTCTTAAAAAATCACCCTTTATATACATTCCATTTTTCAGTCTTCTAGCTCAAAGAACACTATTGCCACCCCCACTCCGCCCACAAAACGAAAATCCAAATTTCGGAATCAAATTGATCTTTCTCGTGGTCAGTAATATATACATTCCATTTTTCAGTTTTCTAGCTCAAAGAACACTATTGCCACGCCCACTCCGCCCACAAAACGAAAATCCAAAATTCGGTATCATAGTTATCATTCTCGTGGTCAGTAATATATACGTTCCAATTTTCAGCCTTCTAGCTTAAAAAACACTAAACGAAAATCCAAATTTCGGTATCATAGTTATCATTCTCATGGTCAGTAATATATACGTTCCAATTTTCAGCCTTCTAGCCCAAAAAAACACTTTTACCACGCCCCCACCTGGCTCTCAAACAAATTTTGCCACGCCCACTCCGCCCTCAAAATGAAAATCCAA
The DNA here is from genome assembly GCA_947397865.1 of Polietes domitor. NCBI lineage: Eukaryota > Metazoa > Arthropoda > Insecta > Diptera > Muscidae > Polietes > Polietes domitor. The sequence goes on from OX377622.1 coordinate 72,662,666, forward strand.
ATTTCGGTATCATATTTATCATTTTCGTGGTCAGTAATATATACGTTCCAATTTTCAGCCTTCTAGCTCAAAAAACACTATTGCCACGCCCACTCCGCCCTCAAAATGAAAATCCAAATTTCGGCATAAAATTTATCATTCTCGTGGTCAGTAATATATACATTCCATTTTTCAGTCTTCTAACTCTCAAAAACACGTTTGCCACGCCCACTCCGCCCTCAAAATGAAAATCCAAATTTCGGCAACATATTTATCATTCTCGTGGTCAGTAATATATATGTACCAATTTTCAGTCTTCTAACTCTCAAAAACACTTTTGCCACGCCCACTCCGCCCTCAAAATGAAAATCCAAATTTCGGCATAAAATTTATCATTCTCGTGGTCAGTAATATATATGTACCAATTTTCAGTCTTCTAACTCTCAAAAACACTTTTGCCACGCCCACTCCGCCCTCAAAATGAAAATCCAAATTTCGGCATAAAATTTATCATTCTCGTGGTCAGTAATATATACGTTCCAATTTTCAGCCTTCTAGCTCAAAAAACACTATAGCCACGCCCACTCCTCCCACAAAATGAAAATCCAAATTTCGGCATCATATTTATCATTCTCGTGGTCAGTAATATATACATTCCATTTTTCAGTCTTCTAACTCTCAAAAACACTTTTGCCACGCCCACTCCGCCCTCAAAATGAAAATCCAAATTTCGGCAACATATTTATCATTCTCGTGGTCAGTAATATATATGTACCAATTTTCAGTCTTCTAACTCTCAAAAACACTTTTGCCACGCCCACTCCGCCCTCAAAATGAAAATCCAAATTTCGGCATCAAATTTATCATTCTCGTGGTCAGTAATATATACGTTCCAATTTTCAGCCTTCTAGCTCAGAAAAACACTATTGCCACGCCCACTCCGCCCACAAAATGAAAATCCAAATTTCGGCATCATATTTATCATTCTCGTGGTCAGTTATATATACGATCCAATTTTCAGCCTTCTAGCTCTCAAAAACACTATTGCCACGCTCCCTCCGCCCACAGAGCAAATTTTTAAAAATTCTATAGCCTATAGTTCCTTCCAGACCTACATCTATCTGTACTGAAAATTTCAACAACATCGGTTCAGCCGTTTACACGTGATTGCGGAACAAACAAACAGACAGACAGACAGACAGACAGACTTACACTAAGGTTTTATAATATTAATAGGGATTAATAGGATTTTGCCAAATTTTAAGAAAATCTGTTAAAATATGTGGTTTCTGGAGCGGAAAAACTCAAATTGGGAGTGAAATTCGTATGTGGGCTATATCTAAATCTGAACCGATCTGGCTCATTTTCACCGTGGGTGTTTCTAGTTGAAATATAAAATGTTTTGCCAATTTTGAAGAACATCTGTTAAAACATGTGGTTTCTACAGCAGAAAAAGTCAAATCGGGAGTGAAATTCGTATGAGGGCTATATCTAAATCTGAACCGATTTTCTTCAAATTAAATAGCAGTGCAGTGCAGTAGTGCAAAGTTTCATTTGGTTCTGGCTACAATTGCGACCTGTACTTTGATTACAAGAATAGATGGACAGACGGACGGACGGACATTCTTAAATCGATTCAAAAAGTGATTCTAAGTCGATCGGTATAATTAACAATGGGTCTATCTCGCTTCCTTTTGGGTGTTACAAACAAATGCACAAAGACATAATACTCTCGTGGAGTGTATAAAGATTGTTACAAAGAAGACATCATACGCTTTAAAATGACAGACTTCCTAGACTTACTGGGAGCTTTCTTCCAAAAACATTATATTTCTAGTTAGTTTACATTTACATTGTTTGTTACCAAACTAATCATTTTTCACTTATTTACGCTCTTACACAACATACATATATTCATATTTTTAGCAATATAATTGTAGTCAACTAACTGAACCCCGCCTGCTTCTCCAGACAAAAAAAAACACATACCGAAAAATCAAAATTCGGGTTTATATTGTTTTTTTTTCGTGCTCAGTATTATATATATATTAATTTTCATAAAGGTATTATCAAAAACATTTTTGCCACACCCATCCCGCCCCCCGTGCTACTTTTCTTAATATATATCCTATAGATCATATCTATGTGAAGTTTCAAAAAGAGACAAACGTATTTATAGTATTAATAGGGATATATATCTTCTTTATGTGGGAGGTGCCACACCCACTTTTCTCGTACCGCCCACTTTTTCCACAAATTTGAACATTAATACTCAATGAACTCACACAACATTTCAAAATTCTTGTTGCAATATAACGAAATATATATATTGGGTTCTAATTTTTAGAGAAGGTGCCATGCCGATCTTTCAAATCCCAACCATTTGTATATTGCCTACGTAATTGAAAACTTAATGAACTCACAGAATTTCAGGAAACTCGGTGTCTTGTAAGAGTAAATACTCTATAGCTGGTTTTAATTTATTATGGGATGTACCGTGCCCTCTTCAAAAGTACCGCCCATTTTCTCCCAACTACCCAGGTTAATAGTGGATGGATTCACAAAAATTTCAGAAATCTCAGTGTAATAGAAACGAATATGTTTGATAATTGATTTTAATTTCGTATAGGAGATACCACGACCCCTTTTGCAATTTCGCCAATGTTTTGTCCAAATTACTACCCATTTTGATATGATTTTTGTTTGTTTCATTAATTCATGTCATTTTGGCGTGGTTAAATGATTTTCTAAAAAACTACACCTAGCTATTCTTATTAAAGAATGTATTTATTAAAATTTCATATACATACACTGAAAGAAAAACGCACGTAACCGGAACGAAATTGTACGTTGCTGCAACGAATTTGGTCATTGAAAGTCAACCAACGTCGGCGTTGCAACAAAGAACAAAGTTTCGTTGATGCAAAGAAACTTGATTTAGTGGAAATTATAGTTCCGCAATGAATATGTTCGATGCTGCAACAATGTTCTTTCGTTGCTGCAGCAATGCTGATTCGTTACTTCAACAATGTTGTTTCGTTGATGCAACAATGCTGTTTCGTTGATGGAACAATGCTGTTTCGTTGATGCAACAATGCTGTTTCGTTGATGCAACAATGCTGTTTCATTGCTGCAACCACTCTAATTCATTGGTGTAACAACTCTGATTCATTGCTATAACAACGGGGTTTCCTTGCTGAAACAATGTGGTTTTGAAAATATTCGTGGCATTAAATTAAACATTTTCGTTGCAGCAACGAACGCCGACGTTAGTTGATTTTCAAAAACAAAATTCGTCCCGGCCCCGAAAATTTTTCTTTCAGTATAGATAATTTAGTTCCATGATGACCACCGGCAGTGGACTCGAAGTGATAACTACTTAAGGCAGAACTACAACAACGTGAATGAGAATTACTATCGAATACATCCCAATAACACACATAATTTGTGTATCTCAGATTGATGCACCAACGAATAAATTTTTGCTACGATATCAGTTTCGTTGCTGCAACGAATGAGTGAATGAGGCAGTGTTCCATTCCAAACTCCATTAATTTTAATAAATTTTGACAAAATAATATGGATTTGTATAAGAACAATGGCATATAATCAGAAATTTATAATTTTTTAGTATTAAATTATGTTTTTCCATGTAACAAATGAAAGAGAGTATTTTCGTTGCATCAACGAATATTGAATTCTTGCGGGAACGAAACTACGAAAAGTACGAAAAATCGGTTTCATACCATCAACGATCACATCGTTGCAGCAACGTGTCGGGTTGTTGTGGGAACGTAATATTTCGATGCTGTAACGAAACGGCAATAACGAATCTGATGCAATGATGGAACGAACGATTATTCTTTCAGTGTAGCTATTTTTGTTGAGAGAATTTTTTTAAATTATGAGTTAGTTAGGCATGGAGGTTTAAACATTTCATTAATAATATCCAGAGAAACAAGCCGACTGGTTTTAAGCCGCCGCCGAGTTCATCGGCTCACATCGACTTCAACCACGACGCCGAGATTTGGCGGAGTTCTAAATCAGTCAAAAACAAAAAAATAATTCAAAATTTCTATAAAACGAGGAAAATACAAATCTACTTTTAGCCGGGAATTTTGCCAGGTTAATACACTTGGTCAAACATTAAGATGTTGCCAATCTAACAGCAGCATTTCAACACTAGGTGAGGGTGATTTCTGTTGTTCGATCACAATGTTGTTGAATTTCTCGTTACTCATAGAAAAGAGATTTGCTACGTCGCTGTTGTCATAGATCAAAATCTCGGAAATGTTAACATGGATTAAGAGAAATGTCTTTCACTATCTTCGGCCGAAGGTAAACGGTCGGTTTGACGGCAATTGGCCAACACATACAACAATTGCAACAATTACATGGGTGAAGGTGCTGTTCCCATTTTTATATCAATGGCGAGCGAGCGACCGACCGACCAGTGTTACTATTATTAATTGCTATCATTAAAAGTATGTACATGTATGTATGTATTTGCCGGTTGTTGCCAATGTCAGTGGCACTTGGTACTTGTAGTTGGACTTTCGATCAGGATGAATCATCATCCCAATTGATTTGGCTGCCATACGAAAATCATGCTGTGAAGATATTCATCAAGATAGTGAGTGGTTGCTTGGTGTTGTTGTGATGAACCACACAGGTAAGAGTATAGCAACAGCATCGGCAGGCCATTACTACATGGCCGGCAACATTATGCTAATGTCTGTGTGTCTGTTAACAATGAATTGGCACAATTTCTCGCTGAATTAACGTACTGCTGTTTGAATTGAAAAATAAAGCAACAACTCTAGCCGTTACACAGTGGATGGTTTTGGAAAATTGATTGTTGACATCTCAAAGGCATACTTCAAGTGTTTCGTGTTTAGGTTCCACAAATCATGTGAATTGGTATACTTTTGAAGTTGTCAAAATGAATAATTCCAATTCGATTAATTGTGAAAGTGTCGATCAAATATCAATATTGTAGTTACGGTGGCCAACCATACACCACTATTTTTTTCGAACGGCCCCATGTCTCTCACTCCCGCCCGGGCGTCCGAGAGGGCCACGTCCCACAGTCTCGACTTTATTGATTGAATTTTGCAAAGAACTTTCTTATTAAGCACATTCTAAAATATTTTGCCGATATCGCAGCTTAATATTTCTGTGGATGCATTTAAAGTTCATAAAAGTTGAAATAGTTGAAAAGTTCATCATAATAGAGGTTATTTTATTGGGATGTATCTCGGAAACCATATATCGTATATGAATTTCGTTCAGTTCATATAAAACAGGAACTCTTTATTTATTCTTTTGCATTTTAATATTGTAATATGTTTTCGCTTTCCTTTTCAGACAGTGATTTACTTGAAGGTTGTATTTATTTATAGTATATTTAATTTTGTACAGTATAAAATTATATTATATACACAATATAGTCCGAACCATGGTGGCTAAGAGCGTGGACACCGGCTACATATCAAATGTCAACAGCCGGCAAATTTAAACAAAAATATTTGTATCATTGCAATTAATGTTATTCTTAAAATAAGTAACTAATAACAATAAAGTCAACATCCAAACCAGACAAAATCATCGACTTATTATATTGATTCCTACATCAAAAAAATCTCAAATTTTGGAAACATTTTCCCCACTTAGGGAATTCGGCTATTTTTTTCTAGTAAATTTTTCATTCTCCCTTTGTGTTCTCGTCTGCTCAGTCCGAATTACACGTTTCAAGGTGTAACAGTTTGTTTGGTACCAATTTTATTAGAGTTCGACCGAAGGTGGTTCTTTTCGGCCAATATCCTAAACTTCGGCCGAAGACGAATGTTTTTTAAAACATTTAGTATATGCTAAACTCGATGAGCTCGTGAAAATATATACCTCGGGTCGATTCAATCTTTCGGTTAGTTTTATCTTTCGAATACGAGGACAAAAATAACCAAATGAAAACTTAAGTAGACAGTTTTTCTCCATACTATTTCTAGTTTCATGTGTATATGGTCTTGCTCAGGTCAAATGAAATAAATGTTAAATTGTCGCACCGTGTTATCAACATCATTTGAAAATTATAAAAAATCCATAATGAATCGAATTATTTTTATTCATAATCCTAAATATTCGGCTTCGGATAATGGGCCAATTAGTTGCCGTTTAAAGGTTTTTGGTGAAGGCCGAGGCCGATTAATCGGCCGAACTCCAAATTTCATGCTTCCCAATTTTGAACCCAAAAAAGTGAATTGAAACAAGTAAGGAAAGGCTAAAGTCGGGCGGGCCGACTCTATGATACACTTCACTTTCTATCCGAATACAATTTAATTCCTTTAAATGTATGTGTTTGACAAAAAATGTTAAATCGGAAAGGACATTTGTATGGGGGTATACTGACATCTGGAACGAAATAGGTGAAATATAATATGTATAGTTTGGCCAAAATCGGTTAAGCATTTGGGAGCAACATTTGTATTTGTGCTATATCTAAATCTGAACCGATCTTACCTAATTTCTGCATATGTGTTTCTAATTGGATTATAAGCTGTTGTGCCAATTTTAAAGAAAATCGAGTACAATATGTGGTTTTAAAGCGGCAAAAAAGTATGGGGGCTATATCTAAATCTGAACCGATCTTACCCACTTTCTGCATAGGTGTTTCTAGTTTGATTATAAGATGTTGTGCCAAATTTAAAGAAAATCGGGTACAATATGTCGTTTCTACAACGGAAAATGTCAAATCGGGAGCGTCATTAGTATGGGGGCTATATCTAAATTTGAACCGATCTTACCCAACTTCTGCACAGATGTTTTTAGTTCGATTATAAGATGTTGTGTCACATGTAAAGAAAATTGAGTATAATATGTGATTTATAGCGCGGCAAAAGTCAAATCGGGAGCGACATTTGTATGGGGCTATATCTAAATCTGAACCGATCTTACCAAATTTCTGCATAGGTGTTTGTAGTTGGATTATAAGATATTGTGCCAAATTTAAAGAAAATCGGGTACAATATGTGGTTTCTAGAGCGGAAAATGTCAAATCGGGAGCGACATTTGTATGGGGGCTATCCCTAAATCTGAACCGATCTTACCCAATTTTTGCATAGGTATTTCTAGTTGGATTATAAGATGTTGTGCCAAATTTAAAGAAAATCGGGTACAATATGTGGTTTCTAGAGCGGAAAATTTCTAAGCGGGAGCGACATTTGTATGGGGGCTATTTCTAAATCTGAACCGATTTGCCTCAAATTAAATAACGTTCGTCCTTGATCCACAAAACTTATTTGTGCCAATTTTTGTTAAGATCTGACTACAATTGCGACCTGTAATTTGATTACAACAATAGATGGACAGACAGACGGACATTGCTAAATCGACTCAAAAAGTGATTCTAAGTTGATCGGTATTCTTAACAATGGGTCTATCTCCCTTCCTTTTGGGTGTTACAAACAAATGCACAAAGACATAATACTCTACGCATCCACCCAAATTATAAGGACGAACAGACAGAATTTCCCGTTTCTAGCAACCGCCGTTCGGTTTGTACGTCTGTATGTTTTGTAGAAAATCTTTAAGAAAATCAGGCGTGAAAAAATCGTAAAGAAGTCTGAAAAAAGGAAATTTGGGATTTTTTCGAAAAAAGTCTATTTTTGCTGGCAAGAAAAAAATAGAAAAAAGTCGAAAAATTATTTTTTTTATTTTTTAATACCTAACATTCTAAAGCAAAAACACCAAGAAATAATTGAGCTAGACCTACCTTTACCTACCTACTGTCTGTCCGTTCAGATTTTAATATAGCCTCCATACAAATATCCTTATAATTTACACTATTACTGCTTCAGAATACACATTTTACATGGGATCATGAGAACATTTTCAGGACCACATGGGTCTATGTTTTGATATAGTCCCCATACAAATGTACCTCCGATTTACAATATTACTGCTCTAAAATGCACATTTTACATCGGATCTTGATCAAATTTCCCACACAATATTACATTTAGACTAGAAACACCTATTTTGAAAGCCAGCTATATAGGTCAATGTTTTGGTGTAGCCCCCATACAAATGGACCCCCAGTTTTGCACTATTATCGCTCTAGAATCCACATCTTACATTGGATCTTGATGGAATTTGGCAGTTCCTCTTATATTTCAGTAAAGAATGCCTACCTTGAAAGTGATCTATATGGGGCCCACTTTTTAATGTAGGGCCCTTACAAATAACCCCCATTTTTATTATTATTATATTGTGGGTCCTACAATTTACATCGGAAGTTTATCAAATTTTGCAGATTATATTATATATGAACTAAGAATACATACCATGAAGTCAAATATATGGGTCCATATTTTAGTATAACCCCCATACAAATTGGGCCCCCATTCTACTCTATTACAGATCTAGAAACTACTTCTTACATCAGATCTTGATCAAATGTTGCTGATCATGATATATTTCAACTAGGAATACCTACCGTGAAGGAGAACTATATAGTCCCAAGTGTTGTTATTAGGGTTTGCATCCGCGAGAAAAATCCCGGTAATTTGCATATTTTCAGTTTCCCGTATCCCGGGAAATTTGTACTGGATTCCCGCGGGAATTCAGTAGCAAGTTTTACCTATTTCTCGCACATTTGTTCACCACTTTTTCACAATAAAATTGTAAAAGGTACAAAATAATTTAAAAGATCACTTTTAATTAGTTATTTGTCAGCTAGGGGATAAATCTTCTAACTTGAATATGGTAATTCAATATAATTAATATAATCTGATATGCTAACATCTGTGGAGAAATCGTACAGGTGTTAATTTTACTAATAAATTAAATATATATAATAATATAATAAATAATAAATTAAAAATATATACAATCTAAAGTAACAACTATGTATTAAAAAATGGCTATATTACTGTTTCAAAATATAAATGTAGGTTTTCGAAGCTACAGGAAAGGGGAACTGATAATTAACGATTTACTAACAATACAACTCTCGAGTATATAATACCGTTCTATATCGCGCTCACTTTCTCCAATAAAATTAGAAATAGACTATCTTAAGTCTCTTAAGTATCTAGTCTTTAAATGTTTATATTTCAAAAAACCCCTTAATTAAAAAAAAACTTGCCTACATTTCATACTCTACATCACTTCGTGGAATAGGGCGTTATAAGTTTGTTTCACGCCAAATGCTTGTAATACAGAAATATAATGATTTACTTTATTAAAGTTCGAATTTTTTATTCGGAAAAAATAAGTTTTTATATAAAAACAATATGTTGACGATTTCCCGTCCTGTCCCGGGATCCCGGGAAATCAAAAAATAATTCCCGTGTCCCGGGAAATAAATAGTACGGGAAAAAGCAAACCCTAGTTGTTATAGCTCCCATCAAATGTCCGTCTGATTCATCCTATTACCGCTGTATAATCCCCTTCCAAATTAGATAACAGAATATTATATTTTAGCTTGTAATAGCTGATATCTTAACGACTTTCTCTTTTTATTGTTATTTTTTGCGCCTGCAAAAATTGACTTTTTTTCGAAGAAAAAATATTTTTTTCACAACTTTTTGGATGCTGTTCCTAAGTGAATTCGCAATATTTGCCATTCAAAAATTTGAGATTTTTTTCGAAAAAAGTAATAGCTGACATATTAACGACTTTTTATGACTTTTTCGCTAGCAAAATTTTTATTATTTTTCAAAAATAATAATTTTTTCCAAAATTTTTGAATGCTGTTCCTAAACCACTGTTTGTTTGTGTAAGTGTAATTTATTTATATTTGTAGACATCCAAAAATTTGGGAAAAAATTGTTTCTTTTTCGAAAAAATCTATTTTTGCTGGCACGAAATTCTAACGCAAAAAAACAATATTTATATGTAAAAATCTATTAATAAATGTAAAAGTTGTGACACAAACTATTTCTTTAATCATATTTTCTAATTTTTAATTTTTTAAGTAACGCGAAAAATCCCTTTACAGATTAAATAACAGAATATTATATTTTAGCATCTTTACGACTTTTTTATATTTTTATGATTTTTTCGCCATCAAAAATAGATTTTTTTCGAAAATAATATTTTTTCACATATTTTTGGATGATGTTCCTAAATCTCTGTTTCTATGTGAAAGTGTAATTCGCAACATTTGTAGGCATCATGATTACCTTTTATTGAACATATATCAAAAACAAGTTAGGAAAGGCTAAAGTCGGGCGGGGCCGACTATATGATACACTCCACTTCCTATCCGAATTTCAATTCAATTCAGTAAATAATTGAAAACGGTAAGAATTTTTGTACGTTTCCTAATCACAGGCTAATATGACCTGGTCAAAAATTTCTCAAATCGAAATTAATATTTGTATCGGGTCCATATCCAAACATGGAATGAAGTGACTAACTTTCACAATTAGTTCTTCCAGTTCAAGTATAACGTAAATAAGCAGAAATTTGTATGGGAGCTATATGTAAATCTGAACCGATCTGACCTATTATCACCATAGGTGTTCCTAGTTTAAATATAAGATGTTTTGCAAGATTTGAAGAAGATCTGTTAAAATATGTGGTTAGTGGAGCGAAAAAAGTCAAATCGGGAGCGAAATTTGTATGGGAGCTATATAAAAATCTGAACCGATCTGACCTATTTTCACCACAAGTGTTCCTAGTTTAAATATAAGATGTTTTGCAAGATTTGAAGAAGATCTATTAAAATATGCGGTTTATAGAGCAGAAAAAGTCAAATCGGGAGCGAAATTTGAATTGGGGGCTATATATAAATCTGAACCGATCTGACCTATTTCCACCATAGGTGTTCCCAGTTTAAATATAATATGTTATGCAAGATTTGAAGAAGATCTGTTAAAATATGTGGTTTCTGGAGCGGAAAAAGTGAAATCGGGAGCGAAGTTTGTATGGGGGCTATATATAAATCTGAACCGATCTGACCTATTTTCACCATAGGTGTTCCTAGTTTAAATATAAGATATTTTGCAAGATTTGAAGAAGATCTGTTAAAATATGTGGTTTCTGAAGCGGAAAAAGTCAAATCGGGAGCGAAATTTGTATGGGAGCTATATGAAAATCTGAACCGATCTGACCTATTTTCACCACAGGTGTTCCTAGTTTAAATATAAGATGTTTTGCCAATTTTTAAGAAAATCTGTTTTAATATGTGGTATCTAAAGTGAAAAGAGTCAAATCGGGAGTGAAATTCGTATGGGGCTATATTTAAATCTGAACCGATTTTCTTCAAATAAAGTAGTGTTCGTCCTTGTCCCGAAAAACTTCGATGTGCAAAGTTTCGTTTCGTTCTGGCTACAATTGCGACCTGTATCGTGATTACAAGAATAGATGGACGGACAGACAAACGGACAGACAGACAGACGGACATTGCTAAATCGTTTCAAAAAGTGATTCTAAGTCGATCCGTATAATTAACAATGGGTCTATCTCGCCTCCTTTTGGGTGTTACAAACAAATGCACAATCACATAATACTCTCGTGGAGTGTATAATGAGAGTACAAATGTTAATTTTAAAAAAATTATCCATAAATTTGTTTTGAGTTAATTTAATCCTCATACAACAAAATTTTGTGGTTTTTACAATTTTTCTTTTTAGTTGAATGGGCTAGAAATAAGTGAGGGTGGCGTACAACGTCATCACAAATCAACGGCATAAATTCTGACAAGTTTCTACAATGTATGCTAATTAAGTTATTCGCATTCTGCGGGAGCATTAACAGCTGCGATCAATACCTTTCGAATGATAACTAAATAATCACTAGATCATTTTTCATCCGATTGCAAAATAAAACTTTATTTAGAAGATTTATTTTTCAAATGCATATAAAACATTTGACTGCATATCGAAAATATGCAATATAAAGAGCGAAAATAATGTAAAATATATGGAAAAATATATTAGGTAAAAAACTGAAGACTAAGATCAATATCGCAATAAAAATGAGGCGAATAATTTAAAAGTCAGAATAATTGTTTACCCTAGTTCCAGCCTACTGAACGTATTAGTGATATTGTTTGTAGTATACATATGTAGCGTATACGCCACCTAAGTGCTGCCTTTGAATGTACAGAACACACAGCATTCTGAAGGACAAACACCAATCAGGACTCGTAAAAATTACGCCATTTTTTGATAGCTTTTTTATGAGTTTTTTTTTTCAACGATTATCACATGGTTTTGACAAATCACCCAATGTGCGGTACACACGATCAAATACGTCCGCATACATGTGTATAGATGGTGTTCACACACAGGTTGTTGTTAAAGGCACCCCATACACACAGCGTCCGTCGGTCGTCAGACGAAGGTGTTAACATTGGCAGTAGCTGCGACAACAACAGCAACACCAACATATCTTCGCATACCTTTTGTGTGCGATCTTTCAATTTTTGGCAAATGACGTCGTTGGTCTAAAAATAGGCGCACCACACAACGCATCGAAGAGAGATTGTAAATCAAAATATTCGTCTGTTTGTAGTCATACTTGTGCATGTATATACACATGTGTGAGTGCGCCCCCAGTCACACTTCACAATTATCATTGTCGGCACGGTTGTTGGTGTTGTTGCCGCTGTTATACATAATCAGTTGGCGGTGACCACAGTGATTATATTGTGAGCATTGTATTGGCAGCGTGTGTGGTGAAGCCGAAGTTCTGCGGCTTCGGCTTGAACTCTGCGAACGAATTGAGGGGATATCGACGAATGTATGTCGTTTCTCAACGGGTGCTGATGCTGGTGCGGTTATGTTAAATGGCACGTATCGCGTTTGCATGTATGTATGTATGACATACTACGTACGTAGATATGTACGTTGATTGTTATTTTAAGAAAATTATGTTTCTTGGAAGCAATAATCAAGATCAGATCTGTATTTATCTGCGCCGCCTAGTCGTGGCTCTTGGCAACAGTGTTTTAAAGAAATTTTTAGATCCGTCTGGTCTAAACAGCCATACATGTATGTATGTACATACATCCATACATACATATTTATTGATTATTCACACGTGAATCGGGTTTAAGTGGTCGTCGCACATTCTTCGGTGTGACGCGTGTGTCGTTGTCTTATGTTCCGGGGGAATTCCACGATTCACAGTAAAAACTGAAACTGAAATTGACTTTCAAAAACTTTGGGAGAGAATGGTAGGAAATGTTGACTGTACAGAATGTTCGAATGAGTTAATGACGTTTGCATTATTTTCAAAGTAAATCGATACACTGATAGCAGTAATAATAGCAGTGTTTTATTTATTAACAGCATTTGTCAGATAGCATGTCAGTATCTCTTTTTAAATATAACAAAGGTCTTATAATCAATAATGCCCATCTACATTTCGAGGGGAAAAATGTATGTCAATTTCATCACTGACCCCAACTGCATCTACTGTAGAAATTTCAATTGAAAAAAAAAAAACGAATTTTTAGTAGATATACAAATGATAAAATACATTATCATTTGTCTATCTAGAAAGATTTATACTTATTTATGAATATTATGAATACAAAACGGTCTGTCTTCATATTAGATTTGGCACAAGTTAGTTTATAGCAAATAGTCCAATTCTTATGATGGTGCAAATGTAATGTTGGGCTACAAGAATGTGCTTCAAATGAAAATAAAAAACAAGTAAGACTATATAATACCCTACACCACTCCCTGCGTATATACCTCGCTTTGATTACTAAACCCTGGTATTCCATGGGAGCAATTTTATGTAGTTCATATAAATTATACATTTACTATAAATTCGTCTTTAGTCAAAGTTAATGAGTATGGTAAATAATGAAGTAATTGATCCAGCAGATATTCCGAGTAAAGTCAATATAACATGATATGGAAAAATTCCATAGATAAATACTGATTATACAGCGGTAATAGGATGAATCGGACGGACTTTTGAAGGGGGACTATAACAACAATTGAGGCCTGTGCCAAAACATGTGCCTATATATTTCTCATTCACGGTAGGTATTCCTAGTTGAAACCTGCAAAATTTGACGAAGATCCGATGTAAGATGTGGTTTCTAGAGCTGTAATAGAGAAGAATGGGGCCCCATTTGGGTTATACCAAAGTATGGACATATGGGCATCTCCCAAACAAGTATGGAAAGGCTAAAGACGGACGGAGCCGACTATATGATACACCCCACTTTCTATCTCACTACAATTCAATTCGGTAAAAAAGTGAAATCGGGAAGGATTTTTGAATCCTGTAAATGAAAGTGTTTGACAAAAAATGTTAAATCGGAAAGGACATTTGTATGAGGGTGCATTGAAACCTGGAACGATGTGACCATGTATGTTTATTGGTGAAATATAATATGTAAAGGGAGCAACATTTGTATTGGGGCTATATCTAAATCTGAACCGATCTTACCCACTTTCACCATAGGTGTTTCTAGGTAGATTAAAAAATGTTGTGCCAATTTTAAAGAAAATCGGGAACAATATGCGGTTTCTACAGCGGAAAAAGTGAAATCGTTAGCTACATTTGTATGGTGACTATATCTAAATCTGAACCGATCTTATCCACTTTCAGCATATGTGTTTCTAGGTCGATTATAAGATGCTGTGCCAATTTTAAAGAAAATCGAGAACAATATGCGGTTTCTACAGCGGAAAAAGTGAAATCGGGAGCTACATTTGCATGGGGGCTATATCTAAATCTGAACCGATCTTACCCACTTTCAGCATAGGTTTTTCGAGGTCGATTATAAGATGCTGTACCAATTTTAAAGAAAATCGAGAATAATATGCGGTTTCTACAGCGGAAAAAGTGAAATCGGGAGCTACATTTGCATGGGACTATATCTAAATCTGAACCGATCTTACCCACTTTCACCATAGGTGTTTCTAGGTAGATTAAAAAATGTTGTGCCAATTTTAAAGAAAATCGAGAACAATATGCGGTTTCTAGAGCGGAAAAAGGCAAATCGGAAGCGACATTTGTATGGGGGCTATATCTAAATCTGAACCGATCTTACCCACTTTCAGCATAGGTGTTTCGAGGTCGATTATAAGATGTTGTGCCAATTTTAAAGAAAATCGAGAACAATATGCGGTTTCTACAGCGGAAAAAGTGAAATCGGGAGCTACATTTGCATGGGACTATATCTAAATCTGAACCGATCTTACCCACTTTCAGCATAGGTGTTTCTAGTTCGATTATAAAATTTTGTGCCAATTTTAAAGAAAATCGAGAACAATATGCGGTTTCTAGAGCGGAAAAAGGCAAATCGGAAGCGACATTTGTATGGGGGGCTATATCTAAATCTGAGCCGATTTCCTCCAAATACCGATATCCTTGGCCAGAAAAAATAACTTCTGCCAAGTTTCATGACAATCGGACAACAATTGCGACCTGTAGAGTGCGAACAAGCTTAGATGGACAGCAGACGGACGGACAAACGGACAGACAATCATCGTTAAATCGATTCAGCTGGTGATTCTAAGCCGATCGGTATACTTAATGGTGGGTATAGCTCGATTATTTCTTGGTGTTACAAACATTTGGCTCGAAACTAACTTATAATACCCTAGTCCACGAAGTGGTGTAGGGTATAATAAACCAGGTAGCACGAGGGGTTAAGTATTAACACTATGATAGTCATAGTATTGCCACTATGATATATTTGTTACACATTAAAGATCCTGCAAATATCCTCACGAAAAGTTTGTATTGTTTCTCAAAAATGGCGACTTAGTGAATTTAAAAAGTCTTCTTTAAAGAAATATATAGTATAAAAAATGCTCAATTTTATTGTCAGTAATATAAATATATCTACAATTTCCCATTTATATAGTAAAACTAAATTAGTGATCAAAGTAATCCGTCAAAAATTGTCCGGAAATTCCCTGGAAAAGCGGATAGAAAATTCCCGGACCCTAAATCCTAGCTCCAGTATTTTCAAATATATCTATAACTACTCAGTAAACAAGTAAGAAAACTTTAGTCAGCTAAACCGACTTATATATATATACCCTCACTCTCAGAGAACATGTGTATGGAAGGTCTTAAATTTTGCTTAGCGCCAGAGTAGTTTGTGGGAGGCACTAGAAGTTTGTGCCAAATGGACCAATCTTCCACATTTGTTGTCAATTGTAAGAACATCATCAAATATCAAGTCATAGTGGATTTCATGCGCCGGTAAAGGAGTTATAAAGCATTTAATTTTACCTAGGATGGAGACAATTGTGTGGGAGGTACAAGAAGGGGCGTGGCTAAAGCGTAAATATTATTTATGTTTGAAGTGATTTTAAAAGCATTTTAAAATATTAAATTGTAAATGATTTTGACTATGGATATTATGTCGATTTTATTGTAACCAAAATTTACGCCAATTTGTGTGGGATGTACCAGAAGGGGGGTGGCAATATCGCCCATATTTCATGCGAATGTAACCGCTATAAAATCATTGAGAAGTATCAAATTTCATAGTATTCCGATCATTCTTATAGAAATTATAACAGCTTTAATTTTACGTAGGTTAGGGTGATTTCTCTTTCACATTTGTGTGGGAGCTACAAGACGGGGCGTGACAATACCTGCCACATTTTCTACGCTTAAAGTGATTATAAAAACTTTATCAAATACCAAAATATAGCCCATTCCGAATATCCGTTTGGAAGTTACATTGGTTTTTATTTAACATAGGAATATAGCCTTTCTGTGTGGGAAGAAGGGGCGTGGCAATTTCGCCCATCTTCGAACTTAAACTAAGTTTGAAAAATATATTACCATGTACAGTTTGAATTGATTCCTTAACTCCTTTCGAGAGTTATCGTGTACACCAGCTAGCCAGACAGATAGACGGAAGGACGGACATGGCTCAAACATCTTAAAATTTTGTGAAACGGATTTGATCCAAACATACATAGGGTCTTAAGTCACTCCTTCAATGTCTTACACTTTTTTCTGTCCCAAATGATATATATATATACCCTCCTACTCTGTAGAGAGAGGTTATAAAAACGTAATCTACTGGAAAATTCTAAGAAAATTTCTCCAAGAAACCATGGGTCTAACATGAATTGATTCGACTTCAAATTTGAGACGTACAGACAGGAATGGATAGATCGTCATAGAATTTGAAGTCGATTTCCGAGGGTTTGAAATTCATCTCATCACCCATGGTTTCTTGGAGAAATGTACTTCGAATTTCCGTAGATTTCCTTTTTGCCTGACGCATTGTTCATTTTTTCATCCATACACAGTTTTTTTTACAGTTTTTAGCATTTTTACCAATTTTCTCACTTTTCAAGGAGCCAGATGTGTAATTTCTGGCGTGTGTTGTTGTTTTGCATAACACAGTGCAACACGAACAAATAAAACCATATACGGGCACCACTTCGTAATAAAAGATAAAAAAGACCAGTGTCTCCCACTTTTGCCCAAAGTCACGCACTTTTTATGGGCCCCCAAAGAGTTGAGGCCTCGGTGTCATTTTTGCAAAAAAAGTGATCATTCAAAAAACCTTAACCTTTTTTCCCCTGTTCAGGTCCATAGGTAGCAAACCGTTCAAAATTCAAGGAAACAACCAACCACAAAAATGTACCTAAGATCTCAATAAACAACTTTCTAGAACATATGAACTTCCTAGGAATGATTCTTAACAACGTGTTGGTAGCCGCAAAAGTCAACAATTTCCCGAAAATGCTATCTATTACAAAAATAATAAAAAACAATTTAAAGACGCGGATCTTTTTTGGTCTTTTATCACGTAGTGGTGTCCGTATATGGTTATATTTCCATGACTTAAAAAATTACACACAGTGTAATATAACTTTGTTTTCATTACGTATACTTAATTAAAATATAATGTAATAATAGTAAGTATACGCCCATGTATTTATAAGGCAAGTGAAATTTCAAAATCTTACCACAATGTCAATCATATGAAAAAAAAAAACATACCAACACACCTAACACCGGGGTACGTATACGTTATTGTGACATAATATGATTAATAGTACGTATTTTTTTTAATAAATAGATAGCACAGTATCTCAATGTTGAAATTAAAATTTTTCACTTTTGTGGATACCTAAGCGCACCCAGGAAGTTCATATGTTATAGAAAGTTGTTTATTAAGATCTTGATACATTTTGGTAGTTGTTTGTTTCCTACATCAAAATTCGAAACGGTTTGCAAGATGAGAAAATGATCAATTTTGTGACGTATGATTATTAATTTTATGGATAATATTACTCATTCGCACACTTCTACTATGCGCCGGCGAGCTAAAACGTTTTCATAAGGAAGTTTTTCTCAATATTGAGTTTCTTACTCCAAATTTGAGACAATATAGAAGCATACATATTGAATGTATCAAATAGCTTTGGACTTCTAAAAAATTCTTAATTTGTTACTCAAATTCCATTTTTTGCAGAAGTTACTTCCGTGTTGGAAATATAAGTCCGATGTTCAATCAAAGGTACCTATGAGGCCTACAAATGTTGCGAATTTCTCTTTTACATAGAAACAGTTTAGGAAATCACAACAAATTTAAGAAAAAATATTTTTCTCCTTTTGCTGGGACGAAAAAAAAAATAATCAGTAATACAGTCGAAATATGTGATGACTTCAAAAATTCAAAAAGACACTCCTACTTTACTGCTACTCTCTGCCATTTAATAAATCACTGACTGCGTATCCCATATTAAATCTTATAAATAGCCGCTTAATATACACAAACATAATATACATACGTATGTAGGTATCTGCAGTGGAGATTCCATCCACCACCATGCCAGAGATCATGATTTATAGTTGCCGGCCTGAATCATTACCTATCTCTAGACAATGGAAACTGTGTCATAATGACGTCACGGCCAGGTAAAGGTAAAACGTGTGCCTCTAGAATAGGAAAGTACACGGCGCAATGAGTGGGTAACCAATAACTCAACCCCGAAACAGAAACGGAAAACAAAACATTAAACGCTAGTATTCGCATTCGAAAGTAGTGTAATAACATTTCTTAGCAAATGGCATTGACGTTCTACTATTTCCACATTAGACCAATAAGTGAATAAACGTTTTTACAATGAAAACACTTGTAAAGGTATTTATCTAGGTGGTGGGTGGTAGTGGGCGGTGCGGGTGTAGTACTGGGGAAACTATGCAGGTACTAATGAGACCGATTTGAACCGAGGTGATTTGATGGAAATGTTTAGTAACCGCTCAAAGAGTCTAACACTCTGGCTATGCTTGCTTCAATAATTGCGGGGAAGTGTAAATCCCCCAAAAAAGATTTGAGAACAATGCATTCGAATTATTTACACACTAACGTAAAGTATGAGTATAAATATGGGAATGTACATATATGCGATACATATGTATTATGTACGAGGGTCGTGACAAACATTTTGGAAAATGCGACTGTGCGTTAACTTATTTTACAATGTAAGGAAAAGAAATCAGGAAGTCTGCTAAAGAATGAATAGAATATGGTCTCTGTTAAAATAGCAAATATTTATTTGCTGTTTACAGCAACACAATTATAATCATGGCGTGAGAAGAAAAATATATCTTGAAAGAAAAAAAAACTATTTTGAAACTTTAAGCATGCTTGCAGAACAGTGTGGGACCTAAATATAAATAATCGATGAAGGAATCTTATTTTTAAAATTGTTGTGTCCATTTTTAGTTAAATATTCTCATTTTTCTCCTTAAACATCATAATCTTAGAATTAATTTGCTAAATCATTCTCTGATAACGCTATGCTACAAAAAAGAAAAAAATTGTGTCCAAGCCGAAAAAAATTATTTTATTATTTTAATTTATAAAATCAACACAAAAAAATTTTAAAGATAATACCGAAATTACCAATATTAAAAAAATCTCGTAGCTACCTTTAATATTCGTACTCTCATTTTAGATATATTTATTCGATCGCATTCATGTAGAATTTTTTACCAAAATTAAATCTCGTTGGTACCTTTAATATTCGTACTCTCATTTTAGATATATCGCACTCAGGTACTCATGATGGCTCCAAATATTGCAAATAGCCTCCAAAATTTTGGGAAAATTTTTTTTTTCGAATAAATCTCGTTTTGTTGGCACGAAAAAATCATAAAAATAGAAAAACAAAAATTAAAAACTGTGATTTAGAAAACTTTTATCTGTAGATTTTTAAACTTTTTCGACTTTTTTCTATTTCTTAAGATTTTTTTCTTCCAGAAAGATATATTTTTTCGAAAAAAAGTATTTGTTCCTCAAATTTTTGATTAGTGTTTCTATGTGAAAGTGTAATTAGCAATATGAGTCATTACATGTCAAGTCGTACGATTTTTAACCTCGATAGCTGCGATTGTTTTGGAAGTCTGTGTATGTACTCTTCTCATAAAAATATTGTATACGTATTTTTGGAAAAAATAGAAAGTTTTTTTTACGAATTAATTTAAAAGCGAAAAAATATTTTTTTTTAAGTTTCAGTAGTTTATTAACACAATGCTTAGAAACAAGAAAATGGATTAATGTAATCATTTCGAAAATCAAAGAAATAAAATTTAAAAACTAAAAATATAACGCGGCTATGGCATTCCACGTCAATATTCTAAAATTAATTGAACTTGCCATCAAAACAAGGTATAGTACGTTAAAATCGTTGAAGTATTTCAAGAGTTACAGGCGATTGAATGAACACACCTTTTTGAAAAAATCTTTTTTACTTTTAAATTGGTCATAATTCGTGAAAAAAATTCTAATTTTTTTACAAAAATATAATATTTTTTGAAAAGAATACATACACAAACTTTCAAAACAATTGCAGCTATCGAGGTCAAAAATCATACCAAAAATACCATACATTTTTTAATATCCTTTTCGAGTTTACAAAGCCAAAAAACATTAAAAAAATGTTATACATGACCCTTCGACAAAATTGTTGCTGCCTAGTGTAATCTATATCCAAGTGTATCCATATAAATAAAATATAGCGAAAGAGTTAAAACTTTTGTTCCAATTAAGATTCCAAATTTAATTTTAATGTACATTTTCTATGAAACTAAGTCATAGGCCAAAACTGAAGCTACTAATTAGTAAGTATGTTTGGACCAAATCCGTTTCACGACTTTTTAAGATGTTTGAGCCATGTCCGTCTGTCTGGCTGGCTGGTGTTCACGATAACTCTCTAAATGAGCTAAGAAATCAATTCAAACTTTGCACATGGTAATATTTTTCCCAAACTTAGTTTAAGTTCGAAGATGGGCGAAATTGCCACGCCCCTTCTGGTACCTCCCACACAAATAGCCAATATTTCACTGTTAAATTAAAGACCATGTAACTTCTGCCCGGATATTCGGAATCAACTATATTTTGGTATTTATAAAAGTTTTTAGAATAAATTTAAGTGTACGAAATATGGTGAATTTTGCCACGCCCCTTCTGGTACCTCCTTAATTAAAACTGTTATAACTTCTATACAGATGATCGGAATACTGTGAAATTTGACATTTGCCAATGCTTTTATAAAAGTTACATTCCCATGGAATATGGGCGATAGTGCCACACCCCTTCTGGTACCTCCCACACAAAGTGGCATAAACTTTGGTTACAATAAAACGAATATAACATCCGAGCGGGTAGTCCAAATCATTTTCAATTTGATATTTAAAAATGTTTTTATAATGACTTTAAACCTAAAAAATATTTACGCTTTAACCATGCCTCTTCTTGTACCTCCCACACAATTGATTCTATTCTAGTTAATATTAAATCCTTCATACTTCCATACTGGTGCATGGAATCCACTATCACTTGTTTTATAAATGTGGAAGCTGGGACCATGTGGCACGATCCTCCTAGTACCTTCCACATAAGCCTGCCCTTATAACTTCAGTATATACGTTCTCTTCGAGTGAGGGTATATATAAGTCGGTTTAGCCGAAGCTTACTTACTTGTTTATTATAAATTCTATAGATACAAATATCCTTACAGACTAAAAAATTATGTACATATATACACTTAGCATCTACATAATAATTGGATATTCAAATACAATTTTATCTTTCATTTAATACAGTTTTTACTTTCCGATAATTCAATTAAACTGAACACAGAAGGAAAGGATCATTATTTGCATAATTTGTGCGGAAGTTATCAACGGGTATCAAGCGAAGATTTCTAGCAGGTCTATTAGGAACATTTATCAACATTATGTTCATGATAAAATCTGAATCGATGTTGCCCTGGATAACATTCATCAGGAATATAATATGCAACATTTCATGACGATTTTCAAAGAACGTATCCTAATACAAAATAAGAGATATTGTTTTTGCACAGATTCAATAAGGTTGCTATGAATAGTGTAGAATATTAGAATGTCGAATTACAGATGGAAGGCCATTAATAAATAGTATAAATATTACAGGTCCAAGATGACTTCCTTGTGCTACACCGAAACACACCACAATTTCGCTTGAAAGAGAATTTCCGAATTACACCTTTTGAATTGGACCACATGAGTAGCTTTTTAACCATGATACTAGTTAGATACTGAAGCCCATAAAATGTAATTTTCACAAGAGAAGGTTATGATTAACTTTAAAAATCTGTGTAAATGGTATATATAAAATAAATTATAAAAATTTAGTCAAAGGAAATTATTAGGGATGCTTTGTTTCTAATTTAATTTTCACCAAAAATTGAAAAAACAACTGATATTGTTAAATAGTTTTTTTTTCTGTCTTGAAAAAAAACTTATTATTTTATTCTACATTTGGACTTACACTCCCTAATAATGTAAATATTGAAGGTACCTACGATGAAAATTTAAATTTTAATAAAAAAACAAGTAAAAACGGAGTTAAGTTCGGCCGGGCCGAACTTTATATACTCTCCACCATGAATTGCATTCCACAGAGGATGTCGATTTTCGTAGAAGTGCAGTAATATTACAGGAAAATATATTTTTTTAATATAACCAAACCAAAACAAATACAAATATTGAAAAAATAATTTTATAAATTAATATAATATTTTTATTATTTCAAATCACGCTTACAACGCTTGTCTACCAATACCTTTACACTATATATATCGATTTCTTATTAACTTTCTTTGTTTACCTTTCTTTATTTATTTCTTATATTTATCACGACTCCTGTCCTTTTATTTCGTAAAACCCAATCGATGTTCGTACTATAGTACATATTCGATGGAGAGGAGGCGTGGGAAATATAAAACAAGTAAAGGTAATAAAAAATCGGCGGCCGAAATAATACTTCAAATCAATTCAAAAAGTAAATATCAAATCAATTTCAAATCAATCAATCAATTCAAAAGTAAATCTTGGTTGTATGTCCATCCTATTTTAATTCCAAAAGTACAAACTTTGAAAATTCATTACCTCTTACGTACACAGTGCTAGATAACCTAACTTCATGACTCAACCAATTTTTGTCCTAAAAGTAATAATCTACGAATTTGGAAAAAACTGCCTATGCAGTCAGAGGAACGTCTACACCGAATTCCATGATTCTAGTTCCGGCCATTTGGTTGGTAAAATTTGTATCCCCTTTTTCCATTTTTTCTCCCTAAAAGTACGAATTTCGAAAATCCCTTTATTTTACGTGTCTACACAATCAGAGGAACGTATACATCGAATTTCATTATTTTAGGTGCAGCCGTTTGGTTGATACCATTTTTATCTATACAGATATTTGACGTCCTACGTTTCCATATGATATGGTTGTCTTTCTGCTGATTTGTTAAAAGTTTCAATTTTGTAATCAGTTCTCTAATTTCATATCGCAAATCAATGCAATCCCGAGTTACTGCACTCAAACTAGTCCCCCTAGTTTATTGTTTTTATATTTAAAAACCGGTTAACCGACTCCGGTTTGTCGAAATTAGTATTTAAAAACATCCGCTTTTCGGTTTTGGCATCTCTATGTAGATTTTTCATGACTCCGAGTTTTCTGAAAGTCCTAGGAAATGATCTTCTTTGAAACAGAGAGAAGTCTCTGGTCTTCTTGTTGAACGATTTTCAGCTATCGTCAATTCGTAAATTCAACTTTATTTATTCGAGACGCCCATTGACCATGCCCACAGTCATATGAAATGTTTTCCATAGGGTCTGTTATGTCACTTTATTTAAATAATACATGTATAGTTTTTACAAAATATCTGAACTAAGAAACTATTACAAAAACTAGGAGAGAAGAGACGCACATTAAGATTCCATAGGTTGGCTAGTATTATTATCATTTGCGTTGTTGGTCGGTGGTTTGGGGCCGCGGTTTTGATTAGGATGTGGTCTTCTTCTTTTCGAAGCGTTAGTTGATTTATTCTGTTGATTCTTCCCAGAATTGCTTTCATTGCCTGCGTTAGGCGCAGGTGACTGTTGTTCATCGTTGTTTGACACATTCTGTGGAGGACGTGACTTTTGTGGCCGTCTCTGGCCAGAATTGCCGCCATTGCGTTGCCTTTGATTTCTATTGTTGTTATTTGAGGTGCCACTCGCTGTGTTGTTCTGATTGCCTGCGCTATTGGGATCATAAATCCAGAAATCGGTTTTGGTATTTGGTTTCTGTAGGCTAAAGGGAAACATTTCAGTTCAGTTTGTTCGTTTCGATATTGACTAAGTACTCACCCGCTAACACTGTCCTCAATGGGTTCCAGACTCATGAATATGTGCAACGAGGGTATTTGGCGATTGGCCACTATTTCCTCCAGACCCTCCATTTGCGGTTTCCAATGTTCTTCCACACTGAAATTGCAAAACATTTAGATAAGTACACACGCGTCATCTTGGATTGTTAAGCCTTCTTACCTTGTATAACACATTCTGGTCACTTGATAGAGGGGATAAGATCGCTTCAAGATTTCAGCACAGGATATGGTTTTGACAACGCCGCCACCTTTGCCGCTCCAGACGACATGTTTGCACTCGCCCTTGTCCAGGGCATTTTTAGCATAGCTCACCACATTTGTCACCTTAGTGCCACCATTAACCTGTTTAATGAGATTTCTATAATAATGCTAAAATATGAAATAGATGATATACTGGGCACACACATGCATCCATAGAAAATCCGAGCCCTTGGCTAGGAAATCATCAAATGGTAGCTCATCTTTGGTGAGTTGTTTTTCGATGTTTTCAGCCTTTCGATAGTGCATCATTTTCTGTAAAGAAACAACCACATGATATGATATGTAATCCCATTGTGCATCCATAACATTTTCACAATGCGAATGACTCTTCGCTTGAGATCACTAATGTAAGTTGTGCGCTTTACACCCAGAAGGTCTCGGGTACGACTTGTGTCTCGAAAAAATACGTTTTTCTTCTTTTCCTCTATTTCAAGGATGGGGGTTTTTGTCATTCCGTTTGTAATATCTTGAAATATTGACCTGAGAGCCTATAAAATATATATATATTCTTTATCGTCATACAAATCTAAGACGATCTGGTCATGCACGTCTGTCCGTCTGTTGAAAGCACGCTAGCATCTAAAAGAAAGGAGCTAGGACGTCCAAATTTTGCATGAATACGTCTTATAGTTGTAGATCTGATGGGATAGCAAATGGACGAAATCGGTCCACAGGGAAAAATTTTGCCTCACAAGGACTGCAAATACCCCAAATATTTAGAGTATTTCAGCATGTTTATATTTAACTAGCAGTACCCGCTGCTTCGCACGCGAAAAAGCCAGTTATTTGTTAATTTTATCCGTCTTTGTTTTTGGATAGTATTTATTTAATTTTCTTTTGGTGGATATAGATAAATCTAAAATAGTATTTTGGAAACCTCCTATTAGCTAGCACTCACACACAGTCAAAGGAATGTGCTTGTCGATATGCACTATTTTAGCTGAACTACTTCGTATGTATAGTTTTCTACCAAGTTTTGAACAAAATATTACAACCATTTATATCCTCGATCTCATGTACTTTATTTGGTAACACATTTATTCCTTATTGTCCCGTATCCCCCCTTTTAAGTAAAAATTTTGAAATATCCATTTATATTCCGCGCTTACGTAATTAAATGATTGTACAGCAAATTTCACGTTTCTAGCTGTAATACTTTAGTTGGTACCATTTTTATCCCTTTTTGTCCCGCTCGCCCCTTAAAAGTACAAATTTCGAAAAATCAAATTTTACTTCGTTTCTTTATGGTCAGAGGAATTTACATACCAAATTTCACGATTCTAGCTGTAATACTTTAGTTGGTACCATTTTTATCCCTTTTTGTCCCGCTCTCCCCTTAAAAGTACAAATTTCGAAAAATCCAATTTTGCTTCCTTTCTGTATCGTCAGAGGAATTTACATACCAAATTTCACGATTCTAGTTGTAATACATTAGTTTGTACCATTTTTATCCCTTTTTGTCCCGCTCGCCCCTTAAAAGTACAAATTTCGAAAAATCCAATTTTACTTCGTTTCTATATGGTCAGAGGAATTTACATACCAAATTTCAAGATTCTAGCTGTAGTACTTTAGTTGGTACCATTTTTATCCCTTTTTGTCCCGCTCTCCCCTTAAAAGTACAAATTTCGAAAAATCCCTATTTGTAGCTCGTCTGCATGGTCATTGCAAGGAACTCACCGAATTTCATGTTTATAGATACTGCCGTTTAGTCAGGACGAAGTTTCGATGTTTATCCCTTTTTGGGCTATTTTATCCCCTAAAAGTACGAATTTCGTAAAATCCTTTCTTAGTCGACGTCTACGTCATATTTGGGAACTACCCTGAAAATTTCATGACCCTGGCTTCAGCCGTTTGGTCTGGGGGCTGGTCAATGATAAGTCAGTCAGTCAGTCAGTCAGTAACGCAACTCTTTTATATATATAGATTGATATTTAGAATGCGCATTCCTCTTATAGCAAAAATGGGCTCCATAAAGTGATTTTTATTTGTAGGGCAAAAATTGTATAAAAATGGTACCTCTCAAACGACAACAGTTACCAACACGAAATTCCGTATGAATGTCTAATTGGGCAGCTAGAGATATGAAATTCAGACTATACATTCCTTTGACTGCGTAGGTTTTTCCAAATTCGTACTTTCAAGGGATACAATGGGAGGGATAAAAATGGTACCAATAAAACGGCTACAGCTAGATTGATGAAATTTGTTGTGTACAACCCTCTAAAACAAAGAAGGATAGAACTAGTATCAACCAAATGATACACCGACTTCCAGATAGAATCATGGAATTCAGTGTATACGTTCATCTGAATCAAAAAATAAAAAGATTTTTCAAAATTCGTACTTTTTTAATTTTACGATTTTCAAAATTTGTATTTTTGGAATTAAAATATGGAAAAACAACCAACCAAAAGATTGTAGTTGAAAATGCGCCCACTATCCCCCAATATTTAAGGTATTTAAACTCTTTTGAAGACTGCTGCCTTATATAGGGTCCGCCATCTAACGTTTTTTTTTTTCAACTATTCAACCGTTGGACTATTATTTGTGGGGTGCCCTCAGCAGCCATTTGAATGAAATTATTTTCCATTATTAACCGGAAGGATTGTACTTTCAAATAAAGAAAGAAATTTGAGAAAGTATTCAGTAGTTTTTTTATAGCATTTTCAAAAAAAAGTTATTTGTTGAAATATGTGGTTTCTAGAGCGGAAAAAATTAATCATAGGAGACACTGGCATGGGGTCCGCCATCTAACGTTTTTTTTTTCAACTATTCAACCGTTGGACTATTATTTGTGGGGTGCCCTCAGCAGCCATTTGAATGAAATTATTTTCCATTATTAACCGGAAGGATTGTACTTTCAAATAAAAAAAGAAATTTGAGAAAATATTCAGTAGTTTTATTTATAGCATTTTCAAAAAAAAAAGTTATTTGGCGGACCCTATATTTACTTTTTGAATTGACTTGAAGCACGATTTAAAATAATTAAAATTGTATATTTATGTACTTATAATATTAAAACAAAATAAAAACAAGTAAAGAAAGGCTAAAGTTGGTCGAGACCGACTGTACAATACCCTACACATTCTACTCCACTGCATTTCAATTCGGTGAAAATGTGAACAACGTTTGTATGGGAGCTATATATAAATCTCAACCGATCTCATCCGCTTTTACCATAGATGTTTCTAGTGTAAATATATGATGTCCTGCCGAATTTGAAGAAAATCGGTTAAGGTATGTGGTTTCTACAGCCGTTAACCTCAAATCAGGAGCGAAATTTGTATGGGAGCTATATCTAAATCTGAACCGATTTGACACATTTTTGTCACAGATGTTTCCAGTTAAAATATGAGGTGTTGTACCAAATTTGATCAAAATCGGATAAATTATGTGGTTTCTAGAGCAAAAACAGTCAAATCGGGAACGACATTTGTATGGGAGAAACAAGAAATGTTTCTAGTTGAAAGATAAGGTGTTAAATCAAATTTGAACAAAATCTGTTTACATTTACGGTTTCTAGACCGGAAAATACCAAATAGGGAGCGAAATTTGACCCATTTTCACAGCAGATGTTTCTAACTTAGATGTGTTGAGGTGTTGTGCAAATTTTTTTCAAAATCGCTTCAATTATGTGGCTTCTAGAGCAGAAAAAGTAAAATCGGCAGCAACATTTGTATAGGATCTATATCTAAATCTGATCCGATTTGCTTCAAATTAAATAGCGTCCGTCTTCGGCATGCAAAAATTGTTTGTGCCAAGTTTCGTTAGAATCAAACAATAATTGGGACCCGTATCGTGATTACAAGAATAGATGGATAGACAGACAGACGGACATGGTTAAATCGATTCAAAAGTGATTCTATGTCGATTGGTATAATGAACGATGGGTCTATCTCGCCTCCTTTTGGCTGTTACAAACAAATTCACAAAGAAAAAATTAACTTCTTCCTGTAAAGTTTACTGCACTTCTACGAAAATCGACCGCCTCTGTGGAATACAATCCATGGTAGAGGGTATTTAATTATCGCCTTTTTTACTTGTTATTACTAATATCGATAAACAAAAATTCTAATATCCATGGTGATCATTCAATTTTGTACAATATGAGAGTCTTTTGCGCTTCGTATCTAATGCGACCCTCGTACACTTCGTAGTTAGTCAACTATTTACGTGAAATGATGAGATCTTCAAAATATTAGCTACTAGATGCTAATGAAATCCAATTGTGAAAATTTGACTCTACTTTGCAGTTTCAGCTTCAGAAACAGAAAGCGAATGACGCTGAACATTCTGAGTCACTGTAGGAAATTTAGGAACAACAAACATAACGAAACACAAATTATCTTTTCGCAACTGCCCTTCCGATGGGAAAATCCTACCGGTAAGTAAGCAGCAGTCATGAATTGCTTCTAATCTTTATCACATTATCTTTGATTTGAAATATCATGGAATTATACAATATCCATGTACCCACCCCACTCAGCCAGCTACATTGTTAAATACTTAAACTCTCCTCTCCTCATTAGATAATTAGTTTTTAATTAACATTAGAATGAGTGTAGAAAAAAAAAAACAAAAAGACGACAACAATAAAAAATAATTCACGTGCTAACAATTGTAGAACTGTTGTGTTTTTTTAGTTTGTCACTGGCCCGTCCGTCTTGGACGAAACCTTTGGTCAAGTGACGAAAGCGAGCCGGCGAATGCGACGAGATATGAGATAAGTAACCCCCCCCCTAGTCAGGCACAGCTGTCATTGGATATCACGAATAGATTTTGCATTCGCAATTGACGTAGCACATTTTGCAGATTTGAATATTCAACTGACTGGTTGTGTGCTTGGCGAAGAAATGTTTGCCGGGGACAATCCAGATTAGACACATACTTATTTATAAATATTCTTTTTTCGATGTGAAATTTCAAAAATAAATAATTTATTAACCCATTTCGTGTGAAAAACAGAACCATACTTGGTAAAAGTCCAGCTGGTTCATGAGTCAGTTGTCTGTGTTGTCAGTGTAGGAACGTGGGGAAAGCACACAACGACAATGATGCCGCCGACATTTGTGGAACACTGATGCGAAGGGAATTTTAACTCCGCCCGATCATACCATACGATCAGCCCCGGTTAAGGAGGAGGAGGAGGAAGGGAGCAACAAAGAAGCCTGAATGACCGACGCACGTCTCAGGAATTATAAGGATGATATAAATAACTCCCCCCTGAAACAGTGACCCCAAGACAAGGCTACCCTGACCCAGAAAAGTAGGTTTTTATGAGCTTTGAGGCATTCTTATTCATAAAATCAACACAAAACAAGTAAGAAAACGTCAGTCGGCTAAACCGACATAATATACATACCCTCACTCTCAGAGAACATATCTATGGAAATTATATTAACATAAATTTAAGTAGGGCCGGATGATTTATGTGGAAGGGAAGAAGGTTCATGGCATTTGGTTCTAGCTTCCACAGTTATAAAACAATTGCAAAAACATGATCAAATACCCATGTACCAGTATAGAATTTATGATGGATTTAATTTTACCTAGGATATAGACAGGAGGATAGGAGGTAAAAGAAGGGGCGTGGCTAAACCGTAAATATTTGTATACCCTCCACCTCCAGGATGGGGGTATACTAACTTTGTCATTCCGTTTGTAACACCTTGAAATATCGACCTGAGACCCTATAAAGTATATATATTCTTGATCGTCATAAAATTCTAAGACGATCTAGTCATGTCCGTCCGTCCGTCTGTCCGTCTGTTGAAAGCACGCTAGCATGTAAACGAAAGGATCTAGAACGTTCAAATTTCCCATAAATGTGTCTTATAGTCGTAGATCGGTTGGGATTGAAACGGGCCAAAAACGGCCCAATGGGAAAAATTTTTCCCTCACAAGGACTAAAAATACCCATAATAATCCCTAATATTTTAGCATATTTAAGCATGTTTTTTGAATATGTCTGTTTATACTTGCTTGATATTTGGTATGCGCATTCCCCTTATAGCAAAAACGTGCACCATAAAGTGATTCTTATTTGTAGGTGGTGAAATGGGACAAAAAAGGATAAAAATTGTACATATTAAACGACAACAGCTAGAAACACGAAATTCGGTGTGTACATTCCTCTAACTGAGTAGAGACATAATATAAAACTATTTTTTCCAAATTCGTACTTTTAAGGGGTAAAATGGGAATAGAGGGATAAAAATGGTACAAACCAAACGGATGTACCTAGAATAATGAAATTCGGAATTTTCAAAATTCGTACTTTTTAGGGTTAAAATGAAAAAGGGGGTACAAATAGTACCAACCAAATGACCGCACCTAGAGTCATGCAATTCGTAGTATACATTCCTCCGACTGCGTAGACACGGAAAATAAACGGATTTTTCGAAATTCGTACTTTCAAGGGATACAGTGGTACAGAGGGATAAAAATAGTACCAACTAAACGACTGCAGCTAGAATAATGAAATTCTAATTGCGTAGAAACGTCAAGGGGGTAATAATGGTACCAACCAAATAGGCGCAGCTGGAATCATGGAATTCGGTGTATACATTCCTCTGACTGCATAGACACGCAAAATAAAAAGTTTTTTTTTCCAAATTCGTACTTTTTCTTTTATGGCAAAAATTGGTTGAATAATGAACCCGCCATATTTTTCACGCTTAAAGTGATTATAAAATCTTTATAAATTCCAAAATATAGCCTATTCCGAATATCCGTGTGGAAGTTACATTGGTTTTAATTTAACATAGGAATATGTGTCATTTGTGTGTGAGGTACCAGAAGGGGAGTGTCAATTTCGCCCATCTTCGAACTTAAACTATGTTTGGGAAAAATATTACCATGTGCAAAGTTTGAATTGATTCCACAACTCCGTTCGAGAGTTATTGTGTACACCAGCCAGCCAGACAGACGGACATGATTCAAACAATATAAAAAGTCGTGAAACTGATTTGGTCCAAACATACTTATGGTCCTAAGTCGCTCCATCAATGCGTTACACTTTTTTCTGGCTAAAATTGGATTATTAGTAAAAAAATTAAAAAAATACCATAAAAAATTAAAATTGTTTTCGACTTTAGAAGTCCAAAATACATCAGGATATCTTATATATATTAAGCTGAGTCGCGGTCCATATAAATGGAAAAACAATTTTCAATCTCCCTACGAAGTTTGGATTGTTTAATGATGATTTGTGTGTTTTTCCCGTGGAATATTTTTTGTGTTGCATTTTTGTAAAGATTTTTTTGAAATAATGGACCCTTGAAAGCATTTTAAATATACATGTTGATTCTTGTCTTAGAGTAACATATTTATCGAATTAGTGAATATTTATAGTATTTTTCGTCTTTTTTAAATATGACAATTGAAAACTTTTTCGTATTTGGTGGTATTATTTTATAAACAATAAATATGTGGCGTCAATAACTTTCAAAAGATGCCCAAAATGATGAAGGAAATTGACGCCGCCGCGCTCATTTTTGCAAAAAAGTTTGAAATTGTTGG
This sequence comes from Polietes domitor, assembly GCA_947397865.1. NCBI lineage: Eukaryota > Metazoa > Arthropoda > Insecta > Diptera > Muscidae > Polietes > Polietes domitor. Next base: position 72,695,089 of record OX377622.1, read on the forward strand.
CTCTGAAAAACCGTAATTTTTCGTCCGATGTTCACCATTTAGGCATCAATCGAAAGGAACTTAATCCTTCTATTTAATATTTGTAACACCTACAACAAAACAAAATATTTCCAAGAAACACGGGTTATAAGCTGTCAGTTTGAAAACTCCCAAAAAATCAATCTAAATGTCCAATAGTACTTCTAATGAGTTGTTCTAAGTCAAGAATAAAAATTTATTTTTAAAGTGCTTCCAATGGTCTATTAATTCAGAAAAACATCTTGGACAAAAATTCAACATAAAACAAGTAAGGAAAGGCTAAAGTCGGGCGGGGCCGACTAGATGATACACTCTACTTTCTATCCGAATAAAAAAGTTAAATCGGGGAGGTTTTTTGTATGTGTCCTAATCATAGACCGATGTGACCTGACCCACTTTATCAAATCGAGAAGAAGAAAAGTCAAGCCGGGAGACAAATTTGTATGTATGTATCTGAAACGATTTGACCCATTTTCACCATAGGTCTTTCTAGTTGAAATATAAGTTATTTTGCCAAATTTGAAGAAGATCTGTTAAAATATGTGGTTTCTAGAGCGGAAAGAGCCAAATCCGGAGCGAAATTCTATGCGATCTACATATAATACTGAACCGTTGTGCCAAATTTGAAGAAAATCACTGACAAAAAATCACTCACTGGAGCGAAATTTGTATGGGAGCTTTATACATATCTGAATCAATCTAACCCATTATTACCGTAGTTGTTTCTAGTTGAAATATAAGATAATTTACAAAATTTGAAAAAGATCTGTTAAAATATGTGATTTCTATGGCGGAAAAGTCAAATCGGGGGCTTAATTTGGTTGGGAGCTATATATAAATCTGAACCGATCTGACCCATTTTCAACACAGGTGTTTCTGGTTGTTGGCAGATTTGAAGAAAATCTGTTAAAATATGTGGTTTCTAGAGCAGAAAAAGTCAAATTGGGAGCGATATTTGGTTGGGAGCTATATATAAATCTGAACCGATCTGACCTATTTTCACCATAGGTGTTCTTAGTTTAAATATAAGATGTGTTGCCAAATTTTAAGACAATCTGATAAAATGTGTGGTTTCTACAGGGAGTTCTACAAGAGTCAAAACTGGAAGTGAAATTCGTATGGTCCGTCCGTCCGTCTGTCTGTCCATCTATTCTTGTAATCACGATACAGGCCGCAATTGTGGGCAGAACCAAATGTAACTTTGCACAACGAAGTTTTTCGGGACAAAGATATAGCCCCCAAACGAATTGCACTCCCGATTTGACTCTTTTCACTCTAGATTTTAAACAGATTTTCTTCAAAATTGGCAAAACATCTTACATTTCAACTAGAAACACCTGTGGAAAAAATGTGTTAGATCAGTTCAGATTTATATATGGCTCCCATACAAATTTCGCTTCCCGTTTTGACTTTTCCGCTGTAGAAACCACATATTTTATCAGATCCTCTTCAAATTAGGCGAAATATCTTATATTTGTACTAGAAACAGCCATGGTGCAAATGGGTCAGATCGGTGTTATTTTAACCGGCAATTTATAGAGCAACCCGAGAGTGATAAGGCGAAAAGGAATATCATGCGTCGTATTCATGATCTCCGAGCCGAGGAGGATCCACCACAATTCACGTTGGCGAAGTTGCAGATGTCATCCGTAGCGCAAAGGCATCAAAAGCGCTAGGCCCCAACGGAATCTCCATGTTGATGCTGAAGCAATTGGACATACCGGGAGTCGAGTTCCTGACGAAAGTCCTCAACTTGTCCCTGACCACTCTAGTAGTACCCGAAGTCTGCAAAATGGGCAGAGTGGTCCCGCTACTGAAACCAGGCAAAGACTCGAGCAAGGGAGAATCGTACAGGCCGATTTCCCTTCTCTCGCCAGTATCGAAGACACTTGAGTCTGGCCCCTCAATCGATGACATATGCGGAAGGATAAATGTCTACCTCGCTGATCTTGCCAATTTTTTCACTGCGAGGAAGCTGAAAATTTCCGCCACGAAATCAACGGCCATACTCTTCACTGCATGGACAGCGCAGCTGAAGGAGCAATTGAACGTGATAGTCGATGACAACATAATTCCGACCACCAATTACACCAAAGTTCTTTGTGTCACGTTCGATAGCCTGTTCAGATCTAGCGCGCATGCCACAGCTATCTGCAACAAGATGAGAAGTAGGAACAAGGTGCTCAAGTTGCTCGCGGGCAGCACTTGGGGACCAGACAAAGAAACCTTGTTGACCTCTTATAAAGCGATAGGCCAGTGACCAACTATGCAGCACCAGTGTGGTCACCGAATGTGAGCGAGACGCAGTGGAAAAATCTACAGACCTGCCAAAACGCCGCCCTGCGAACTGTAGCAGGGTGCCTCCTCATGTCTCATGTGGACCACCTACATGAGGAGGCGAAGATCATACCCGTGCGACGACACAATTTCCTGTTGTCGAAGCAGTATCTTCTTGGATGTTACCGCCGTAGCCACCCCATTCACCACCTCGTGGACAGGCTACCTCCCCCATAAGGAAGGATCTTCATGATCTAGAGCGCGAGGTCCAACGAGGAGAACCACACGCAACTATACACACGTTGTCCATATATGTATTTCGCATCCTCACCAGTGGATTTTCGGAAAAATAAAAAAATCTTTGAATCAAGTAATAGGATCTTACATTGAAAAGACTTCCTAAATTTTAAGAAATTTAAATTTGGAAATTGAAACAAAAAATATATTTGTTTTTAAAATTAAGTTAATGTGTTTACTTAAATCTATGCCATTAATGAACATTTTAATGAAGTTATTTCCTTCTTCTAAACACTATTTTAATTATTTCATTAAGAATAATTTCATTCTCAAAAACTCTCTTTTATTTACAAAAATCAAAGATTTCTTAAAGAATCCAAATTGAAATACTGATAACTTTTTGGTTTTGACTTATTGACTATTATTTTTAAAAAGCTTAAAACTGTTACCGAATAAAAGAATGTATGTGTCAAAATTGGGTTATTCTTATACACCCAGATACACGGAAATATTTATGAATCTTCGAAATTTGGAACTTGTCTCAAAATCTAATTTGAGTTGACACATTCTGTCTTTAATTTCTCATTGGGAAACATATCACAATAGACCTGTCTATGAACAAAGGGTTAATTCGACAAACCAGGAAGAATAGTATCTACGAACATTCGTATAATTACTATTTTAATTTCTTTTGACAGTTAAAATGAGATGTGATAAAAATAATTTATGGCCAATTAATGTAATTTGTCACTATCAAAAAAATTACAAAATATTTATTTATAAGCATGTCATAAAGTCAAATCATACCATGCATTTTTAATTAAACCCCCCAAAAACCATACATTCCTACACTCATCAAGCAATAGCGTCGTCTGGGATACACATGAAAAAAGGTGTGAAATAAAACCCATATTAGAAATTAAATTACACCTCCCAATAATTGGAAATTGAAATTGGAGACAACTGAAATCAGTAACAAACGAGAAAGTATAAATTACGACACAGTGGTACATATACACATGGTTTGTTTACGTGGTCACGTCGCAGTTTTGAATGGGCTGCACGGTACATATATCTATGCAAAGGGTTCTTCATTAAAAATTTAAAATGGAATAAAAAGTGTTGGAACTACATGAGGTGGACAATGATATTCATTGTCCAACACCTTTTGCAATTGACAGTCGACCGCTGATCATTTTCGCTCTTGGAAGCTGTGTGACCCAACCAGAATCGATTTCTATCGACCAAAATTGAATAAATGGAAAAAAGTGAATATAATATTATGGGACAACAACATAAAAACAACAATATAATAGTATTTTAAATTTGTGAATAGGTATGTATGTACACTAGAGCGACTTACGAAAAAAACAAGTTAAAACGGCGTTAAGTTCGGCCAGGCCGAATAAATATTCTTATATTTATATTTTCAAAAAGCTTAAATACCATAAATATTGGTAGATAGTGGGTGCTACAGTTGGTTGTATTTCCATTCTATTTTAATTCCAAAAGTACAAATTTTGAAAATCCATTATCAGACGTACATGTGTAAAGTGCAAAATAACCTAACTCCATGATTTAACCAATTTTTGCCGTTAAAGAAAAATTACGAATTTTGAAAAAAACTTTTTATTTTGCGTGTCTATGCAGTCAGAGGAATGTATACACCGAATTCCATGATTCCAGCTGCGCCCATTTGGTTGGTACCATTTTACCCCCTTGACGTTTCGTTGGTCGTTTAGTTGGTACTTTTTTATCTCTCTGTACCATTGTATCCCTTGAAAGTACGAATTTCGAAAAATCAGTTTATTTTCCGTGTCTACACAGTCAGAGGAATGTATACTCCAAATTGCATGACTCTAGCTGCGGTCATTTGATTGGTACTATTTTTATCCCTTTTTTCATTTTAACCCCAAAAAGTACGAATTTTGAAAAATCCGTGTATTTTACTTGTCTATGCAATCAGAGGAATGTATACACCGAATTTCATTATTCTATGTACAGCCGTTTGGTTGGTACCATTTTTATCCCCCGTACCCATTGTATCCCTTAAAAGTACGAATTTGAAAAATACTTTAATATTATGTATCTACTCAGTTAGAGGAATGTACACACCGAATTTCGTGTTTCTAGCTGTTGTCGTTTAATATGTACCATTTTTATCCTTTTTTGCCCCATTTCACCCCCTACAAATAAGAATCACTTTATGGTGCACGTTTTTGCTATAAGGGGAATGCGCGTACCAAATATCAAGCAAATATAAACAGACATATTCAAAAAACATGCTTAAATACGCTGAAATATTAGTGATTATTATGGGTATTTTTAGTCCTTGTGAGGGAAATTTTTTCCCTTTGGGCCGATTTCGCCCAGTTTCAATCCCAACCGATCTACGACTATAAGACGCATTTATGGAAAATTTGAACATTCTAGCTCCTTTCGTTTAGATGCTAGCGTGCTTTCAACAGACGGACAGACGGACGGACGGACGGACATGGCTAGATCGTCTTAGAATTTTATGACGATCAAGAATATATATACTTTATAGGGTCTCAGGTCGATATTTCAAGGTGTTACAAACGGAATGACAAAGTTAGGATACCCCCATCCTGGAGGTGGAGGGTATAATAAAAGTTACCCCTACCAAATGTTTGTATGTTCTCTTAATATTTCTAAAATAATTCGGCTCTTCCAACATCCGCTGGTGAGCTAAAACGTTTTCAAATTCTTAGAAATTTAAACTTCTTTTTTCTAAAAACTGTAAAAATCTTTCCTCTTTCTCTGTGAGTACTTTGCGAATTAAAAACCAGATAATGTAATTTTATCACTTGACACTTAGAAATAAATCAGTGCTCTTCGGAGTTTAAAAATCAACCTAAGTTGCGGAATAACCATCAAGTTTACATCACTGATTGAAAATCTTTTTTACAATCGATTTTAAAACGTTTCGAAGTAACAATTCCGTGCTTATTTCATTAGTCCAACCCACCAACATTAAATGTGACTCTCATTTCGTTTTGCACGCTATCTTGTTGACATTCTCAGTGAAAAGTTTCCATTTTACTTGTAACACTGTTAGAAGAATTAGACGGTATTAGACGGAAGTTGTTAAAAATGGTACCAACCAAACGACTGCAACTAGAAACATGATATTCGTTGTATACGTTCCTTTGACTAAGTAGACGCGCAAAACAGAAGTTTTTTTCCAAATTTGTACTTTTAGGTTTAAAATGGGAAAAAGAGTTTGAGAGAATGCTGTTGACTCCTCCTAATGTGTGGACATTTGAGATTACAAATGGGTAAAATTGATAGATATTTCAAAATTTGTTCGTGTTTGTTATTTTTATGCATTTTGTATTACTTCTAAACACATAGAATACGAAAAATAAGTCGACGGCAGCAAACTGCCGTCTGCCAAAAATTCGACACTTCTAACGGTAACTTAGAGTGCGAATAAGCATCTAAAATAATTTTTGAAAAATTGTATCCTTTGGAACTTTGTAGTCCTGTGTGGGTTGCTACAGGATGAGGAAACGAAAAACTAAAAACGCCAATTAACTCCATTTCGCCTTTAGTTTCATACTTATATAATCTGGTTCAAGTGTAACGACTTTTTTAAAAAATTGTCGTACAGTGTACTATTAATAATAGTAATTTAATATATAAATAATAATTTACCAGCAACTTGTTAAAAATGTCACAATATAAAAATAAAAATTATTCAAATTTTGTAGTTTAACCATTAAATTATATCACATAAGAGGGGAAAATTAAATTTCTGGTAATTGCATACCCTGCACAACACTTGCATAACGCCCCTAACACGCAACAATTTCGTTACGTTTTATTTTCTAAATAATTTGTCATTGTTTCAAAGACAATACAGAAGGAAAGAAAATCATGCGAGTTTTCGCTTTGGATGTTGTCTAACACAGCAAGGGTTTATAATTTCCCAAGAAATGGAAATGAACAAAATATTTCCATGCAGTTGTTGGAAACATTTTGGTTTACTGAAAATGTTTTTCAGTAGGTACTTGTGCGAGCAGTGCACAGTGGGGGATTTGAAAAAAAGAAATAATTACGACACTCTTAAACCGTTTGACCGATTTTGAAACATAGTGGACGTGTAGCGGAGTTAAAGTTCTGCTGTAGGTCACTCTAGGTCTAATATTTTCTGCCCATTTCTCCCAGGTTTTACCTTTGCTGTGTCAGCAACAGCGCTGCCATTTGATTCTTTTGTGGATAACTACGTGTTGCCATGCTAGCACATTCGATAACAATTTAGCTGCACTCAGAAAAAAGTGAATGAAGTAAAATTTAGGAAAATTGAACTTCGTATAGTGCTAAATCAATATTTCCTCATATCAAGTTCAAACTTTTCCTTGAAAGTAATACATGCATTGAACATGATTCTAGTTCGATTTTCCTCAAACCAAGTAAATATTTAATTAAACTGAGGAAAATTCCAGTATGTTTTTCCTCAAACCAAGTACATTTTTCATTAATTTAAATAAAATTTTCCTATATCTAAGTAAAATTTTCCTAAAACCAAGTAAATTTTTACTAAATTTAAGTAAATTTTTCCTAAAAATAAGTAAATTTTTACTAAATCTTAGTACAATTTTCCTAAAAGTAAGTATTTTTTTACTAAAATCAAGCAAATATTTACTTAAACTGTGGACAAAAAGTGAACATAAAATAAGTTCAATTTAACTAAAAATCAAACAAATGGTTTTGCTTCAGAGTATGCAAAACTGATACAAAAAATTACAACATGAAATATTTCTCAAAAGTTTCATGAAACCTCTGCCATAAAGAGCTGAGCTATTATTCTATGATTGCTGCGAAGGCGCCTTTGCAGTTGTTGTTCAGATTAATACTTGAAGTATTTAAGAAATAAGTCTCTGCAAACGAACGAGAATTGCTTCTTAGATTAATATTCAAGAACTTTCTAAACAATTCCAAGTGATTTTTTATAAGTTCATTAATACTTAGATGTATGAAGAACTCGGCATAAATATCAGTAAACACATTAAATAAATTTTAGAAAAAAAAACACATTTTTAAGTTAAAATTTCCTTAATGTAATTTTTTCCATACACACATTTTCTGAGGTTTTTCTTACTTAAAACCTTGGAAATATTCTTCCACATAAGTTGAATTTACTCAATTGTAAGAATTTTTTATTAGATCCAAAGAAAAGATTTTAAGCAAAAACTCAGTAATGCCACCTCATTATTATTTGCATTACCTAGTAATGACAGCCCATTACGCCCTGCATTATTTTGAAGTATGAAATAATGGGTTCCTTATAATGGCTTAAAAAAAGTACTTATTGGTAACAACACATCCATGTTTTGCAACATATAGAGTTGTGTGTAGCTTTGTCATCCAGCCATTTCGATGTTACCGCGACCGTCACTCGAAGATATTTTTGGTTGATGAAGAAAATTTAGTTGCTTCTTGTCAATCGAAGTGTACACATGTTACGCGGAATGCGAGTTATTTCTTTGTAGATTCATAAAGTTAACTGGTAGAATAATATTGGAATTTAAAAAAATGTTTTATTTTATTGCTAAAATACTATCTATATAATACTATCTAAACAACACAACAATAGCAATTCTTCTTATTGTTCCGCACCTTTTGTTACGACAGCAAAACTGTATTTTTTGTGTATATGTACGCTTGCCGAGATGTGGTTGTTCATCATACAAATTTTGAAATATAATGAAGTTGCAATAACTTGAAGTTGCGAGAAATCTTTTGCTGAGTTTGTTCAAACCCCCAACCACAACACACAACAACGTCAACCAACCAGTACTTATATATTAACTTTTTGTAAGCGTGCGTGGAAGTACTTATTTCTCAACTTTTTGTAAGCGTGCGTGGAAGTACTTATTTTTTTACCATCCCTTTATAAAAATAACTAGAAACGGATCCGAAAAATAAGTAGTGAAGGTTTCTGGTTTTGCCTTATTCCCCACATCACTTGGTAATGAGAGTTTTTGCTGGGTTACTATTTCTAGTAAATGAACTATTTGCTATGGTTTTCAAAGAGGGAAACTTTTCTCATTTTTAGTTAATTTTCCAACCTTTTAGGAAATTTTTACTGAACTGGAGTAAAATTGTTGAACTAAATTGTAGTATGGATTTTACTCAGATTTATGAATGCTATGTGATGAGTGTGATGAAAGAAAAAGCCAAAATAGTCCACGTCCTGGTTAGTTAATTTTCGTTTACTTCCTTATAAAAGAACTGAAACCGTCATTTTAAAGGTACACTTAATTTTTAGAGGTTATGTATACGGTCATTTAAAACTTTAAATTTAAACTACCAATTACTTTGACTTTGAAAGATAGAATAACATTCATTTGTATTTTTATTTTCAGGTTTATGTTTGACATTTGCAACATGGGACGCTATACGCTCGAATAAAAGTGGGAAATGTTAAAAACTTACTTCGCAAAATTGACGTGGAAAATTTTCAAGAGGAGATCGGCCTTCAGCTCAGCATTCATGAAGCTCATTTTCATCTCGATGGCTATGTCAATAAACAAAACTGCGGCATATGAGAATGACTATTAAGCAGACAATGCATCCACATCGAGTCACTGTTTGGTGTGGAGTTTTTCCCAATGGTGCCGGGACATGTACTGAAAAATTGTGTTGATCGGATGAGTACTGACGAGCCAGTCGTGATAGTCATGAAATGATTGATATTCAGTTCCATTATTAAATGATAAAGTTCAACCTTTCCGATTTCCAGAAATTTGAAAAAATAATCAGTACTTTTTTATAGCCGATGTTAAATGGCCCACCCTATAAAATCACTCCAGCACGGAGTTGTTAAAAGATTTAATTTAAAGCGGAGAGTATAAAAAGTTAAATTTTCAACATTTTAAAATAAAACTTGATTATTATCTAGAGATAAATTTTAGCGACAGCATTCGATCATTATGTGATTTTAAACAAATCCCTTAGTTTTTTCTTCAAGTGCAATGAATCGTATCCCTCATTTTTCTTTCACATTACCGTACAGGTCCACGGGATTTCACTGAAATCTTAATTTGCTAGCAAATTACTACTTTAATGATTCTAATTGATATCAAGCACGCAACATCAATCAATCAGCCACACGTAGGCACCCACATACAGACATTTATTATCCGAATACTCGAATAGAAATACTTAAATAAACACATATGTACACACGTATTGGAATGGAAATCATTAATATCCCCATACTTACGTACTTAGATTAGATTTAGATTTTTTTGGGATGAGTAAATACTAAAAAAACACACATTCCACGTTTAATTAATGTTGAAATTAGTTCAAGAAAAAATGCCGCTTAATGCTTGGATACTCGGGCAACTCTTCTGAAATTTCACTTTGTTAATGAGTCGAAGGAATCTCCGCATCGCCAGATGAAGTGTAAAAAACCCAATAACAAAAATTACATTTGACCAAAATTGCAAACTTGTTATTCTACACACTTTAAACGAAGCGAAGCGAGACGTATCTCGCACAGTGGGGGAATTCGAAAACAAAAAATTTTAAGGAAACATTATACAGTCAGAACCAACCGAATATATTCTACGCGAATGGTTTGCTCGAAATTCGACTTAAGGGCTTGAATCGTGTTAATGGATGGAAACTAATACAGATATAAGCTTGAAATTTGATGTATTTTTAACAGATAATTTCCTCTTTAATTCGACATTTATATCTGTGTCGTAGGATGTGAAAAGTATTTTTTTTTACTTTTAAGGTGCACGAGTATGAGGAAGTGAAGAACAAAAAACGTCAAATAACTTAATTTTGCCTATAGTTTCAAACGTATATCATACGGTTCAAGTGTAATATGAACAATATTTCTATAAGTAACCTATTGAAATTCATTGAATCCAATATATTCAAAAAGGGTTATGCGTTCTAAAATTGGCTAGTCAAATAGCGTAAGTAAACTTGCATGTAGCATTATTGATTTTAGTTCAATTTTATGCTATAGATTTATATGAACTTATTTCACATGAATCATTCCATGTTAAACGGTACGAATTTTGACCTCGATAACTGCAATTGTTTTGAAAGTTTGTGTATACATTCTTCTCATAAAAACGTTGTATATGTATTTTTGGAAAAACAAGTAAGGAAAGGCTAAAGTCGGGCGGGGCCGACTATATAATACCCTACACCACTCCCTGCGTATGTACCTCGCTTTGATTACTAAACCCAGGTATTTCATGGGAGCAATTTTATGTAGTTCATATAAATTATATATACTATACTATAAATTCAACTTTAGTCATATTTAACGAATACGGCAAATAATATGATCCAATTATCCGACAGACAAATACAAGTTATACACTAGTAATAGGATAAATCGGACCGACAACATTTTGGGTCTGGTCCAAAACATGGACCTATGTATTTCTCATTCACGGTAGGTATTCCTAGTTGAAAAATATCATGATCTGCAAAATTGAAGATCCAATGTAAGATGTAGTTTCTAGAGCTGCAATAGATCAGAATGGGTCCCATTTGGGTTATACCAAAGTATGGACATATGGGCATCTCCCAAACAAGTAAGGAAAGGCTAAAGACGGACGGACTTTCTATCTTATTATAATTCAATTTTTGAAGGATTTTTGCATCCTGTAAATGTATGTGTTTGACAAAAAATGTTAAATCGGAAAGGACATTTGTATGGGGGTATATTGAAACCTGGAACGATGTGACCCGCTTTCACCATGTATGTTTATTGACGAAATATAATATGAAAAGTTTGGCCAAAATCGGTTCGGGAGCAAGATTTATATAGGGGCTATATCTAAATCTGAACCGATCTTACCCACTTTCTGCATAGGTGTTTCTAGTTCGATTATAAAATGTTGTGCCAATTTTAAAGAAAATCGGGTACAATATGTGGTTTCTAAAGCGGAAAAAGTGAAATAGGGAGCGACATTTGTATGGGGGCTATATCTAAATCTGAACCGATCTTATCCACTTTCACCATAGGTGTTTTAAGTTAAATTATAAGATGTTGTGCCAATTTTATAGAAAAACGGGTACAATATGTAGATTTTAGAGCGGAAAAAGTCAAATCGGGAGCGACATTTGTATGGGGGCTATATCTAAATCTGAACCGATCTTACCCAATTTCACCATAGGAGTTTTAAGTAAGATTATAAGATATTGTGCCAATTTTAAAGAAAAACGGGTACAATATGTGGATTTTAGAGCGGAAAAAGTCAAATCGAGAGCGACATTTGTATGGGGGCTATATCTAAATCTGAACCGATTTCCTCCAAATTCAATACCGATGGTCCTTGGCCAGAAAAAATAAATAAAAATTAGATCTACTCAGCTGATGATTCTAAGCCGATCGGTATACTTAAAGGTGGGTCTAGCTCGATTATTTCTTGGTGTTACAAACATTAAGAGCGAAACTAACTTATAATACCCTAGTCCACGAAGTAGTGTAGGGCATAAAAATAGAAAATTTTTTTTCACGAGTTATGGCCAAGTTAACAGTGAAAAAATATTTTTTTTCAAAAAGTTGCCTGTAACTCAGATTTTAATGTATTATACCTTGTTTTGAAGGCAATTTCATTTACTTTTATTTTTGATTTACGAAAGGATTGCATTTATTATTTTTTTTATTTAAAACTTTAAAATAGTTTTATTAGATCTATTTTTTAGTGACTGTGTCAGTTTGAATGTGGTGAAATGATTGTTTCCATTTTTACGATTTTTTTTGCAAAATTAACCAGAATTCGTTGTTTTAAGCCCTGTGTTAATAAACTACTGAAAAATTATGATTCTGAAGATTTTTTTACTGAAATTGTGGTTAACTTTGCAAAAATAAAATCGAAAAAAAAAATTCGTAAAAAATACATGCCACCATTTCACCACTTTTAAACTCACACAGTGACGTCTAAGAACACTACTTTAAAGTATAAAAAATAATCAATGTAATCATTTAATATCAAAATAAATGTAAAAAAATGGTAAAAACTTTAAAAATTATAACGTGGCCTTTTGTAATCAGTTCTCTGATTTCATATCGAAAATCATGTTCACATCTAGCAAACAAAATTAATTATTTCCATATTTTATATTTTTTTTATATATAATATTTGTAAGTACATTATATCCAACAAGTTTAAATGTTTTTGCATTTCAAAACACCGATTTACCGACATGAAAATACCGGTTTCCCCGGTTTGTCGAAATTAACATTTTTCCAAAAACCGGTGGACGGTGGCGGTGCGGTTTTCGGTTTTGACATCCCTAGATCAATCGAAAATATTGCTGCTGTGTCTGAGAATGTCCAAGAATATCCATCGACATCAACTCGTCATCGTTCTCAGGAACTGAACATTTCTTTGAGAAAAAATTTGCATAAAGATCTCGGTATGAAGGCTTACAAAGTTCAATTGGTCCAACAACTGAAGCCCAACGGCCTGAAGATTGCTTGGCAGGAGATGAAGAATTTTACCGAAAAATCGTGTTTTTCAGATGAAGCTCCTTTTCTTCTCGGTGTCTATGTCAATAAGCCAAATTGCCGCGTATGGATTTCAGAGAAACCACACGTGACTATTGAGAAGCCAATGCATCCGCAACGAGTCACTGTTTGGTGTGGATTTTGGGTTGGCGGCATAATTGAGCCATTTTTCTTCCAAACTGAGCAGGGATGAGCGTTACTGTGCCATGCTCAACGAATTTTTGTTTCCAAAAATTCAAGAGAATGACATGGACGACATTTGGTTTCAACAAGTCGGATTCAGCCACATGTGTCACATCCATCGCAACCAACGTTATTTTACGCAATGTTTTTGAAAATCGAAACATCAGCTCGGAGCTGCGATTTGAGCCCTTTGGATTATTTTCTGTGGGGATCCATTAAGGATAAATGATACGCAAACCATCCAGAGACAATTGAAGCGTTGAAACATGAAATTGAAGTTGCCATTGAAGAGATTCGAGCCGAAACAATAAAATGAAATTCGTTGTATACATTCCTCTGATTGCGTAAACAAGTAAAATAAAAGGAATTTCAAATTCGCACTAAAACTGGAAAAAGGGGATAAAAATTGTACCAACCAAATGACCGCAGCTAGTCATGAAATCCGGAGAATACATTCCTCTAACTGCGTAGACGCGAAAAATAAAAAGGTTTTTCCAAATTCGTACTTTCAAGGGATACAATAGGAACAGAGGGATTAAAATGGTACCAACCAAATGTCCGCAGCTAGAATCATGGAATTCGGTGTATACATTCCTCTGACTGCATAGACGCAAAATAAAGAGATTTTTCCAAATTCGTACATTTTTACATTTACGCTTTTTAAGTATAAACGTATTAGTAACCTTGCGTGGTTTAAAATAATACAAATTTTATATTTATATTATTTTTTCAGTATTTTTATTTCTTTTGGTTTGGCTATATTAAACAAGTAAGGAAAGGCTAAAGTCGGGCGGGCCGACTATATAATACCCTACACCACTACCTGCGTATGTACACTGCTTTGATTACTAAACCCAGTTATTTTATGGGGGCGATAAATTATGCAGTATACAATACATACATACATAATACATCTTTAGTCAAATTTAACGAATATGGCAAAATTGATTGGCTGTACTAAGTTGAATCTGAAACTGATAATGAGCGTTAGCAATTTCTTTGCGTAATGCTCCACCTTTTAACTGAAATATACGTATAAAATCGGGATCCATGGTCCACTTCATCAGTAAGTGTTCCTATGTGAAGTAATCCTTGATCAGGAAAATTTAATCCAGGTCCGATGTAATATGAAGGATTTAAAACGATAATATTGAAAATTGGTGGAACAGTTGTATTTGGAAACATTGACCCATATGGTCCAATTTTCGGGTTGGTATTCCGAGAGTAAGTATAATATGATCTGAAAAATTGGACCAAGATCCAATGACAAATGCAGATTTTACAGCGATAATAGGATAAATTGGACGGACATTTGTAGGTGACCTATAACAACACTTAGGGGTTGTACCATAACATGGGCCATTATAATTCTCCTTAGGCATTCCAAGTGGAAATGAGTCATGATCTGCAAAATTTTATAAAGATCCGATGTAAGATATAGGTTCTGAAGCGGTAAATGGATTGATCATTTGTAAGGGGATTGTGCCAAAATATGGGCACATATATTTGACTTTCATAGTAGGTATTCCTAGTTGAAATAGAACATGATCTGAAAAATTGAAAAACTTCCAATGTAAAATGTTGGTCCTAGAGGGGTAATACTAAATTTGTAAAAGCGCTACATTTAAAATTGGGCCCATATAGATCACTTTCAAAGTAGGTATTCCTAGTTGGAATATAACATGATCTGCAAAATTGTATCGAGATCCAACGCACGATGTGGGTTCTAGATCTGTAATAGAGTAGAATGGGGACCCAATTTGTATGGGGGTTATACCAAAATATGGACCCATGTATTTGACTTTCATAGTATGTATTTTTAGTTGAAATATAATATAATCTGCAAAATTTAATAAACTTCCGATGTAAAATGTGGATCCTAGAGGGGTAATAATAAAAAATGGGGGCCCATTACATTAGAAAGTGGCCCTTATAGATCACTTTCAAGGTAGGTATTCTTTACTGAACATAATAACATAATCTGCAAAATTTTATCAAGATCCAATGTAAGATGTGGGTTCTAAAGCAATAATAGTTTAAACTGGGGTCCCATTTGTATGGGGGCTATACCAAAACATTGGTCCATATAGCTGGCTTTCAATATAGGTGTTTCTAGTCTAAATGTAACATTGTGTGGGAAATATGATCAAGATGCGATGTAAAATGTGCATTTTAGAGCAATAATTTTGTAAATCGGAGGTACATTGGTATGAGGGCTACATCAAACCATGGACCCATGATATCCACTTTCCCGGTAACTGTTTCTAGTCCAAATACAAGACAATCCTGAAAATTTTGTCATGATCCCATGTAAAATGTGTATTCTGGAGCAGTAATAGTGTAAATTATAGGGATATCTGTATGGAGGCTATATCTAAAACTGAACCGATTTCCTCTAAATTCAATACCGATGGTCCTTGGGCCAAAAAAAAAAACTTCTACCAATTTCGGGACAATCGGACAACAATTGCGACATGTAGAGTGCGAACAAGCTTAGATGGACAGCAGGTGGGTCTAGCTCGATTATTTCTTGGTGTTACAAACATTTGGCGGAAAACTAACATATAATACCCTAGTCCACGAAGTGGTGTAGGATATAAAAATTAACATTTTCCTGTAGGTTTACTGCACTTCTATGAAAATCGACAGCCTCTGTGGAATGCAAACCATGGTGGACGGTATATAAAGTTGGACCCGGCCTGGACTTAACGCCGTTTAGATTATCAAGAAACAACTATTTCTTTGAACAATTATAATCCTCTAAATGGTTTAAACGCAAACTCGACTAGAAAATACGAAAAAACTATGTACACATTTTTGTCATGTTTCATGTCAGCTTTATATAGATATTTCCATGACCCATAAACAATCTTCCATTTTGTTTCACGGTGTATCTGGTTTAAAAATATATAAAATAAAATAAAATACTACAATTAAACTACATGGAAAATTTTAAATTTTTAAAGTACATACCTACATTTTACATGCACTGTGTAGGTATAAACAAAGAGCATACAAACAGGTAGTCTCAGTTGACCATCTAGCGCTCGCGCGCTCTCTCTCTTTATTGCGCTCGTTCTGCATACATTTTGAGTATCTTTCGTTTGCAGAGATTTATATAAAACTTTAGACTACTAACGATCACAGATCATTCAAGTACGGCAACTCGAGAGTAATAGATACGAGTCTATAACATAATAAAACACTAGTAAAAAAGTATCAACTACTTATGTCAGAAAAATAAAAAATAAATATAAATCAAAAGTGAATATATTATTTACAAAAAATATCGTATCGCAAGGAAAAACAAAATAAAGTGAATAACCGAATAATCAAGAAAACCAAAAGTTAGAAATACAAGAAAACAAATATTTAACGTTGATGAATTGTGCAAATAAATTGTAGTTTTTGTCGCCGAAAATATTTTAACAAAACTAAAAAGAATCCCAAAAGAAAACAACAAAACAAAAAACAAAATGAATGTGGACGATTTTAGAAAACATGGCAAAGAAATGATCGATTACATTTGCAATTACACCACAACGATTGAAGAACGCGATGTGGCGCCAACATTGGATCCTGGATATTTAAAACAATTATTGCCAGGTATGAAACGGAAACGGAAAACTACTCACAACATACATACACATGTGGGTGGGTGGGAAAACTTTGAGGACTGACGGCCACAACTCACACTTTGTTAAAAGTGGCACATAGTTCGCGATATGTGTTGGTTCAATGGATAAAGGATCAAACTTTTGGATGTATTCAAAAAGTCTTCAAAAGAGCAAATTAATTTTTAATTGTTTGTAGTAGAAAAATAACAAAATAAGCAACATTTTTTTAAATCGATTCAGTGCTTTAAGTGCCACGGACAGAGAAAAAGAAATCGAATTGTTGGCAGAAATGAAAGTTCGAAAAAAAAATTCAAAAAAAATCATAAAAAATATAACATTCCATTTCTTTAAACTAAAAGTGAAAAAAAAAATAAAGTATTTTTGAAAAGAAAAAAATGTAATAATTGGGTATCCAATTATTCGGATTTAATTCGTTTAATCTAATAATGGCCTTTTATTTAAAGTTAATAATTTAATTACACTAATGTAATACCAATTTTGACGAAGGGTCTTGTATAACATTTTCTGGCGTAAAAAAACAATGTTTATATTTAAAAAATACATGAATAAATCTAATAGTTATGATACTCTTTGTAGACGCAAACGGTTTTTTTCAATCATAATTTTTTAATTTTTGTTTAAATTGCGCGATTTTACAAATTAGATAACAGAATATTTTAGTTTGTTATAGTATTTTATTTAGTTAGTAATAGAAGAAAACAATGCATAGTTAAAGAAAATCTATCGATAAATGTAGAAGTTATGGCCCTTTTTGTAGAAGTGCATGTCGTCTTCACGTATGACTAAATCAATTTAAGCAAACAATTTTTTTAAAATTCCCTTACTTCGACATAAGGGACATATCTAAAACAATATATTCTTTTATATAATTTGTAATGGGACTTTTCGCTCTATTTAAAATTAAAAAAAAACATGATTTAAAAAAAATCTTTTGCACCTACAAAGAGTAGCATAACTTCTACATTTATCCACAGATTACATAAAAACTTTGTCTTTCCGTTAGAATGTAACGGACAAAATACTTTTTTCTATTTTTTTTTTTTTTTTGATTTTTGCCAGCAAAAATATTTTTTTTTTCTAAAAAAAATAATTTTTCCCAAATTTATTGAAGCGGTTCCTAAACTAATATTTCTATGTGAAAGTGTAACTCGCAACATTTGTAGACAACATAATTACCTTTAATTGAATTTATAAGCGGGTGCGAAAGTACAAATACTAAAGATACCTACGACAAAAATTGGAATTTTAGTAAAAAAATTAAAAAAAAATTGATGATTGATGAAACAGAATGCCTCAAAGCACACAAAAAAATATTGTTTTCGCTTGAACACACAATTTTTCTTTAGTCTAATAGTCCAATTATTCGGTCTTCTGAAATACTCGGTTATCGAAAATTAAATGTTTAACTAAATATTAATTAGAAATATTAAAAACGGAAGATGCCACTGGGGTGAATTGGAATCAAATTCTGGAGTTGAAGATTGAATTAATGACAAACACATTAATTCAACACAAATGCAAACGGGCAAAAAATCCAAAAATTGTATATAAGGAGGTTGATAATTAAATTATGAATAAAATATAAAACGAATAATAATAATCATATCGTTAGAAAAAAAATCTTTATTCACAAACTCCAATCCTGATAGTGAATTTGCCGCGTGCTGCGGAAATGAACGACAAGTGACCTCTTCCCAAATTGAGTATTTTTGGTTAAATTATTAAGTCAATTAAGTCAATTAAGTTAAGTAAAAATTGAGTCAGTACATTTTCAAAAATACATTTCAACGTTGGCAATTTATTATACAGTGGTGGCCAAATCATATGCAACTAAGAGTGACTTACTTTAATAGGCTCTATAAGTTTGTAAATTTGAATCACAAAGAAAACAATGATTTTTAATATTAATCAGTATTAAGATTTCAAATAATTATTTGATTATTATTACATTATAAATTGCTTTGTTATCGGCATTTAATCGATAAATATAAAAATCGTCGCGGACAAAATATATGCAACTCCACAATTTTGTCTTAAATAATGGAATTTTTTCTTTTGATCTGTTGTTGTTTGTATTAGAAATTAAAAATCCTGCGTAAATAAATTTGTAGAAATATTCAATTTTATTTTGCAAAATATTTCCTCAATGGGTCAAGCCATCTGTGAGCTAAACGCTCCTGAAAACACCTCTAAAAATCATGTTTTCCCGTGTAATTTTTTATGCTGCATTTTTTTCTGAATTTATAGGCCCTTGAAAGCACTTTAAATACAAATTTATATTCTTGTCTTAGAATAACCCATTGTTCGTATTATGGCACATTTTTGTCCAACATTTTTTTTTATTTTTGTGGGGTTTCAAGGTGACAGCTAAAAACTCACATTTCTTGAAAACATTTTGTAAGATGTGTTACGGAAAATAAATAGAAGGAATCAATACCTTTCAAATTAAACAGAATTTCTAACTTGACTTTTTTCAATTCGCTTGCGTCTACAAATAGGGTCATAACTTATACATTTATTTATAGATATTACGCATTTTGCATTTTGGAATACCCTCTGAAGTTTTAATAAATCAAAAAGAAGACGAGTGTTTCATAAGTTGAAAACCTTCTTATCAGTCATGCCATTTTAAAAATGGTGTTATAAGCATGTTACTGTCAAGCCCCTCTAATACCTGCCACACTAATGGTAAATTGAAAGTTTTTGTACATTTTATTCGAATGTTTGTTATCCCATTAGATTTTATACTGTTTTATTCGCAAGGATTATGAACCTACTGTAAGGTTCATTGCCTTAATTCCATTTTTTATGAAACAATTATGAATCTTGAAGTTGTTCTCTTTTTTTCAATAAAAGTTGAAGAAAATTTATACTTTATTTTACTATACTTGGAAATAATTGTCGCGTCTGTATTCGTGCGGTACATAATTAAAAAAAACTAAGATATAATTATCATATTGTGGATGTTTGGATTATATATTCGACCTTCATTATGATATATTTTGATGTTTCGTTTATTATAATAACTAAGCTCTAGGTCAGTTTTTCTTTTTATACACTCCACGAGAGTATTATGGCTTTGTGCATTTGTTTGTAACACCCAAAAGGAAGCGGGATAGACCCATTGTTAAGTATACCGATCGACTTAGAATCACTTTCTGAGTCGATTTAGCAATGTCCGTCTGTCTGTCTGTCCATCTATTGTTGTAATCAAACTACAGGTCGCAATTATAGTCCGATCTTAACAAAAATTGGCACAAGTAAGTTTTGTGGATCAAGGACGAACGCTATTTAAATTGGAGCAAATCGGTTCAGATTTAGATATAGCCCCCATACAAATGTCGCTCCCGATTTGACATTTTCCGCTCTAGAAACCACATATTGTACCCGATTTTCTTTAAATTTGGCACAACATCTTATAATCCAACTAGAGACACCTATGCAAAAATTGGATAAGATCGGGTCAGATTTAGATATAGCCCCCATACAAATGTCACTCCCGATTTGACATTTTCCGCTCTAGAAACCACATATTGTACCCGATTTTCTTTGAATTTGGTACAACATCTTATAATCCAACTAGAAACACCTATGCTGAAAGTGGGTATGATCGGTTCAGATTTAGATATAGCCCCCATACAAATGTCACTCCCGATTTGACATTTTTGACAAATTTGGCACAACATCTTATAATCCAACTATAAACACCTATGCAAAAATTGGGTAAGATCGGTTCAGATTTAGATATAGCTCCCATAAAAATGTCGTTCCCGATTTGACATTTTCTGCTCTAGAAACGACATATTGTACCCGATTTTCTTTAAATTTGACACAACATCTTATAATCCAAATTGAAACACCTATGCAGAAAGTGGGTAAGATCGGTTCAGATTTAGATATTGCCCTCATACAAATGTCGCTCCCGATTTGACATTTTCCGCTCTAGAAACCACATATTGTATCCAATTTTCTTTAAATTTGGCACAACATCTTATAATCCAACTAGAAACACCTATGCAAAAATTGGGTAAGATCGGTTCAGATTTAGATATAGCCCCCAAACAAATGTAGCTCCCGATTTGACTTTTGCCACTTTAGAAACCACATATTTTACTCGATTTTCTTTAAATTTCCACAACAGCTTATAATCCAAGTAAGAAACCTATTGTGAAAGTGGCTAAGATCGGTTCAGATTTAGATATAGCGCAAATACAAATGTTGCTCCCAAATGTTTAACCGATTTTGGCCAAACTATACATATTATATTTCACCTATATCGTTAAAGATTTCAATATACCCCCATACAAATGTCCTTTCCGATTTAACAGTTTTTGTCAAACTTTTTCACCGAATTAAATTGTATTCGGATAGAAAGTGGAGTGTATCATAGTCGGCCCCGCCCGACTTTAGCCTTTCCTTACTTGTTTATTTTTGTTTTTATTTTTATTCAATATTTCGATCACCTTCGAGGATCATTCTCAGGAATTCTACAATTACATACTCAGTGCTTCAAAAAATGACATAAATGCAGGTTGATTTTGGCGTGTTTTTGTTTATTTATAATTCATTGTATTTTTGTCAATTTTTTCAAAAATAACAGACCCTTGAAAGCATTTTAAATATAAATCTTGATTCTTGTCTTAGAGTAACTTATTGGTCGATTTATTGAACCTCTATAGCAATTTTTTATGTTTTTTCTTAGTGACAACTGAAAAAGTTTTTGTATTTGGTGTTAGTATTTTACAAAAAAAAAAATAGCGGCAGTCAATTCCTTTCCAATGATGCCTAAATAAGGATATCGGAAGGAAATTGACACCGTAGCGCTCATTTTTGTAAAAAGAGTTTGATAATTTTGGTTCTGAAAATCCATCTCCTGTATTAAATTATTTTACAAACATGGAGTCAGTGACGTCACTTTTCATCCGATATTCATCATTTAGTCATCATTCGAAAGCATGTTAGAATAACTTCTACATTTTGTCTTAAATTTTCTTCAAATAGATATTTTATATTTTATTCGTTTTAAAACAAACTATTAGAAATAATCTGATTATATTTTGTAAAGGGGATTTTCGCGATATTTAAACAGAATTTCTAACATGACTTTTTTCAATTCTCTACAAATAGGGTCATAACTTATACATTTATCCATAGATATTACGCAATTAGCATTGTAGAACACTCTGTGAAGTTTTAATAAAGCAAAAACTACTTCAACTGATTGCAATTCGGTTTTCATCGGTTTTCAATATCATAATCGGCCTATCGACAATTTTGATAATGAACGAAACCACCAAGTTGAAAATGAGTAGCCTAATCGGTGTGGATTATTTTCTGAACTCCAAATGTGACAATTTTGACTAATAACGAAGCCATCGAGATGAAAATGAACAGCCTAATCGGTGTGGGTTATTTTCTTAACTTCAAATGCTACAAATTTGGCCATTAACGAAGCCTCCGAGAAGAAAATGAGCAGCCTAATCGTTGTGTATTATATTGTGAAGTCCAAATGTAATAACTCTGATCGCTAATGAAACCACCAATAAGAAAATTGTTTTGTGCAAAAATAAATAAATCCCTCCTCCTTCTTTCATAGTCCTGTGTTTTTCGTGTCAGAAAAAGGGGTTTCTTGTGCCCTCATCCTATTGCCCCTGAAAGGGACTACAAACTTTTGAAAGGATTACATTTTTCAAAAAATGTTTTAAGTATTTATTCGCACCCTACGATACCGATTTCTATTTCTATTTTGACATGTATTTTGTAAACTGTATTATTATTTGCTTATTAATAAGCAAAGCAAAACAAAAAAACTACAAATGTTTACATATTATTTCAACAGACACCTTTCATGTCATATCATTATTCTATTATTATAGGCATATGTTGTATAAAAATATGTCTGCATAAAAGTTTACAAACGCATATAAAATATTTAAAAATAAATATTAATCCGAATCTGTATAATTATTTGAATAATGATTACCTCAGAATTTTATATTAATAAAAATGCCACAACAATTAATGACATGAATAGACTGACATGAAACCAACCAACCAACCAACAACTCAATTTGAATTCTTTGCACAAATATTAAACAATGTGGGTTTTCTATCTAAATATTATTGTTATCAAACTCATGTTAACTTTATAATAATATCTAAATATTTGTTTTCTATTAAGAAGTTTTGTGCTAGAAGCTAAATGCATTTAATTTGTTGTTAGAATATTTTAACAAATTTGTTAATTAAAAAAGCAAGCGTTTGGAGGGGAATAAAACTATTCACACTTATTTAAAAGAGGTATTGTAAAACTTGCAATTACATATTAATTAATTGAATGTAATAATTCAATTAAGAAAACAACATACATGTAAAGTGCATAGTATTGATAGAAGCAAAAGCAATGAAAAAACGTTGCGTTGCCAGAAATAAGAGTCTATTATTCCCATCTCTTTATCTGGGTGTTGTGAACAAACATAACATAAGTCTTATAGAAGACTAATGTTCTATAGATCAACCGCAGTACTTGGAAAGGTTTCTCAACAGTGACTGGTGGCGTTTCTAAACTCCAAATGTGACAATTTTGACTAATAACGATGCCATCTCGATGAAAATAAGAAGTCTTATCGTTGTGTATTATTTTCTGAACTCCAAAAGCTACAATTTTAGTCAATATCGAAGTCATCGAGATGATAATTAGCAGCCTAAGCGCTGTGGATTATTGCCTGAACTCCAAATGTGAAAATGTGGACTTATAACGAAGCCATTGAGATGAAAATGATCATTAACGAAGCCAACAATACGAAATGAATGTAGGCTACACGTTTTGAATTATTTTCTGAACTCCAAATACTACATTTTTAATGATTAACGAAGCAAACAAGATGAAAATGAGCAGCCTCATCGCTGAATATGATTTGCAGTGTTTGGAAAAGTTTCTCAACAGTGAGTGGTAGAGTTTCTAAACTCTAAATGTGTCATTTTTGACTAATAACGAAGAAATCGAGATGAAAATAATCAGTCTAATGGTTATGTATTATTTTCTGAACTCCGAAAGCTGAAATGTTGGTCAATATCGAAGCCGTCGAGATGAAAATGCGCTGTCTAATCCGTGTGTTTTATTTCTGTACTCCAAATGCCACCATTTTGATCATTGACGAAGCCAACAATACGAAATGGGTGTAGGCTACACGTTTTGAATTATTTTCTGAACTCCAAATACTACAATTTTAATGATTAACGAAGCAAACAAGGCAAAAATGAGCAGCCTCATCGCTGAATATGAATATGAAATCACCATTTTTAAAATATTGCAAACCAATGAATTGATTGATGGCTGAATTCGTAGCTCTTTCGTATCCCTACTCATTTTTTCTTAGACCTGAATAGTTTATCATACAAAGGGCTTGAGTGAATTTTAGAATAATCTGATAGAACATAGCTGTGAAGTTCTAATAAATCAAAAACTACTTTATTGGATTGCAATTTGAATTGGTACTTCCAAAAATACTTCCAAAATCCAATCGCCTTAGCGGCGATTTGACTAAAAACGAAGTCATCGAGGTGAAAATGAACAGTCTAATCGATGTGGGTTATTTTCGTAACTCTGCATTATACAAATTTACACATTAACGAAGCTACCAAAATGAAAATGAGCAAACTCCAAATGTTATAATCCTGATCATTAATGAAGCCACCAAAATGAAAATTATTTTGTGCAAAAATAAATAAATCCCTCCTCCTTTTTTAAATAACCATGAAAACTTTCAAAATCCCTGCTTAACAACTGTTGCCCAAATTTTCATTTCAATATTTATTTACTTGCCATCAATCAACAATGTTTGAATGTTCCAACAATGCGGGCACAACTACATATTTCTCAATTTTATTTACTCATTTTGTGCTTCTTCTTCTCACTCAATTGTTTATAAACAAAAATGATGCTGCTTCTTTTTCTCCTTCGTAATGTTCTCCATTTAATAAACTGCGCTAAACATCATTTCATATTTAATTTATGGTCTCATTTCTGTTCTTCTTTCTTGTATTCGGGCGTATACAACATTTTATTTTGCCGTAAAATGCCTCAAAAGTTTCCAAATTCCATGCAACTTTTGTGTGTTGGGGGATTCGTTATTCTTTCTTATTTTTTCAATTTGCAATAAATTTAATTATCAGAAAATTTCGGATAATAATAAAAAATCTTCATAAACCTACCTACCTACATACCTTTCATCATCCATCCTACCTACGTTAATTAATTAATCTACTTTATGAGTTTTTCGGAATTGATTACATAGCTGCGGTTTAGAGCAAAAGAGAAAGGAAGAAGGGAAATATTTTGTTAGACCACCACCATGCGTGTTGTTGCATGATTCTCAAAATAGTTGTGATCTATAGAAAACAATTTTGTTTTGTTTTGGTAAAATACGATATCCCTATTCAAAAACAAATCATAATGTGAAGTGGAAAAAATACTGGGCAAGCTGATGACTTAAAAACGATTAGATTTAACAATTCAGAAAATAACATTAGACTATACGATTGGTTCGCATGCATAGCATATTCAAAAGAAACAGTGGTTTAGGAAAAGTCTCAAAAAAATGAGAAAAAAATATTCCGAAAAGATGTATTGTTTGCTGGCACTAAAAACCCACAAATAATAGAAAAAATCAGGTTTTATTTTTTAATAGCTAAAATTCTAACGAAGAAAACAATTTATATATAAAACACAAATTATTTCATTTCAATTATGTATGGAACAAAATATCGGTCAAATTGACGCCGCGACCTCGGCGGCACACCTCCATCCGATGGTCCAAATTTTCGATGACGCTGAGGCATAATTGAGGTTCTATGCAGTTAATGTGCCGAATTATCACATTCTTTAGCTCTTGAATTGTTGCTGGCTTATCGACGTACACCTTTTCTTTCACATAACCCCAAAGAAAGAAGTCCATGATCTTGGCGGCCAATTGACAGCGCCACCACGTGAGATAGCACGGCCATTGAATTTGTTATCATCTTACGATAGCGAAGACCATTTACAGTAACTGCCTGACCGGCCTCATTTTGGAAAAAAATACGTACGGTTGATGCCGCCAGCCCATTAACCCGCACCAAACAGCCACTCTTTGTGGGTGCATTGGTTTTTCGACAATCGCTCTTGGATTATCATTCGCCCAAATGCGGCAGTTCTGCTTATTGACGAATCCACTGAGGTGAAAATGTGCCTCATCAAATTGACCGACAAAATCACGAAGTGCACGATATGCCTGAAAGCATGAATAACTTTAACTCGTTGCTCGAAATTGAGAAATGTCAAATGAAATGCAGAAAAAACTTAACGTTTAGGTGTGGTTCACATTCAACATCGGCCCTTACAATTTAACTACACTTTATATGTGATCTATGGATAAATGTAGAAGTTATGGGCGCAAAGAATTATTTTTTTTAAATAGCACGAAAATCATCCTTTACAAATTAGGTAATTAGACAAAATAAAAGATAAAAAATTAATAAATGTAGAAGTTATGGTCCTTCTAAATCAATTTAAGCACTAACTTCGTTAAAAATGTACATGATTTTTTGACATTCCCTTACTTCTACAATAAGAGTCATAACTTCCGGGATAACAAGCTACGATAACAAAAACGTTAATAAAAATTTAATTTTTTACTCAAAATCAAGAATTATTTTTTCACAATATAGTTGAATACAAAAATATTTTGGGTTGACTTTTTTGGACTTAGCCTCGATAAGCATAAATTTGACTTACAGTGGATAATTATTCAAGCTAAAGGTGCATTCACATTGGGCAAATATGTGATGAAAACATATTTTGTTATATTAGCTCAATATTATCTCACTTAAATGTAAGTTTGTTTCTTATAATAATAATTTTAATAGCAATTTTGTATTTTTGCAAAAATTGTTTGCACACAATTGCTTTTGAAGACAATTTTAAAAATAAGATTTTATTTTGAGTGAAATTTTAACTTTTTATTTAGGTTTTTTTCTCGAGTTATGTTTACATCTGTGTAACAATCTCTTCAACAATCGAAAGTTTGATTAAAAATGTTTGCCACAATATTCTAAATAGTTGCGAAAATGTGTGTTGGATTAAAAAATAACATTATTAAAATTTGGAGATAATTGGCTTTTGATTTTTTGATATTTATATGAATAAAATCGTACGAATCGTTCTCGAGTTATGTTAAAATCTATGGAACAATCTTTTCAACAAGCAAAAGAAATATTTTTCTTATATTTAATAATTTGCTGAGCAATCATTTTAAAAATCGAACAAAGATTAAAAAATGTATACATAGTTTTAAAATTGTGACTATTTTTTGGGGATGGGGGTGTAGGTTGGCGCCAAAATACATCCAAAGATAATGGAAATACATAGATAAAATAGTTGTAGTTGTAACCAAGACCACAGGTGGCGAATGTGTAAAAAGTACATTATATTTCACTAAAAGTACATTCTAATTCACTCAATTTTGTACTCTCTTTCGCTTATAATACTGAAAATTGAAAGAAAACGAATGAAGTAAAAGTTACTTCCAATGACTTTTGTGGTTTTACGTCAAATACCACACTTCAGTTTATTTTATTCGTTTTTATTTTCTATTTATTGCAGTTTTTAGAAAAAAGGGAAATTTTCTCTCTAAAATGATAATCAGTGCCATCTAAATAATTGTCTTCGTACTACGCATTTCTCTGAGAGTTTTGTTTAATCTATATATTTCCATTATCTTTGATACATCAATAAAATACAGAGGTTTTCGCTTCACATTTTACTTGTCGCATAGTGTAATTGGGCCTACGGTAACTATAGAATTTATTATAGACTCCATAAGTTCATATTTTTTAAAAAAGATTATATAGTCTTTAGCAAATAATTAAATGAATGAAATAAAAACACTGGGTAATACGGGTACCCAAGTCTAATTAATATGAGGTTACAGCTAACCACCAGTTGGAAAATATAATTTCAATGGCATTGCTACGGAAATAAATGTGTTATCGCGAGACCAGTATATTCTTCCCTGCCATCAACTAGTTTGCATTGGCATTAATGGAAAAAACTACTCCTTTTTCTATTATACGACAATGAATGAATACCTACGTATTTAGAGGATATTCTAATATTCGCAATATGGTTATTGTTAATGAAATGCCAATGCCAGTTCATTATTCAAGTTAATTGGAACTATCAGGCATTTCCGCATACAAGAATGTTATTGACATCATTTTAAAAATTGAACAAAGATTAAAAAATGTATACATAGTTTTAAAATGTTGACTATTTTTTTGGGATGGGGCGCCAAAATACATCAATAAAATACAGAGGTTTTCGCCTCACATTTTACTTGTCGCATAGTGTAATTGGACCTACGGTAAATATAGAATTTATTATAGACTCCATAAGTTCATATTTTTTTTAAATTATATAGTCTTTAGTAAATATGTAAATGAATGAAATAAAAACACTGGGAATACGGGTACCCAAGTCTAATTAATAATTAATATCCAACCACCAGTTGGAAAATATGGGTTGGCGAACTCTAAGACAATTCCAATGGCATTGCTATGGAAATAAATGTGTTATCGCGAGACCAGTATATTCTTCCCTGCCATCAACTAGTTTGCATTGGCATTAATGGAAAAAACTACTCCTTTTTCTATTATACGACAATGAATGAATACCTACGTATTTAGATGATATTCTAATATTCGCAATATGGTTATTGTTAATGATATGCCAATGCCAGTTCATTATTCAAGTTAATTGGAACTATCAGGCATTTCCGCATACAAGAATGTTATTGACATCATTTTAAAAATTGAACAAAGATTAAAAAATGTATACATAGTTTTAAAATGTTGACTATTTTTTTTGGGATGGGGCGCCAAAATACATCAATAAAATACAGAGGTTTTCGCTTCACATTTTACTTGTCGCATAGTGTAATTGGGCCTACGGTAACTATAGAATTTATTATAGACTCCATAAGTTCATATTTTTTAAAAAAGATTATATAGTCTTTAGCAAATAATTAAATGAATGAAATAAAAACACTGGGTAATACGGGTACCCAAGTCTAATTAATATGAGGTTACAGCTAACCACCAGTTGGAAAATATAATTTCAATGGCATTGCTACGGAAATAAATGTGTTATCGCGAGACCAGTATATTCTTCCCTGCCATCAACTAGTTTGCATTGGCATTAATGGAAAAAACTACTCCTTTTTCTATTATACGACAATGAATGAATACCTACGTATTTAGAGGATATTCTAATATTCGCAATATGGCTATTGTTAATGAAATGCCAATGCCAGTTCATTATTCAAGTTAATTGGAACTATCAGGCATTTCCGCATACAAGAATGTTATTGACATCATCATAAAGTGTAAACATGTCCAAGAATTTATAAACAATCCATGCGAGAAACTTTCAATTTTTCTTGTACGGGGGACTTTATACTTTTGATATGAAACAGTTTTTTGTTTGTTTCTGTTCGTTGTTCATTCCGTCATTCAATTATAAACAAAAAATAGAAATCGCTGAAAACCAATGGCTAAAAAAACCCCAAAGACAGAGAATCCCAATAACACACCTGTACATCGTGGGCATTTTCCTTTCCTTTCGTTTCGTTTTTTTGTTTTATTTCAAATTAAATAAACAATTATATGTATATAAACACTTTGCCAAAGAAAAAAGTATCAACAGCCAACTACTATTTAATTATTTCTACATTTCATTGACACTCTCACCTCTCATTGCCCTAATTGTCGATCCCATCCGTTCCTCTCTCGCTTGCCCACTTTAGGATGATTTTGTTCAAGCAAAATAAGAAGCCATCAAATACAACAACAAACAATGAAATTGTTAATTGATTTATGAACATTAAACGCACGCACACACGCGCGCAAACTCACAGCTGCTAAACAATTGCGAATAGTGTGTGATCGTTTGTGTAGTTCGTTCAGCAAAGAAAAAAATCTGTTAATTATTTTGTAGGTGTAACTATTGTGAAATCTTTATTTTTCATTGCCACATTTTAGTCATTCGATTCCATTCGATCAATGTTTTGAATAGTTTTTGCTCTCTTTCGTTTGCAGACGAGGCTCCCTTGAAACCAGAGAAATTCGAAGATGTCTTGGATGACTTTGAGAAGAAAGTTATGCCTGGCGTTGTCCACTGGAATCACCCCAAGTTTTTTGCCTATTTCCCCTCGGGCAACTCATTTCCATCCATATTGGGTGATATGTTGAGCAGTGCAATAGGATCGATTGGATTCTCATGGGTAAGTGAAGAATATTGTGATTGCAGCAAATTTCCCCAAATAAATTTCCCGAAAAGTGAATTTAACCATAGACAATTATTTTCAAATGGAAACTAGTCTCGGAGACAAATTTCCCAAACGAAAACAGGTCTCGGAGACAAATTTTCCAAACAAAAACTGGACGCAGACACAAATATCCCAAATGAAACCTGGAACCAAAGAAAAATTTCCCAAGCGAAAACTGGACCCAGAGATAAATTTCCTAAACACAAAATAGTCTTAGTGATAAATTTCCTAAACGGAAACTACTCTCAGAGACAAATTTCCTAAACGGAAACGAGTCTCAGAGACAAATTCCCAAACGAAAACTGAACCCAGATAAAAGTTCCAAAGAAATACTGGCTCTAGAGACAGACTTCCTAAACGGAAACTAGTTTCAGAGAAAAATTCCCAAAACGGAAACTAGTCTCAGAAACAAATTTCCTAAACGGAAATTAATATCAGAGATAAATTTCCCAAATGAAAACTGGACAAATTTCCTAAACGGAAACAGAAGCCAGAAAAAAATTTCCAAACGAAAACTATTTTCAGAGAATAATTTTCCAGGCGGAAACTAGTGACTGCGAAAAATTTCCCACATGTAAACTAGTCTCTGAGAAAAATTTTCCACACGTAAACTAGTCTCACAAAAAAATTCGAAATCGTAAACTAGTCTCGGAGACGAATTTCCTAAACGGAAAGTCTCAGAGACAAATTTGTAAAGCTGAAACTAGACTCAGAGAGAAATTTTTTCAAGTCTCAGAGACAAATTTCCTAAACGAAAATGAACAAATTTTCTAAGTGAAAACTAATCTCAGATATAATTTCAAACAGAAACTATTTTCAGAGAACAATTTTCTAGGCGGAAGCTAGTGACTGGGAAAAATGTCCCACATGTAAACTAGTCTCTGAGAAAAAATTCCCACAATTAAACTAGTATCACAAAAAATGTCCCAAACGTAAACTAGTTTCAGAGACAAATTACCTAAAACGGAGTCTCAAAAATAAATTTGCTAAATCAGAAACTAGTCTCAGAAAGAAATTTCCTAGACGAAAACTAATCTCGGAGACAATTTCTTTATATACTTTTAAACGATTTTTCTTATCACATATTGCAATTCTCTTCCAGGCCTCCTGCCCAGCATCCACAGAATTGGAAACCATTGTTTTGGATTGGTATGCCAAGGCATTGGGCCTACCCAAAGCATTTATCACTGATGTGCCCGGCAGCAGAGGGGGCGGTGCCCTGCAGGGTTCCGCATCAGAATGCACCCTGGTGTGTATGATAACGGCACGTTCTAGGGCCATACACAAATTGAAGGGCATCACATCGGAGATACACGACAGCGTGTTTCTGCCGCAATTGATTGCCTACGCCAGTAAGGAGGCTCACTCGTCCGTGGAAAAGGCCGCCAAAATGGCTTTGGTCAAGCTGCGTATAATAGAGGCGGACGAAAGGGGTCGCATGCGCGTGGACTTGTTGCGACAGGCCATACAAAATGATGCCAATGCCGGTCTGACGCCGTTCTTCGTGGTGGCCACTGTGGGCACAACGGGCGCTTGTGCCTTTGATAATTTGGTCGAAATTGGCAAAGTTTGCAAGGAGGTGCCCAGCATATGGTTCCATGTGGATGGTGCTTATGCGGGCAACTCTTTTATGCTGCCCGAAATGAGGAAATTCGCCGATGGCTTGGAGTATGCCGACTCCTTCAATACAAATCCCAATAAATTGCTGTTAACCAACTTCGATGCCTCGGCCATGTGGGTCAAAGATGTGATGAGTCTGAAGACGGCCCTCAATGTGAATCCCTTGTACCTGCAGCATGAACATGGTAAGGCCATTGACTACCGGCATTATGGCATACCGCTGAGTCGACGCTTCCGCTCTCTAAAGCTATGGTTTGTATTCCGCTCGTACGGCATATCCGGCCTGCAGGCCTATATCAGAAATCACATGGCTCTGGCGAAAAAGTTCGAAATGTTGGTGCGAAAGGATGAACGTTTCGAAGTGAGAAATGATGTCTATTTGGGTTTGGTGTGCTTCCGCATGAGGTGAGTTGGCCGAACTGAGATGGCTTTTTTTAGTGGCCACTAACAGAGAGTATTTCTTTACAGAGCTGCCGATACCTACAACCAAGAACTGCTGGCACAGATTAATCACTCGGGCAAAATGCACATGATTCCCTCGTTGGTCAATGGTAAATATGTCATACGGTTTTGTGTGACCTACGAACATGCCGCCGAAAAGGATATAGGTAAGCTAGGCACAAATTTGGTTAAAGGTTGCAGTGATTATTTTTGGTTTCTTTGAACAGTTGACGCCTGGACGGATATCAAAGCATTTGCAGAGGACATTTTGCGAGATGCTACCATGGAAATCTCCTCGCTGCCACCCACACCGGAAAAAGAGAAAAACCTGTCCGAGCCCCAGCCGATTACTGGCAAGCCACCCATCAAGAAGAAGCTTACACGCACAAAATCTTTGCGCTTCTCCTTCACACGCAGTATATCGCGTGAAATGTACGAGTCCCAAAGCGAACATCTCAAGGATGGCTGTACGCCTATTTTGGTGGTCGACAACAATGCCATGATGCAGAGCTTCCTGAAGGCCACAGCCGAGAACCAACAGAACAAACTGAAAGACATTCAGGATGTCGACACAGACGAGGCAAGCAATTGAGGAGAGATTTAGTTGTTTTCGCCACCCCCTCCCCATACTTTCCCCAACTGTCCCCGACATGTGTTTTTCTTTGTATATTCCTTGTCCATTATAGTATTATGTATAGGTATGTTTGTAATTACAACAAATGTGTATCATGTATCATGTCTCATCTCGAATAGGCGACATTTCATGTAGTTGTAATTTTGAATCTGTCTGTCGCCTTCCTCTCTGGATCGACCTTATTATTGTTATTATTATTCATGTGTTGCGGAATTCGAATTTCTGGTGCATTTAAGAAAATTGTTAGCTGAAATGCAAAACGTCCTAACTAAACGGAATATTCAAATACAAATTGTGATTTTCATTACAATTTCAGGCTCCTGCATTGTAAAAGGGGAAAACAGCTTGCTTTTCAGCCAACGATATGTATGTATGTATGTATGTATGGTGTAATAACTATGAATGTTTGATCGTCGCCCCCCCTTTTTAATTTATTGCACTGACAATTTACTTTTAAATTGAATTGTTTATTTATTATTTATGTACGAATACTTGATTGCATGTATGTAGTAACTATGTACGTATGTATTTACTATGCGATGTATATATGTATGTATGTCTTCGTGTATTTCTTTTATAATGTTTTTTTTTTTTTATTATTATTAAAGTGTACTATTTGTATATGAATGTCCAATAAAACCAAACATATACCGAATGACTTGATGACTATCACTTTCTCTAGCATGTCTAGCTGTTGTCGTCGCCTTTAATGGACTTTAATTAATTAGTTACGCCCCCCGAAGCAGGGGGCCGGTTCCGATGACGTCGGTCGGTCGGTTTGTATTTGTATCATGCAATACATATTAAAGAATGCAAGTTCGCGTGATATCGAACTTCACAAGTTTCCGGAAATGGTTTCAGATGTTCATATGTTAAAACTAAACAAGTTAAGAAAGCTAAAGTCGGACGGGACTGACTATACATGCTTTGGTGTATTAACTAGAACCTATATTGTCTCTAACATCATACCGATGTAATCCTTTATCACTACACGTGTGCTAGGTGAAATATATTGAGCGGTAAGAATTCGATTCTGGACAAGTGAAAATAATAATTCAGTCTTGTTTTATACCCTCCACCACCAGGTGGGTTCATTCCGTTTGTAACACCCTGAAATATCGACCTGAGACCCTATAAAGTATATATATTCTTGATCGTCATAAAATTCTAAGACGATATAGCCATGCCCGCCTGTCCGTCCACCCGTTTGTTGAAAACACGCTAGCTCCTAAACGAAAGGAGCTAGAAGGTCCAAATTTTCCATAAATGCGTTTTATAGTCGTAGATCGGTTGGAATTGCACCTGGGCAAAATCAGTCCAAAGGGAAAAGTCTTTCCTCACAAGGACTGAACATACCCATAATAATCCTTAATACAGGGTATTCAAAGAAAAATTTAATTTTTTCAGATAAATAATCGGATGTTTATTTCATAATAAAGAGGAAGGTATGTCGTTAATAACGAAAAACAACATCAGCCAAATGGCCACCACGACCACGCTTACAGGACCATATCCTTTTCATGAAATTTTCCATAACCAAATCGCAAAGTGGCTGCCCTATGTCCTCGATAGCCTCACTAATTCTATCTTTGAGGTCTTGAATCGACGCTGGGCTGCTGGCATAGACCTTATCTTTCACGTGGTCCCAAAGGAAGAAGTCGCAAGGTGTTAAATCACAAGATCTCGGTGGCGAATTGTGATAACCTCTTCGAGAGATAACACGGCCCGGACACCGCACCAAACAGTCACACGATGAGGATGGAGAGGCTTCTCAACAATAACTCTTGGGGTTTCCGAGCCCCAGATGCGTCAATTTTGCTTGTTGACGTAGCCACGGAGGTGGAAATGGGCTCATCAGTCAAGATGATTTGTCAATGGAAATGTGGGCAACCACCACAGAACCGCTTAACGTGGGCAACCACCACGGAACCGACAAAATCTCGCTCAATGTGGGCAACTACCACAGAACCGCTCAGCGTGGGCAACCACCACGGAACCTATAAAATCACAGAATCGCACATACTCACCCAAAATTGCACACATCAATTTTGCCCACTCCTCTTCGCTTAGTTCCTCGCCACATTGCGATAATACTAAATTAAAGTTACGATTTTCATCCCAAAACGCCATTCTCACGAATTATGTTCACCTTTGTGAATCTGGCCAACTATCATTTCACACTCTTGATCTCCATTTTTATCCACCAGTATGTCATTCTTCCGATAGCAAAAACTTCATTTCCTCCGAAACCCATAAATTTTGTATTGTATGTGTCAAAACTCCACCGAAATTTCTCCAATATATCCATTCTCCTTGTTGAACATTAACAAGGTCACAGAATACACTTACGAATTGGCCATCGACGTCTGCGTTAGTTCATTGCTTCTGTTAATAGCCAGACGCGAAATTTTAGGCACATCGTTGCCTTGAAGAGACCTCTCATTAGGTCTTTTACGAGACTTAGTGCAATCGCTGGCAAAATGCCCTGGTGCCTGGCAATTGTAACATGTAATAATCGGTTTGCTTTCGTTGTTGTTCCATAACAAAAAGATGCGTTTTAACTTGAGACAAAAGTTCTTGCAGCGATTTCTCTTGAGGTATATATCCCGTAACAGCATTAATCAGTTGCCTGCCCTTACCACCCGATAAGATTTAGTTATTGGCACACTCATCGCTGAATCCAGCACTTCTAGCAAGCATCAGCACATCGTAAAAGTATTTTCAATACTTTCATTCGGCTCCATAACCAGGCACAACAGGTTGAAATAGACACTGGCTTCATCCTTTACGCAGGGAAATTCTTCTGCCAATAATTCCTTAAATTTGCTCCATGAAAGATCAGGTTCGTTAACTGACGTAAACCAAGAAGAAGCAGTCTCTTCGAAACGTAATCGTATTGTCATCCCATTTAAGATATGTATATATAAATCTTTCGACATTAGGAATCAATTTCTTACATTCATCAATACCACACCGCACCTGACGAACTTTTCTTTTCTGTGACCAATTCTCCAATTCAAAATAGTATTCTCGGTCTTTTCTCACAAATCTTCTTATTTCCAAAAAATATATTCTCGTTTTTAAATAATTTTCTTCTTTTTCGACAGAAAAGGCTTTGAGTGTATCCCACTTCTGATTTATAAAACGTGCATGACACAACAATCCACGACAACCTTGTCGACAAGCTACGTATAGTAGGACTTTTGACAAGTTTCCCTGAGGCAGGTTTTTCCTCAGTTCTCACACACAAGTAATCTTACACAAAATAAAAAGATTTTTCAAATTCGCACTTTTTGCTTTTACGGCAAAAATTGGTTGAATCGTGAAATTAGGTTATTTTGCACTATGTACGTGAGTAATGGATTTTCAAAATTTGTACTTTTGGAATTAAGATAGAATGGAAATACAACCAACTGTAGCACTTTGTTTAATAGTTGGTACCATTTTTATCCCTTTGTTCCCATTGTATCTCTTGAAAGTACGAATTTTGAAAAAGCTTTTTATATTTCGTGTCAACGCAGTCAGAGGAATGCATACTCCGAATTCCATGACTTTTGCTGTGGTCATTTGGTTGGTACTATTTTTTCCCCTTTTTTCCATTTTAACCCCAAAAAGTACGAATTTCGAAAAATCCGTTAATTTTACGTGTCTACGCAATCAGAGGAATGTATACACCGAATTTCATTTTTCTAGGTGCAGCCGTTTGGTTGGTACCGTTTTTAAACCTCTATTCCTTCTTCTTACCTCTTAAAAGTACGAATTTGTAAAAAATACTTTTATATTATGTGTCGTAAGGTGTGGCCATGCAAATTCCACTTTCTTCTCGTGATTTCTGTTTGTACAGAGCTTTGGTCTATGGTCTGGTATAGTCTAAGACCAGAAGATTTTAATTATTCACCTCGGTCATGTCAAATATTGAAATTGTTGTCAAAACTACAATTACGAACCGTTTGCACAGTGAATGCGCTTATATGGGTGTTTATCTCATTTAGTTTAAGAGATATCTGAGTAGGGTTTGGGGTTCCCCGGACTTTTCTCGGGAAAAAAAGGAATGAAACGTTTCATTCACTGGAATCCCGGGAAAGCATAATTTACTTTAGGTATGACCAATATGGTTTAAAATAACCGGCGTTTTAAAATGCAGACATATTACAAACGAATGTTTTTGTCAAATTAATTTTCATGTTACAAAAACCTACACTATACTCAAAATTAAAAACTGAATAAAGAAACAAAGAACTCGTATGGCTGAGAATGAATAAAGACGTCATTAATTTAGAAGATTCATTCGTCTAGAGACTATGAGTACTATATATGGGGTAATCCACGACAAATCAAACAGTTCAAAAAAATATATTTTTGATTTCCTTCATTTTTAGTACCCACTAAAAAACACCCCCTGGTATACTTTGAGTTTTTTACTAATTATTCGTTAAAAAAATATAGCCTTTTTAAAAATCGTTAAATAGTAGTTATTTTTCCAGTCCTTTGCTCATAACTTCGTCAACAATGGTCCAAATTGGATACTCTTTTTTTATTTTCTGACGTAATTTTCAGAAAAAATATTAAAGAAAATATTCACAATGTTTTTGTGTACAAATTTTGGTTTTTTAAATTAAAACCTTATTTTTTAATTGTTTGTACTCTTCGATTTTTTAACTGTCCAATTTGTCGTTTAATGTCAAATCCGGAGCGAAATTTGTATTGGAGTTATATATAAATCTCAACCGATCTGAATCTCTTTTACCATAGATATTTCCAAATGAAATATAATGTGATGTGGCAAAATTGCAGACAATGGGTTAAATTATCTGGTTTCTTGAGAGGAAAATGTCAAATCCAGAGCGAAATTTGTATTGGAGCTATATATAAATCCGAACCGATCTGACTCACTTTCACTATAGATATTGCTAGCTGGATTATAAGGCCATATCTAAATCTGAACCGATCTTACCTGCTTTCACCACAGGTATTTGTAGTTGGATAATAAGATGTTGTGCCAAATTTAAAGAAAATCGGGTTATAGAGCGGAAACGTCAAATTGCGAGAAAAATTTGTTTGGGGCTATATCTAATGTGAACCGATCTGATTCGCTTATACCATAGGTGTTTCTAGAAAATCGGGTACAATTTGTATGGGGGCTATATATAAACCTGAACCGATCTGACCTATTTTCACCATAGGTGTTGCTAGTTAAATATGAGATGTTTTGCCAATTTTGAAGAAAATCTGTTAAAATATGTAGATTGAAAAGAGCCAAATCGAAAGTGAAATTCGTATGGGGCTACATCTAAATCTGAACCGATTTTCTTAAAATCAAATAGCTTTCGTCCTTATCCCGAAAAACTTTGATGTGCAAAAGATTCATTTGGTTCTGGCTACAATTGCGACCTGTACTTTGATTACAAGAATAGATGGACAGATTCTAAGTCGATCGGTATAATTAA
Source organism: Polietes domitor (assembly GCA_947397865.1). Taxonomy (NCBI): domain Eukaryota; kingdom Metazoa; phylum Arthropoda; class Insecta; order Diptera; family Muscidae; genus Polietes; species Polietes domitor. Next base: position 72,733,464 of record OX377622.1, read on the forward strand.
CAATGAGTCTATCTCGCTCCCATTTAGGTGTTACAAACAAATGCACAAAGACATAATACTCTCGTGGAGTGTATAAAAGTAGTAATAGAAAAAACAAAATGTCATTATTAATTAAATAAATTAAGAAAAAATAAAAACTTTGAAGTAGTCCAGTCATTAGTAAATTCTTCTTTGAGAAGGTTTTCACCTTTTATTTCGTCGATTCTTGTGGAAAACAAAAAATATAAAGATAAATCATACATATATCACGAGGGGTTAAGTATTGACACTATGTTAGCCATAGTATAACAATGATCCCCACAAAAAGTTTGTATTCCCCACGACAATCTTTCGATTTGTGTAAAATCCCATGAAAAAATTATAAAAATAGAAGGATGCATTAGTTCATAAAAAACTAAATATATTATGATTGTTAATTTATTATTGTAAAAAAGAATATTTGGTTTTTCTTTTATTATTTGACAGTTTTTGTACAAAGTATTTTAAAAAGAAATGTGTGACATTTATTTGGTTCGGTTGCTAGCAGGACAGACGACAATACTCCCCCTTAGCAATGCAACAACTACTCCGGTAATTATTGGTCTGTATATCTGCCTCGCAAACTCAATTGAATGAGAACTGCTTCGGACTTAAATATACACCCAAAAATCCTAGTTCAGTAGTTACCGAAAACAAACAAAAAAGAAAACAACAAAAAAAGAATATTTTAGAAATGTAATTAATTTTTATAAATACACAAGGAAATACCTTTCAAATGCATATTTGCGCTTCCAAAGTTATGGAATTTAGAAAGTAGTAGACTTTATCGCTCACGCAAATTTCAATTTGTAGAGCATTGTTAATTCTATGATTCCACGTTTGAAGAAAAATTCAGTAATATTTTCCTCAGTTTGAGTAGGTATTTACTTGGTTTGAAGAACATTTGAACCACAAAACTGAGGGGAACATTTTCCTCAGTTGTAGTTAAATTGAACTTATTTGAAGGTCACTTAAACTGAGAAAAAAATTCAGAAAAATTATACTCATATTAAGAATAATTACTTTTTTAAGAAAAATGTACTAACATTTCAGCAAAATTTTCCTAGAACCCTATTATTAGGAAAATTCAGTATGTACTTGCTGTGAGGAAATGTTTACTTCGTTTGAGGAAAAACGTACTAACATTTGCCTCCAGTTGAGTAAATATGTAATTGATATGAGCAAATGTTGAACTAGGAAAACTCGATATTAGGAAATATTGCTTTGGCGCTTCCAAAGTTATGGAATTTAGAAAATAGTAGACTTTATCGCTCACGCAAATTTCAATTTGTAGAGCATTGTTAATTCTATGATTCCACGTTTGAAAAAATTCCACGTTTGAAGAAAAATTCAGTAATATTTTCCTCAGTTTGAGTAGGTATTTACTTGGTTTGAAGAACATTTGAACCACAAAACTGAGGGGAACATTTTCCTCAGTTGTAGTTAAATTGAACTTATTTGAAGGTCACTTAAACTGAGAAAAAAATTCAGAAAAATTATACTCAGATTAAGAATAATTACTTTTTTAAGAAAAATGTACTAACATTTCAGCAAAATTTTCCTAGCACCCTATTATTAGGAAAATTCAGTATGTACTTGCTGTGAGGAAATGTTTACTTCGTTTGAGGAAAAACGTACTAACATTTGCCTCCAGTTGAGTAAATATGTAATTGATATGAGCAAATGTTGAACTAGGAAAACTCGATATTAGGAAATATTGCTTTGGCGCTATACGAAGTTCACTTTTTTCATGAGATCTTGCAAATTGTACTAAAATCTGAAAGGAAAAGTCAATAAAACATTTCTAGTTGTCCCATAACATGAATCAGAACAGTTGCACCGCATATCCGAAGACAGAACATGCTCTATCGAACGATGTAATCCCGTCCGGGCCGGGTGAATCAAATGGCGTAAGGCTATTTATAGATTACGTTTGAAATCTTTTCGTACACTTATTATATATTTACATTTATAGTATGTGAAGAATGACTTTACACATACAAAATAAATACAAAATTTCATCCGTTTTATCAATAAAATATATTTTTTATTTATCACATATATTTTTTTAGATTTATTATGATCATATACATTATTTAGTTAGGGTTATTAAAAATATGAAGCAAATATCATGCAAAATAAACTAAACGTACAACAAAAACAAATACTTCTCCAGTTTGGCAGTGTCAAGAAACTCTTTTCACAAATACTAATTTTTTACTAAGTTAGTATTTGGCATGACCCCCCTTTGCATCCACCACGCATTGTAATCGTTTTTTCATGGAATGGATCAACTTTTTCATGTCATAGTTGTCATTCGTCCAATATAGCTGCTTTGAGTGCTGTCATGTTTTTGGGTTGGCGTTTGGCGACATTTTTCTTCAAATGGACCCACAAATTTTCAGGACTTTGAAGTGGCGTATCTATAACTTTTCCGCAATTATAGAGAAGCCACATCCGCACCATATGTGACTTATGCTTAGGGTCGTTATCCTGATAAAATTTGAATTATGGTTTGTTTTCTGTGATTAAGCCAAATATCCTCGCGCTGCTTTCCAAATTGGTCTTTAGGATGTCTAAATATTGCTGAGCGTCCATGGTGGTTCCTATAGAGGCTAAGTCTTCGACTCCTTTGCTTGAAATGCACCCCCAAATCATGACTGACATTTTTAACAAATTTAACAGTTGAAATAATGTTTCGGTTTTCGTCTCGTCGCAAAATATGACGTCATCCCCATAGTTGTTCGTTCGGGAAACATTCATCACAGCGAAAGAAAAGCGCTTTTCTACATTAACTGAAGAAAGGAGAGTTTTTTTCTTGCTGCTCTTGATGAATATTTGTTCTTCAGTATGGCCTGTCGGACTGTTTCATGAGAAATAATTACTCCACACTCTTCCTCGAGCTCCCTTGCAAGGGTTGAGGTCGAAATTTTGGGGATTCGATTAATTTTCCTAATCATTAGGCGTTCAGTTATTTTGGGCTTAGGACCTCCTCCACGCTTTGGCTCCAGTTTACCTTCATTTTCAGCCCGATTTAGTACATTATAAATTGTCTTTCGTGTTACTGAAAACATGTCCGATAATTCTATTGCACTTTTTCCCAATTCGTGGTTATAGTAAATCAGCTGAATTACATCGAACGACAATCTTTTGCCTGGCATTTTAAAAACACAATATCTGACGAAGTGATGTGCGTACAACATAAACTGATCATAAGCAATACAAATCATAAATAATTGTCAATCACAAATAACTGTCTAAAATTTAAAAAAATGCGAGCTGTGAAAAGAGTTTCTTGACACTAATAAAAATGACTATAAGATGTTTTTGTCTTATTTTTTGCTTATTACAACAGGATTTTTCGTTTCTTTTTGGTCAAACCCTTGCAAATGCTGTATGTAATCACAATATATAAAAAAGCTGAAAACCAAAAAGTGACCTTTTCATAAAAATTATTTTGAAAATTATTATTTATTTGTAATGTGTAAACTGATTCCTGACATACTGTATATATATATATTTTTTTTTTTGAATGATAATAAATAAAAATTATAGCTAATAAATAAATGTACATATTTATACGATCAATTAAAGTTTGCAAATTTATTATAAAAATCTATCACATTCCAGCATTTATATTAATATTCGATAAATATTGTTATGGCGCAATATGGCATTCTAACAAAATCACAGACATGGTCCGATTTGAATCGGTGTAAATAGTAAAGCAATCGTTAGAATCGGAATCGGTTACGAATTGCACAGATTTATTCCAAAACACGTTCAATACAAATGAAGAACACACTTTTGGTGTGCAGTGATGTCTGCGTGCACTGCACTGTCCTCGTAAACTGTTAGATTTACATACACCACGGAGAATGCATTAATTCTGTGAATACATAAACCAATTTTTATACATACAGTGTGAAATTGAAGAATATTAGAAATTCTGTTATGACATTTGCGACATTTAAATAAGTATGTATATAAGGAGTCACGTTCACCGTATCATAGCAGGCATTCTCTAGGTAGTCAAACATGAATTTTGTCGCTGATTTGAAAAGTAATGTTTTAGGAACAAATAAGCCAAACCTCCCCATCCACTATCTCATACAAACAGGATCATTTTTGTATGTGTTTTGAATGTAATACAGCTATTCGATCAAGTAATTCTTCTTGGGAAGGACATTTTTGTGTTGGTAATGGAAAGGAGGAGAACCATACTCAACCATACACACATTGATCATCAGTGATCCTCCTGTATGGAGTGCTTGCGTTTGCACATTACCATTTTCTGAAGGCTGATGGGTTTTCAACACTGTACAGCTGTTTCTCCATGAACTTATTACTTATTAGACAACCACCCACAACAACAATGATTGTTGAAAATTCTTGAAGATGAATTTGTTTGTTGAATTTCTCTTTCAACTCATGTTTCTTTTTATTCACCATCAAGCTAAGATAACGCTGAGGTACGGAGTATGGACTTTCCGTTCAGAGAACCCAGATTGAAAACCGGGTCGGGCCAAAAACATCATTTGTCGAAGAAGATGAATGTTTTGTTTAAACTATAGGAAGGCTGTCCCAATTTAATTCTTAGTTTTATTGTTGCTTGAAAAAATATCCTTCTTACCATTAATGAAACAGTATATGGGAGTAGATTTGGAGTTGGATGTTTTCATATTCCTCACGGTGAAGAAATTGACAAGATCAATGAGATAGCAATACTTTTGTTACGATTAAAGTTTTTGACCCGGGATGAATTTATCGGGAATACCACTCATTTTTTGTCTCGGAGTCTTGGGAAATGGCTGGGGATTTGTCCAAGGTAGTACATACCTATGTGCCAGTTAGAATAATAGTGGTGTCTAAGTAAAAAAAAAAAACAAAAAAAGAGATATGCAAATTTGTCTCTTTACTTTGATCAGATCTCTAATTTTATTTATAAAAAATGTACCCTTACAATGACATTTCTCATTTTATGAAAACCAAAATTGTCTTTAGTGTTAGTTTGAAAGTGGTCTAAGTCACAATATATCCACTGACATTGATGTGTGGTGATGTAAACAAAAATTTTTTTATTTATAATGTCCACTTTAAGTTATTCAGATAATTTGAATAACATATAAAATGAAATGTAAATAATAATTTTAGTATAAAGTTTCTAGACGATCACCTGTAAATATTTATTACATATTTATTATTTTTTTAATAACATTTTTTGTGTTTTCTTTCAATTTTGGTATAAAAATATTACTTTTGCGAAAAAAATTCAAAATTCTGTTTGTTAATTTTTTCAATTTTGAGAAAAATGAAAGTGGTCTAAGTCAGCACATCCTCTGAAAGTAGTGGTTCCCTTACAGGTACCAAAGTTGTCGATTTTCTTATAAAAGTTCTATATTCTAAGAAAAAAATGTTGTGCTTCGGTGGAAAAATATTTTTCAATTGACTCAAACATAAACCATTGCATATCTCTGAACGGATAAAGCGTGACTTAGACCACTATCATTCTAACTGACACATATATTACAACATTTTCATAAAGTTAGGACTTACCGAGAATTATAGATGTCAGTTTGTGTGGACATTGACATCTATAACTATTGTTTAACTGTAACGGAGCTACATGAAAACGGCCGTTAATTAAAAGACGTGACTACAAAGTTTGAATTGTATGTTTCTTTAACTTGTTGGCCTAATTATATTTAATATAAAATAGGCGAGCGTATTCGTATGGATGTATTTAAACAAATTGTGTGATTTTGTTCTTCCCCCCTATTCTAGTAGATTGAATTTGATTGACTTGCCCACTTTAAAAAGTAGACGAATTATGCTGAACACCGCGATGGTATTTAAGGTTATGAATGGTGATGTCTCATCTGAATATCTTATTTCTAGGATTAAGTTTAACGTGCCATTTAGACCAACTAGATACTATCAGTTTCTTCATATTGATATTCAGCGAACGAATTATGCTTCTGCGCAGCCCATTCGTAGAATGTGTATTGATTTTAATTCATTGTACCACATCATAGATTTTGGTGTCGGAATCGATACAATAAAGTCAAGGATTCTCTCGTACTTGAATGTTTAGTGTTCTGTTTTAGTATTATTAAATGTAATGTATTGCTTCTATGACAAATGTTAGCATTAACCTTTAGTGTAGTTTGTCTTTGTTTTGTTTTTGCCGGCTGAATATGTTTAATCTGTAGCCGGTATTCCTCCCTCTACTGCTTGTCCACCACAGTTCGGACTGTGGTGTGTACGTTGTCCCTACGTTATGGGGACGAGGCCCTCTCGGTCGGAAGGGGCGGGAGTGAGAGGCGTTGGGACCGTTCGAAAAAAAAAGAAAAAAAATCATACACCTTAGAAACAAACAATGTTCAATGTCTTAATAAATCGTATTGCGAAAGAAGAAGGCACTTGTTTGGTGGGCTAAATAATGCCACCGATTCTGAATCTAACAAAAATTAATATAGTATAATTTTGCAGGATCATTCTTTTGGAGAAGTTTTAAATGTTGCTATAAAGAATGTAAGAAAACCTTCTTTATAGCAACATTAAGAACTACATAAGCAATTACCATTACAACAATCTCAATAAAGAAGGGTTTAAATTTAAAGTACCCAAATCCTTCAATGTTTGTATAATGCTCTATTGGCAGTGAGATCTACGTCTGTTGAGAGTGAATGAATGTTTTCTCTGTCAAATCTATTTGTAAGCAAAATTAGAAATAGACTTTCCAATGAGACTATTGATGCTTGAAGTGAATTAACTTATTTTAAATCAGAAATCGAATGAACTTTTTACTTATTTTTAAGAATCCGATTGTTGTCAGAATTAAAATCTGCAAAAATTCTATTTATGCTCTATTTTATCGTAAAAGTATTCAAAATTTTGATTTTCGAGTTTGAGCGACGTTTACTGTTTTTCTTTGCTTATATGTACGAATGTATGTATGTAAATAGATATATTTTAGATAAACCATTTATAGTAAAAACATTTTTCATATTCAACATAATTAATTAATACGAAAAATATTATATTTGTATTGCAGTCTCCGATCACAGAACCAGACGAAAACAAAATACAAAAGACCACCAACTACAAGAAAGGACGTTGTTGTCTACAATAGCTGATGAACTGCTGAATATAAATATAGAGAGAAACACTTAATCTACGACTTGCCACAGAATTTATTTTATTTTATTATGCACAATTGAAAAACACAAAACACTATATACACCGCGTATTTCTTAGCAGAAATTATAAACAAAACAAATGTTTATGTCTTACCACATGTGCTGATGCATAAACAAAAAACAGCTGTTCGGGAAACATTTGTGATCCATCTAATAGAGAGCGTCGACGCGTCAACGTCGATGCCGATTCATGACACAATTAAGGGCTGCGCACATCAAAGCCTTTTCGACGTCGAGACCTTTTTCTTGAACAGCACAGGGAATTCAAGAAAACCCACCTTCGAAAATAAAAGCTTGAGTGTGAGCGTGTGTGAGAACCTTAATACAGTTAGTTTCGCGCGAACATATACCTGTTAATACTCTAAGATTTATTGTACAACTACAAAAACTTATTTAGCATCTTTAGCGATGGAAAATAAGATTTATCTGTAACTTAAGGCTTAGATCTACTAAATGATACAATATTTTTATCTGAAAACTCATCACAGAACTAGATTGAAAAAATATGTATGTATGTTGAAGTCTGAAATAGAATTTAAGATAAAGGTGAATAATGTGCGTTGCTACCATGCACGTCGTCGTCTCGTCGCTCTCGATTAGATACAATCGATGTATAAAAACAGAGATGACACAAAGCACAACTAAACGTTTATCGTTTCTGTTGTTGTTGTTTTTACGTTAGGAAAACGTAAACAATTGAAATTGTTCCGGCTGTTGTTAAGCATTTACTAGATATTTATATTTATTAACATTAAAATTAATTTGTAAATAAAATATACAATTAAATATGCCTACTTGGAATCAAATACAATCACAGCTGAGAAATCCAAGTAATCCAGTTGTTTTCTTTGACGTTTCTGTTGGAACTACGGTAAGTGTTCCCCCTTTAGTTTTGTGACACATATCCAAACAATGCGGTGTATTATTATGTTATAGGAAATTGGCCGTATGATTTTTGAACTCTTTGCCGATACCGTACCCAGAACAGCGGAAAATTTTCGCCAATTCTGCACTGGGGAATATCAACCAGATGGCGTGCCGCTAGGCTACAAAGGAGCAAGTTTTCATCGAGTCATCAAAGATTTTATGATCCAGGGTGGTGATTTTGTTCATGTGATTATTATTAATTATTTCTTAACTAGTGGCCAGTGTTAGTAATTCTTTACATTTACTTTAGGGCGATGGTACTGGTGTCATGAGCATTTACGGCAACACATACTCCGACGAAAACTTTACGTTGAAGCACGACAGTCCCGGTCTTCTATCCATGGCCAATAGTGGCAAAGACACAAATGGTTGCCAATTTTTCATTACATGTGCCAAGTGTAATTTTCTGGATGGCAAACACGTTGTATTCGGCCGTGTTCTTGATGGTCTGCTGATAATGCGTAAAATCGAAAATGTTCCGACTGGGCCAAACAACAAGCCGAAATTACCTGTTATGATATCCCAATGCGGGCAAATGTGAAGACTGGAGTGTTATGTATGTAAACAAATATATATTATATGTGTATGACCAAAATAAATGTTAAGAATGTTTTTGAACTAAAATACAAATTAATTCAAAAGAAAAATCCATTGCTTAACGGCAAGCATATACCATTGCGAAAGAAAAAATTATTTTACTTTAAGTGGGCTGAATATGTGAAAACAAGATATACATTTCCACTGGTGGTGGCGTCTTAAGGGGCAGTTTTAACTAGAACTTGGAACACTAGATATTGAATCATTTTAAAATCCTTATTTTCGTACATGTCATTTCTATGAAGGACACAAAGTTCAGAATCTACAAGATCCCCCATTTAGGTAGATTACTTTATTATGGAATACGTTAACAGGTAATATGGCATTTGTGAACTATATCTTGCGCACTATTGGACTCCTTTTGCCATGTTTTTGTTACAGAAAATTGCGTTCAGAACTGCAAGCACTTTGAATATATACATATAAAGTGTATAAGTTTTAATTAATAGTTCGGTATTATTTCTTATCGATCCGTTCATCTTTTTAGAATTTTTATTAGACCATTTCCAATATTTTATGTGAAAATAAAATAAGCAGTGATACATATATAGGAGAAGGGAAAAATTGCAATAAAACTTTATTTTGACTAGTAGTATATATAGCACTGTTGTTCAATTCTTCATCACTCAAATCTCTTTGTCATAACCAACCGATTCATAGTACTTTTCCGTACGCAACATTCTGCAATCATCGACGGCAAAGCTATATAAGGGACTCATAATAAATGTCGTCGATAAATGCCACAAAGCGTGTGCATCCAATATCCAAAATATTGGCGGAAAATCTAAAAGCTCTAAGCTCATACTCATGCCTAAAAGTAAATAGAACCCTAAGATTTTTCTATAATATGGTCGTTGTTTTCTCACTCTAAACGACCACAGGAACCAGCCAAAAGCACTGAGCGCACCTAAAATTAAAGAATATTATATATCGTATATATTTATTATTACCACGAGGTTCACTCACCTGTTGCAATGTTCGTTGTCATATTCAGAGAATAACTAAATCGTCCCACGGTTATATAGGCAAAATAATTAATGTAATAGGATAAAAAGGCCAGCGATATAAAAGCTTTTAAAAGCCACGAATATTTATGTAACATTCTGCAAAAGTAAAATTTATTTTTTATTTTAGTTAGAATAGATGGCTTAGAATTGCAAGTTGGTAAAAATAAAACCAAATCAAAATAGGATTACAAAAAATCCGTTACTGTGGTTTCGTAAAACGTACCTCATTAGCATGCAGTAAAGCGTCATCAAGACCATGGAATATGCGAAAGCGTAGTCAAGTAGTTCGGTAAACGGAATGTCACGAGCATGAAAAACTATGGACCACGTCCAGGCATTTATGGCAACCTGTGGATTATATATTATAAAAATATTGGGTTAAATAAATAACTATCATCTTTATTCCTGGAGAAATATTAAATATCGACAATTTATGCAAATTTCCTTTTTTAGATGCATATATAAGAAATATAGTATTACAAATCCATATCTGAGCAAATATGAATTAGTGTTAAAAAATCATCTTGGTACCATTAATCCGGCCTAGGTCCAAATTTGAGTTAAACATTTTGCAAAAATATTCCACTCTAAATGCATTCATGCCAACTGCACACATTAATCTTATCATGTTGTCTGCATTGAACTCATAATGTCATATGGACGTTGCTGACTCAATTGACTAAACAATATTTCTTACTTAAAGTTGAAAGTACATGCTTACCGCAGAAAACACATGCCATATCTTATAACATGGACTATCCGGCCGTACTTCCCTACGAAATTTTCGTAAATTACGGACATGTGCTATCAAGTTGAAAAAGGAAAACAAGACGGAGGCAGGCTCTTGAAATCCAAAGAAACGCAGAAATGGCCACTGAAAATATATAATTAAAACGAATGGTTACAAAAATAATATTCATATAAATTAAATTTCGTACACATAATATACTGGCTCATACAAAAAAATACACATTTGTGCTGATTTTTTAGTCCCTTAGGAATACAAGGTTAGGACACGGAAGCTTGTTTGTAATGTAAATCGTTTTTGCAGATTTGGTTATTCAGCTTCGAAATTTATTTTATCCATCTTCATTTCGAAGGCTTCATTTGATAGTATGCTAAGTCTACAAAGTGTATTTATATAAGATAGAACATTTTTGAGCATAACTTTTGATAGGATTGACCTCGGAATTCCAGATTTTGACTGAATTTAAGTAGAAGAACGCGGAATTAAAAAATACTTCGTACCAACAGAAAGATTTGATGACAGAAAATCTAATTTGGAGACAAGTAAATGCTGTCGGTTTCAAATAAACTCAAAATGAGAATGAGATGGAGTTTTATATTCGAATTTCCATTAAAATGTTTTTATTTTATTTGTTCTTTCAAGGATTGTTTATGATTTCTCAATTTTTAACGTCTTTAAAAGTAAAACTCATTTAATTTGCAACGATCGATCGTAGAGTTGGACATTGTAGAACTTTTAGTGATCATTTCAGTCTTGATAACATAAAGGATCTAGTTCTGGCTGAAAATTTAGCTTCAAGAGAGGAGTGAGAAAATAAACAGTCGTTTTATAGCGGCTCTCTTATTTAGGTTTAGAAGCATTCAAAATAACTGGTCGTAACGAAAAATCTAAAAGAGTTGCTGTATAAAACAAATTAGTGCAGGAGCCAAATGGAACTGTGGAACTAAAAGATCGAAAGAGCTGGAAGTAGTTACAATAGTTCAAGCAAACTGGTTTCATCCGGAACTAATAAATCGCTCGAATGTACATTTCGCTTTAAAAGAAGTTGTTATTATAAATAAAAATATATATAGTTCAGTACTTTGCCATAAAACTGAGGTACCCGCCAACCGCGATCTTGGAAAGCCTCCACCGTTCGCCACATACATCCGTATTGACATTCATCGGCACACGACCATTGCATCAGTTTGTCAAATACCGTCTGCTCATAATATTTTATAGCCTGTTCTTGTATCTCCAAACCATCTAAAAGGAAAATGATTAAATGTTTGCAAAGTATTTTTAATAGAATTGATAGAAAAACACAGTATGCGAAACTTTTAACAGTACATCAGATTTTGAGTTCAGGTTAACATAAGATTACAAGTGTTGACCAATCCAGATCCAAGACCGTTAATGTTGTTTGCTAAACAATTCCTGTTGATCTAATGTTAACATGGTGTTTCGTACATACTTGTGTTTTTTCTTAGTGTACATTTGACAACAAACCTGCACTGCAATTATTTCTTTCGCAATTGCGTCGACAATTATTAAAGAAATTATTGTTGTCGCCGTTTGAGCAAAATATAAACGTTAAACTTGAACTAAAAACACACACAACTAATAAACTCTGACTAAATGTTAACATAATTCACTTAAATTTGACTAAATTATTGATTATTGCTCTTAAAATAAATATCTAAATACTAGAACATTTTTTGTACATGACTACGACAAACAACCACCGAATTTTTTCTGATAAGAGGTTTGTTGTTGTTTTTACATAAATCAAACAACAAATCGATAACAGCAGAAGACGATAATCACAAGAAAGAAACATAATCGAGAACGATAAAAAATCACAGTCGCATCTCTAGACAAGGGAGAATCATCTGCGATTTTCATTTTTTACTTACTAGCTTAATATTTGTATGGAATTTACTCGCTTAACAAAGTTGCTTGCTAATCTCTTAGATGTGTTGCCACCAATGGATAAAAATGTTGCCACCGTATCAAGTCTCTTAATTGTAAGCTAAGCTAAGCCCAATCGAACAGGCCTATTGTATGCAACTTTGTAACAAATTATTAATGTAATTATCTAGTTTTGGTCACCAACAATAACTTCCAGCTTAGTTTTTAATTTTGTTCATACAAAAATATGCAGTGTGCAACTCCTTTAATATTCTTTGTCGTAATGATTGCGAATTCGGTTGTTCAATGCCGAAGCGATCCGTATCTGGACACTAACGGCCATACTTTAATCAAAAAATGTCAATTGAAATTCAAAACTCGTCACTTGTAATTCAAAAGACAACATTTGAAATTCAAAAGTTTTCATTTGAAATTCAAAAATTATTTCATTTGTAATTCAAAAATTATTCCATTTGCAATTCAAAAAGGGTAAACAAAATTATTTAAGCAAAATATACATTAGGTTGGGTAGCATTTATTTATTTCTGTAAACTTTAATATTCTGCTGTTACGAAAACAGATTTACGTATCCCCTACCGGAGGTAACAATCTTGTCGCGATGTAGGGGCTTAAGTGCAGTCAAACTAATTGGGGTGGTAGTCCGATTGTCCGTCTGCATGACTAAAGGTTGCCTCTTTCCTTCCTATGCAACTGGAATAGCCGTAATTTCCTTAGCTATTCCAGTAAGACGGAAGGTATAATAAACAACTTCCCTCTGTTCGATCCTCTGGTGAAGACCGTATAAGCCCACGAGGGTACCCCTATAGCCGGTGTTTGTTCCTGTGTGCACACCGGCTGTATTTTGAATCTATCTGGTCCTAGTCACCTAGGACCTACTTACATAGTTCAAATACGCAAAATAAAAGCATACAACGGGGCAAGAAATGGGATGAACGAAAAAAATTAAGAAAAGTCGGAGGTGGTAATATACACCCCAACGTCGGAAGGAGCAATGGCGGCGACTTCCGGCGGGCACGGTGGAGACGTCGGGTCTCCACTACGTGTCGCCAGCGGCCTTACTGGTTTAGGTAAATTGACTACGGAATGCCCACGGATCACTCTTGACAACGAACGAAACATGACTTCCATTGAGGGAACGGACAAACGGACGACTCCAGGGGAACGCCACAGGGGGGAGTTTTATCTCCTCTTCTGTGGCTTCTTGCTGTCAATAATATCCTCAGATCCCTTTCTGATGAGGGTAACAAAGTAGTTGCATATGCAGATGACGTTGTTATATTGGTAGGTGGAAAATTCCTACCAACAATCAGCGATCTGTTGCAAGGAGCACTGAAGAAATTATCTGATTGGGCCAGAGACAGTGGCCTGGGCATTAATCCTAGGAAAACTGAGCTAGTCCTATATACAAGGAGATATAACATAGAACCATTTAGGAAGCCAATCCTTGATGGAACGGAGCTCAACCTCTCTCAGGAGGCCAAATACCTTGGTGTCATCCTAGACCGGAAGTTGAACTGGAATAGGAACACAGAGGAAAGGTATAAAAAGGGTCTAAATGCACTCTACATGTGCAGGAACTCCATTGGTAAGAGCTGGGGTCTGAAACCAAAAGTTGTAGACTGGATCTACCGATCGGTTGTTAGACCCATTACTACTTATGGTTGTCTGGTATGGTGGAGCGCAATGAGAGTGAGTAAACTCCGGGCAAAATTAATGAAAACGCAAAGGCTAGCAGGACTGAGCATTACGGGAGCCATAAAAAGCACTCCACAAGCAGCGATGGATGTAATTCTACATCACCCATCTCTGGACCACTTCACAGAGATGATTGCTGCCAGGAGTGCTATAAGACTCAAAGAATCAGGATGCTGGAAAAATAGACCTTATGGTCACGCAAGGATAGTTCAAGGAGGAATACTGGGTGTTCACGAATCGGTCATCAATGGAGGTACAGACTACATGGTGCCGATTCTGGACTTCTCACCCTTACCACAGATGTTTATACCAAAGAGATCAGATTGGGACAATGGTGAGCCCTTCACAGGGCTTTCGGTCTACACTGATGGTTCAAAGATGGAACAGGGCACAGGAGCGGGATTCTACATTGAATCACTACAGATACGCAAGTCTCTCCGACTCGACGACAACTGTAGTGTTTTCCAAGCAGAATTACTGGCAATAGGAAGGGCAGCAAGATTTCTATCAAGCGAGAACATTCCGGTAACCACGGATATAAATTTCTACGTAGATAGTCAGGCAGCAATGAAATCAATCATGTCACACACTGTCAAATCAAGGCTTGTACTGAGTTGTAAACGCTCACTAGATAACCTCAACGACCATACCGTCCGTCTCTGCTGGGTTCCCGGACATAGCAATGTCAAAGGAAACGAGATAGCATATGAACTGGCTAGAAATGGTTCGTCCTTGGAAATCAATAGAGCTGACAACCTAGTAAAACCACCGATTGGCACGTTTTACAGACTGATTGAATCAAGGAAATGGTCACAGATGAACGCAGCATGGAATAGTTTGTCAACCTGTAGGATCGCCAGGGCCACATGGCCAAAGATCGATAGGGGCAAAACCAGAACTCTACTAGAGCTAAACAAGGCAGAAATTCGAACTTTGATAGGTATCTACACAGGGCATTACTGCACTAGGAGTAGGATCTCAAGATGGCAGTTGGACATTGAGGATCACTGTCGATTATGTGAGGATGAGGAGGAGTTAGAATCTATCGAGCACATAATCTGCAGATGTCCAGCGCTTTGTATACGTAGAAACAAATACCTAGGAAGTTATTTTATTAACAACATTGAGGATATTGCAACCCGCACCGTTTATGACCTTTTGGGATTCTCAAAAGGACTAAATCGGATTAGGGGTGGCTAGTAAGGAACATGGATGTAACCGCATAGACAGTTGGCGACTAACAAAGAAAGAGAGCCATAAAGGCTTACCACCACCATAGGTATACCGGATGACTCTCAACAAAATTTCTTACCTAGTCGTCAACCATTGGAAAAAACTAATAACACAACTTCATATTCTCCTACCCCCATATCCCCTTTCCAAAATCCTCTTATTTCCCTCACACTCCATATATCATCTATCACCCCTTCCTAAATCCTATCACTCCCTACCCCCCTCCTATAAACTACAATCTTATTTTTCAGATAACGAAAGGATTTGCACAATGGACCCGACTGGGTCTCCGAGTGTTCAGAGTGCAGGAGCATTCTGGTCCTTTAAACCAAACCAAACCATCTCTGACGCAAATCACTCTAACCTATTTAAATTTAAAGATTTTATAACTTCTATACGGACGATCGGAATACTCTGAAATTTGGACATTGGTAATGTTTTCATAGACGTTATATACACCTGCAATATGAGCGATATTGCAAGACCTCTCACACAAATTGGCATAAGCTTTGGGTAAAATAAAACTGATCAGTAACAATTTAATATTGGAAATGGTTTTACAATCACTTTATACCTGTAAAATAGTTATCATTTGTTGTACTTCCCACACAAATAATCCAACCCTAAGTAAAATGCAAGTCATTATAAATTATATGCAGATGTTCCCTAAGCTAAACTATATATGAAATTACCGACATTTTACATCATTATAATTATTAGTTGCTTATAATTTTATTAAATCTGTTTCCAAAACTGCAGAATATCCAAATTTGCAGAAAATAAATGCTACCCCACCTAATGTATATTTTTCTTAAATAAGTTTGCAAGGCGTATTTATAAAGGTGATAGCAGGAGCCCAGCTGACTGAAATTTTTTTCATTCAAAAGTAACCGAAACTGCCAAATCCCATATATTTTGCTTTGACATTATGGCTCACCATTCAACAAATTACTTGTATTTTGTTGTTGCGGAATTTGTTGTTGTTCTAGTGCTATCACCTGTATAAATACGCCTTGTAAGTTTGTTTACATTTTTGAATTTCAAATGCAATCTTTTGAATTTCAAATGGAATAATTTTTGAATTTCAAATGAAATCTTTTGAATTTCAAATGGTGTATTTTGAATTACAAATGGTGTCTTTTGAATTACAAATGACGAGTTTTGAATTACAAATGACGTGTTTTGAATTTAATATGACGACTTTTGAATTTCAAATGGTGTCTTTTGAATTACAATTGATATTTTTTGAATTTCAAATGGAATTTTTGAATTTCAATTGATATTTTTTGAATTTCAAATGGAAATTACCTACATACTCCCTCGTACCATTAATGATGCCTGACCAGCCCAAATTAATGACTCTCATCCATTCACATCCTCTGCTTGACTTAACAACGTGATGCAATGTGAACTGAAACCAGCAAATAACCAACGCAGTCTATGGGAGTGTTGTACTAACTGTACAAATTTATGTCATTCTGGAAAACTCTGCACTTGTCAAAGAATTTCTCCGCATCATCAACATTCATAATAGTCACGGGAGCACCTACTTATGTCAAATTCAAAATTATTTAGTTTTCCGTTTAATTTGGAACGATCAGGGTACCATTTTCCGTCAACATTTTGTACCTCCCTTTCGTAAATTTGAAGCATCTCTCCCGAATTTCCAGTCTCTTCCCTTTCAATTTGATTCAACTGCCGTTTTAAAGCGGTGTAAAAAATACTTAACTCCCTCCGATCTTATCAATATTTACATTACGTACATCAGACCTGAGATGGAATACAACTCCCATATATGGTCACGTACTCCAAGAACTTCCTTGGAGCTACTCGACCGCATTCAGAGGAGGGCGATGATGTTGATAGATGACAGTAAGTTATTCAATTCTATTGTCTCCCTTGATCATCGTCGTAATGTGGAATGTGTGTCGCTATTTTATCGACACTTTTATGGTGTTAGTTCGTATTCGTGATCTCGTACCGTGCGTGAGGACGTTTGTTATAGTTACGCGACTTTCAAGGATCTCGCATCCATTTGTTGTCGATTGTACAGCTGGCCACACTACACATTACCGATTTAATTCGTTCTTTGCTCGTGCAACTCGTATGTGGAATCGACTCCAGCAAATATCTTGCCCGCCAATTATGACATCCAGAGATTCAAAACCAAATCAATGCTCTGCATCTATAGAGGACACCCCCTGAGTGTTGGTTCAGTGAAAAAAGTGACATTTTATTTTGCATTGTATCTGCATTCCTTCCCCAGGTGTTGGTTGTTTCCACAACAATAAAAAATTTTTATAGTCGTGTATTTTGTATTTTCACTAAACTTCCTTTCTTTTGTTCTGTGAGTATTGTAATACTTTATATAGGAAATACTTGCTGTATATGTTATGTATAGAATTAAGAATGCTTTGATTTTCAATGCTTGCATTTTTCATATACATTTCCTGGATATTGTCAGTTTGTGAAAAACCTTTAAACTGAATACATTTAAATAAACTCTTATCCAAAAAACAAACCGGCCTCAAATTACAATAGTGAGTTACAACGTCAACAGTAGCTTCTTCTTCTGGTTGTAGCAGCTCGACTCCACCTTTCTCAGTACATAGGAGGTATGTATATTTATGCAAATTCTGAATTATCATTTACAATTTTCTCATTTACATTATCATCATCATTATCACATGTGATAAAAAAAGGTTCCCCCGCTTCACACTGTATTTGGAACAACAACAATTTGTTATTATAGCCTATAAACTGCTAACAGATGGAACAACGATTTTGCGACACTCAGTTGCAATTTGATATTTGAAAATTTTTTTATAATCAATTTAAATAAAAACAATATACTTTTGTCACCCCAAGTAGTGTTGTCAAAAACACGCCAAAACTAATCCTAACAACATTATGGCTGTTTTTCTTTAAGACTGGATAACTAAGCTGCGATAACAAATATCTAAAAAAATGTTAAAATTGCAGTCAAAATAAAAATTCTTTTTTAAAATTGTCGCCAAAAAGCAATATCAATGTGTGTGTGAAAACAAATTTTGAAAATATAATTTTGTGTTAAAAATATTTGACTTAGCCTGGATAATTTCCAGTGTAAGTCAAAATGGCTAAGTCCAATAAAGTCGACACAAAATATTTTTTTGAAAATTTCTTTTGATACTACATACATGTAGTTGGCGACAATGTGAAAAAATAATTTTTTATTTTGAGCAAAAAATTAAATTTTTATTAACGTTTTTGTTATCGCAGCTTGTTATCCCGGCTTAAACAAAAACAGCCCTATTAATATGTATAATTATTTTTTATAATGTTATGTCTAAGCAGATTTTATAATCCCTACATTTGATGTGTTAGTAACATATTTTTATTTTATTTATTTATGTATATCTCACAATGGAAAAAAATATGCCGATCCTGACCTTTTACTCCATGCTCTGAGATTATTAAATAAAATGCGTTTAAAAGTACAACTTTTTGTATATTTTTTTCTTTTTCTTTAATAGTTGTGAGATTTTGATAAATCTTATGGACTACATTGCGACATTTAAATTGACGGACGTGAAATTTTTATCTAAATAGTCCGCTATTTAGATAAAAATTTCATAACTAAAAATAAAATAAGATACTCTATTGCTAGGTCGAGATATAACGTCGAATCTCAGAGATGTTATAGACTATATTTAGAAAGGTGAAGAATGATTTTCGAAATAACCCTAGAGCTTTTTACGATTTTGTTAATTTGAAACGTAAAACCACATCTAAACCAACTAGGATTAGAATGGATGGCTTGGAATATTGTGAGGACCAGGATATTGCTGATTGTTTTGCGAATTTTTTTGCGACCACATATTCAAATAGATCTTATCGATCCGACAGCACTTATCCCTATGATATTCCTGCTTTGAATCAATTAGAAATACCAATTATTGACTTGCCCTTGGTCTTGTCAAGTTTGAATGATCTAGAATCAACATATAGTGTCGGCCCCGATGGGGTGCCAAGTATAATTTTAAAATTCTGTGCTAGTGGTTTGGCTATTCCTCTGACGTTATTGTTTAATACTTCGTTGAGATTTGGATATTTCCCTTCGTTCATTGATCCCCTACATAAATCTGGCAGTCTAATTGACGTTTCGAATTATAGAGGGATAGCTAAACTGGTGGTTTTGAGTCCCAGCCAACATGGGTTTCGTAAAGGCTTATCGACCACGACGAATTTGACTCAGTTTACCTGACACGTTATTGATGGGTTTGTTCTGGGTAATCAGACTGACGTCATTTACACGGATTTTAGCAAGGTGTTTGATAAAGTCAATCACGAGCTTTTGTTATATAAATTAGATAGAATTGGTTTTAGCTGTAATTTTTTGAAATGGATATCTTCTTATCTGAATAATCGTTCGCAGATTGTCAAATTCGGAAATTCTTGTTCTAGGCCAATTCTGGTTTCATCGGGAGTTCCCCAAGGTAGTCATCTTGGGCCTATACTATTTTTATTATTCATAAATGATCTCCCGGAGTCTATTATAAACTCTAGGATTTTGATGTATGCGGATGATGTGAAAATATTTTTGTCTTATAAACAGCTAGCATATTCTCATTATTTGCAGGACGACTTGGATAATTTTGGATGTTGGTGTGACATAAACTGCGTTTCTTTAGATCGAATCCGAAATTTGTCAGATATGATCTTATTGGAGCTGAGTTAGAGACAGTTGATTCTTTTGTAGATCTTGGTATTCTGATGGATTCGAAACTTGATTTCAACAATCATATTATGGCCATGGTTAACAGGGCGTATGGTTTTCTTGGCTTTATTAAACGTTGTTTACTTCGCTCGTTAGGCCTATTTTGGAATATGGTTCTGTAGTATGGGACCCTCAGTATGGCATCTATATTGACAGAATTGAGTCAGTTCAGAAGCAATTTTTATTGTTTTCATTGAGACACTTACATTGGAATAGTGATTTTGTTCTTCCCCCTATTCTAGTAGATTGAATTTGATTGACTTGCCCTCCTTAAAAAGTAGACGAATTATGCTGAACACCGTGATGGTATTTAAGGTTATAAATGGTGATGTCTCATCTGAATATCTTATTTCTAGGATTAAGTTTAACGTGCCATTTAGACCAACTAGATACTATCAGTTTCTTCATATTGATATTCAGCGTACGATTTATGCTTCTGCGCAGCCCATTCGTAGAATGTGTATTGATTTTAATTCATTGTACCACATCATAGATTTTGGTGTCGGAATCGATACAATAATGTCAAGGATTCTCTCGTACTTGAATGTTTAGTATTCTGTTTTAGTATTATTAAATGTAATGTATTGCTTCTATGTCAAATGTTAGCATTAACCTTTAGTGTAGTTTGTCTTTGTTTTGTTTTTGCCGGCTGAAGATATTTAATCTGTAGCCGGTATTCCACCCTCTACTGCTTGTCCACCACAGTTCGGACTGTGGTGTTTACGTTGTCCCTACGTTATGGGGACGAGGCCCTCTCGGTCGGAAGGGGCGGGAGTGAGAGGCGTTGGGACCGTTCGAAAAAAAAATAACTAGACAGCGGATTTATATGCAAAATCATATTTTGAACGTATGGTTATTATTGAATGCCGACTTTACACAAATGATTTTCATGATAAGAAAATTAAAAAAAAAACGATATAACCAATTTTATTTTTTAGACTTTAATATGTTTACAAATATATATATATGTATATATATTTATATTTTTTAAATTTCTTAAGGTCAAGGTATTTAAAGGAAAAATACCTAGGTCATTCCAAACCTAAAAGTTATTGTACTTTATTTATTTTTCAATTCTCATTAAATATCATATTTTTCAGCGACAGTTCAATTTTATAAAGAATTGTCATGGTTGGAAGCCACAATAAATGCGGATAAGGTGATAAAAGTATTATTAATATTATAGAATTATATAGCACTGTAATGCAAAATTTTTCAAAAAGAAGAAATTTACGTTTCCGTAAATTAAATTATTAATTAATCTACTAAAATATTTTCATCATTTGTCCCTTTTCCGCCCCTTATTCAATAATTTTTTTGTTACAGGGATAAATCTTATATCTTAAAAAAAAGTTCTTAATAATTTGCAATTATTAATAAATAATAATTATAATTATTTTGATTCTGAGGCTGAGGGTATATAAGTAGATGTTTTCCAAAAAAAGTGAACTGAATTGTGGATTTTTAACAGATTTTGGAATAGAAATACCTTAAAAATATATGTAAATATATTATAATATGTTAAATAGAAATATATATTATAAAATAAATAACTACATTACTCAAACGAAAGAAAGACTAAATTTACCAGAATTATTGACATACAAATTCTGTTAAATTTATAATTAATAATAAATAATATTGAAATATATAACTTTTGCCCGTTAATTTAAATTAAATTTGCCACAATAAACATCATTGTCTTATATCTAGTTCAGACACAAAATAAAAAATATTGAAAAACAACACATATCGAAAACGATAATAAAAAGAAGATAACAACATAATCGATAACGATAGCTGAAAAGTCAAACGATAAAAACACACTCGCATCTCCAACCAAGGGAATTGTCAAAATCATCTGCGATTTTGATTTTTTCTGCATTGTATCGGGAAGATTTGTGAAATAAATAACAAAATTAAATGAATTATGTTAATAAAGTTCAATCGCTGTAAAGATAATAATATTTCCCACAATTCTTAGTGTTTTTCTTGTCAATAACTTTTAAGAAAATGGAAAATCGGCAAATTGTTGAAAGTAGAGCATAACAAATCTTGAAATTATGTATAATAGCAAACCATAACAAACATTTGTATGAATGTTTATGGGGCTGTGTGTGTGCGTGTGTTTTTGTTTAGTATGGAATGGAATGTTTAATAAAATCGTGTATTTTGTGAACTTTGTGATATCGAATGTCTGTACATTTAAATAATAATGCAAAAATACAAAACGACAGTCTTTATGCCACCCTGGTTGCATTAACAGAAAGCTGTTCCACCAATTCGGTCTCGGACAATACCACCAATACAACATCGACGACGCAGCAGCAGCATTCCAGTAGTAAAGTCAACATTAAGAAAATCCCACAAAAGAGCTTAGTTTGTAACCCACTGGCTGCTCTATTAAAAAGGCAACGTCAAACGTATTCAAAGGTGAGTTCTCCGGCTTTTATTCGTATTTCGTCTTCCTCATATTTTTAATCCTCGAAATCTATTCATTCATGTTAAATTGCTATTGTTGTTGGTATTGGATAGCATGCTGTGTGAGTTACCTGGTTTTCTCAATGTGTTGGCGTTGTTGTTGCTCTCGTTTTTTATTTATTAAGGAGATCCCAAAATTGACATAAACACTTGCCTATGGTACGAGGGCGGTTTGAACAGTTGAGGTATTTTATTATTTCTGGAGGAAAGTTGCAATGATACTCTATTAACCAATGAAGTTTTCTATAATATATATATTCTGAATTGTCATGGATTGGTGATTTCTCTTCTGACTATATTATTTCTAGGATTAAGTTTAACGTGCCATTTAGACCTTCTAGATACTATCAATTCATCCATATTGAATTTCAGCGCACGAATTATGCTTCCGCAGAGCCCATTCGCAGAATGTGTATTGATTTCAATTCATTGTGTCACATCATAGATTTCGGATTAGGAATCGATATAATAAAGTCGAGGATTTTCTCCTGCTTGGATGTTTAGTTTGTTTTGACATGTTTACATTAATATATTTAGTTACTAACTTTAAGAATAACTTTTATTTGCATGTGATACTAATATTTTTGTTATGCCGGCTGTTGATATTTGATATGTAGCCGGTGTCCACCCTCTACTGCTTAGCCGCCATGGTTCGGACTATAGTGTGTACGCTGTCCCTACGTTATGGGGACGTGGCCCTCTCGGTCGGAAGGGCGGGTATGAGAGGCGTTGGGACCGTTCGACAAAAGAAAATGTAAATTGTAAGTCAGAAATGTAAATTGAAATTGAGAAAGAGCAAATTTAAGTTGAGAAAGGCCAAATTGAAGTTGAGAAGTGTAAAATAAAATCGAGAAAAGAAATATTGTTATTGAGTTTCTAAAATTA
The DNA here is from genome assembly GCA_947397865.1 of Polietes domitor. Lineage (NCBI taxonomy): Eukaryota > Metazoa > Arthropoda > Insecta > Diptera > Muscidae > Polietes > Polietes domitor. The sequence continues at coordinate 72,756,927 of OX377622.1, forward strand.
GCAAAAAATATTTTTAGTTAAATAAGTATAAAAATAAAAAGTCATTCACGTATTGTAAGGCTATCCTCTCGATACGCATGGTTAGAATCTATGTAAGCAAGGTAATGTTATAGGGCTTGAGTTTGTATGTATATTTAAATGTAGCAATTACTATAAGATTGTACAAGATCATGGACGAATGGCGCCAGTCATAAATAACTCACATATGCTACATACGATTACGCTACGAAAATTTGACGTGATGACTCTACATTTTCTTCAATTTTAAGTTATCCTTTAATTACTTTGAAACCATTTCTTATAGCTTATATTATATATGATTGGTATCACAAAATACTAAATTTGGACTTCGAGTGTATTCCATATAAATTAACCACAGCATATTTTACTTTTATAATTTTCAAACAATATGTGATTTCGCAACAAGAATTGGTGTTTTCTCATATCAATTTGCTTTTTCTCAATATTATTCTCAATTTCAATTTATATTTTCCAAATTTCAATTTTTATTTCTCAGTTCCAATTTACATTGAATACATATGAATTTCTATTTTCTCAATATCTATTTTTCACTTTACATTTCTGAATTTCTATTTTCTCAATTTCAATAGAAATGAACGTCTGTCCTTCTATTGAAAGCACAATAACATTGAAACGATATGGGTTAAGATATTTAAATTTCCAATTATCACACCTCAGAGAATTCGGCCGAATAAATTTATTTTTGTTATAAATATTCATCATTGATATAAATTATTAGCATTGACAAATAATAAACCTTATCTTTTTTAAATTTCAACTACAAGAATAAATGATCATTCTAAATTTAGAGACAATGTTCTCTGGTATGTGTAGCCATATGTTCCAAGGAAACATATTTTGTAAATTATATGTACATTGAATGTACATATGTATGTACCACATGTACTACATGTGTGCTGTTATCATAAGCAATGATGATGTCATCATTCGATTTTTGAAAAAAAAACTGATAATGTCGATTATATTTAACGCGACATACATACATATGTAAATGTGTATGCAGGGAGCGGGGAGATCAAATTGAATTCTTATAATTAAAAGCAAATATGATAATAGAGATTTGCGCATTAATATTTAATAAAACATTTAACGTGCCTGCATGTTTAAAGTATCGAATGCATGGAGAATTTCAACAAATATTCAAATATAAAACATTACCTTTTACACACCCAACGGCGTCTAGTTCAACCTGGAATATTTATAATTGCATTGAATTCATTATACATTATAAAGCCTAAAATTGTACATGAACCAATGATAAGTAATGATAGAGCAACCAAACAATTAGCAAATTTATATGAATTTATATGAAAATAATGTAATTAGGACAGTTGTCACTGTCCCTTGGTTCATTAGAAATTACGACATACACAGAGACCTACAAATCAATAAAATCCAGATGAGAGTACTTGTAGTGTAAGTTAAGTGCAGAATGTATATAGAAATAGTGATTAAATAAATAAAAGAAAAGGTGCACTTTTAAACCTTTCAATTATTTCTATCAAAACCACTTAATTGGGAAGATTGAATATGACTCTTTTTAGTACTTATTTTCAAATTTTGCCATAAATTCTTCTGAAGATGACCGTCATGGGCCAAAAATTTGTGATAAAGGTAGTAGACAAGTGTAATAAATGTCACCACACCATTTGTAAAAAAATACAAAAGAGAATCAATAAAACAAAAGGTCAACAATACACAAAATCAAAAAATACAATCTATAAAATACAGATCAAGGACTACTTATGCATAGGGATATCATTAGAGCAAATACAACAACAAAGTACAGACAATTGTTTTCATTTGTTTTTCTAATTTTTAATCAATCAATTCGATTTGAGTGGGTATTGAGCTGGCCATTTATTCATCTATATCCAGATGTATCTATATCAGTCAGTAGCCCAGCTGACTGAAATTTTTTTCATTCAAAAGTAACCGAAACTGTCAAATCCCATATATTTTGCTTTGACAGTATAGCTCACCATTCAAAAAATTACTTGTATTTTGTTGTTGCCGAATTAGTTTTTGCTCTGCTGCTATCACCTGTATAAATACGCCTTGCTTTCACCTGATATAAATACGCCTTGGTTTTTACTATTATTTTGTCTTCTCCTTTTTTGAACTATTTTTCATGTTCATACTTTACATTCACAAACGTGGGTGTGAATGTATAGCCAAATCAGAAATATTTGAAAAGTATTGATTTCCAAATTTATATGACAGATGACAACCAAATCTAATCGAAAACTAATTTTAGAGAAAATGACTGATAGCCACTTTTAAATATAAGCCCTCAATATAATTTAAGATCTTAGTAAAATAAAAGATTTTGGTAAAAAATGTGGCACTATTATAGGTCAACTGTTTTTGTTACACAATCCTTTCTTCATTTTAAATATATAAATAATAGACTATCTCTGGTTAACTGAAAGCCACTGCCATTATTCTGCAACCTTTGTAGTCTTTTTTTCATCTGTTGATTGACTTGGCACTGAATTTGTTTAATAATCAACAACAAGTAGGGGTTTAGTGAAAGTAGGGGATTAGTGGAGAATAATACTGTGCAAAGCCAGGTAAAAAAAAGCTAGTAAGTAATAAAAATAAAAAAAATTTATTACCGGATCAAAAATGTCGCCCAATCTGGACATACTATCTAAAATAGCACACCTTAATAATTATTTAATAAACTTATGAAATCAATGTTTTTTGTCTGTAAAAACATTCGGTTTCGGTAAATTTGGGCGAAGTTCGGCTTCGTCATTAAAATCCAATTTCAGTCGGGCACGTAGTGTCAATTCATACAATATTCGGTGGCAATATATGATTTCTAGAGAGCTAAGTCAATTCGAATCGGGAGCGACAATTATATGGAATTGTGACCTGTACTTTGATTATTTATTTATTGAATTCCGTTTTGTAATACAAAAGCGCTTCGGGCAAAGAATTCTTTTTAGGAGTTGCAACAAATGCACAAAACGTAATACAAATGATTAAAATATAAAATATATAACATATCCGAAAAATACATATCCTTGTCAATAAAAAATATATTTTTGTAATTTATAAACTGTGAATGTTTTTTGTTGGCGCAACAATAGCAAAAATTTAAAAAGTTGAATAATGACTTTCCATTTTATTTATGTACGCACGCACATGACAAAACGATTAAGGTTACTAGAAAACATATTCGTTTACCATAAGCTGAATAATAAGACTCGGCCCGATTTTATTTTTGTTTAACCCATTAGCGCCAACCGGCACTAAACTATATGGCAAAAGTGATTGAGAAGGTACAAAAAAATCTAAAAGAAATCTTTTTTATAATTGTAGTAGTTATTACGAAAATAATTTAATAATTAACGTTGGGTTAATATAGTTTTAGTATAGTAATAGAAACTGATGGACAGCAATTGTAACAGCACCATAACTTTTCAAACATCCCTCGTTAATATACACATATTTTATGGTATTGTAATTATTTTATAACCTTTTTCACTCAATTCTTTCCTTCAAGCAAGTGACCCTTTTCAACGCAATAATTGACTACCTGTAGACAACAACAATGTATCTTCTTAATCATCCTAAATCCATACATACACATACACACACGCACGCACAAAGGAGAGGCAGAGCAGCCGCCCGCCCGACAAACAGACAGACCGACCGACCGGCCGATCATCCGGCAGACTAATAGTATTTTAATTATAAGACCACATATCTTTGGTTTACTATGCACAACTATTTTGCATATTCATGTTAGTAGTGTTCGTACAACGGTAACAGGCAGTCAACAGTCATAGATAGATGGTGGTAGAACGACGACCGACTACCGCCACCATTGAGTTGCATTCAAAAATTTCCCCCAAATAAAAAGAAAACAAGTTTATGAACAAAAGATAGGGCTGAGAAGTGTAAGAAGAATTGATTGTTCGCTGTTATCTCCATCCAAAATCGAAAGCCGTTGAAAGACATTTCATTTTTATTTGTTTTGTGCATTTTTACCCAGAAATATTGATAAGAACTGACTGACACACATATCATTGACTTTTCTTTATTGTCTGTTTTGTTGTGTTACAGCGTGAACGTGAACCGATTTTCTTCATCATCATGCGGCTAAATTTAAAGGCAGTTTTGCTCTTACTTACCATAGCCGTGGTGGTAATAACATGTGCGGTGTATATGCGCTGTGCTGAATTTACATTTCCTCGGGATTTGGTGCGACATTGGGATCCCAAATTGTATGCTGTGGATACGGATCTAGTCAACAGTAATGTGGGTGGCGACGGCGATGGCGGGGGAGATGGCGATGGTGGCAGTGATAATTCAATCCCCTTACAGGACATCAAGTGCCTAATTAATCAAGAATATACCATAAGTTGTAAACGCGACGAAGAAGCCCGCGAAATATTTGTGCCGTTTTCATTTTTGCGCACATACTTCGATATCTCCGGATCAATGAGTAATCCAGCTTCACCACAAACGCTGGAGGGGAACATTGATGAGCAGCAGGCGGCACTACCGCAATTCCTGTGGATGCACAGTACGGCGAAAATAAATTTACCAAGGGCAAAATATGATCCCCGGGGTTTGTTTATGTACTTTGAGAATTACAACGTTGAGGTAAGACGAATTACTATCACCTCCTCCTAATTTGCTTAGATATGAACAATTTTGTAAATAATTTCTTTGATAATCAAACTGGCTAAAATTGATCTCAAAATCTGACGAAAGCAGCGATTAAACGTACTCGAAATGTCAAAAAGTAAAGAAATAAGGGGGGGGGTACTTGAAATGGATGTTAATGATAAAGTACTACAGTCAGAAGCATGGAATTTGAAATATGTTAACACCCTTTGTATGACTCGCAATAGTACGCCTACGTCTATGAGCCAATGAAAATGCTTCGCTATAATTATAATTAGCTTTAGTCCCCAGTGAGTGCGGCCACAGATCGTTGATTGAGAGTTGCTTTCCCTTGTTCTTTAAAGGCTATTACAGACTCCAAACTGAAAACCACTACATCAGTAAGTATGGAAACTGTATGTTTGGGAGATTTTTTATTTTTTTAACTTCAGATGGATGGATGGATTTTGTTACCCGCTAGCAAAACATTCTGCATTTTTCTGCACTTTGCCTTAAAACTGCAGTCTTGCACATTCTTTTCTTAAAGTTTTGTCATCTGCCCTCAATATAATCTAGGAGTCCAGGTCAGTCGATTGTAATCGAAACTGTCAGATCCCATATATTTTGCTTTGACAGAAAAAGTCAAACGGGCGTAATATTTGTATGGGAACCAAGGCGTATTTATACAGGTGATAGCAGCAGAGCAAAAACAAATTCGGTAACAAAAAAATACAAGTAATTTTTTGAATGGTGAGCCATACTGTCAAAGCAAAATATATGGGATTTGACAGTTTCGGTTACTTTTGAATGAAAAAAATTCAGTCAGCTGGGCCCCTGCTATCACTTGTATAAATACGCCTTGATGGGAACTATATATAAATCTGAAACGATTTGACTCATTTTCACCAGAGATGTCTGTAGTTCAAATATAAGATGTTGGCCAAATTTGAAGAAAATCTGTTAAAATATATGGTTTCGAGAGCGGAAAACGTCAAATCGAGAGCGAAATATATATAGAAGCTTTATGTTAATCTGAACCGATCTGACCCACTTTCAAAGTAGCTTACCATTAAAAAAATTGGTTGTATTTTGTTGTTCACAATTTTTTTTTGCTCTGCTGCCATCACCTTATTAAACACATTTTTATCACAGCTGTTTCTAGTTTAAATATGAGGTGTTGTACCAAATTTGATCAAAATCGGTTAAATTATGTGGTTTCTAGAGCAAAAAAGTCAAATCGGGAGCAACGTTTGTGGGGAGCTATATCTAAATCTGAACCAATTTGCTTCAAATTAAATAGCCGTCTCTGACATGCAAAAATCATTTGTGTCAAGTTTCGTTAGAATCGGACAATAATTGCGAACTGTATCGTGATTACAAGAATAGATGGACATACAGACGGGCATGGTTAAATCGATTCAAAAAGTGATTCTATGTCGATCTGTATAGTAAACGATGGGTCTATCTCGCCTCCTTTTGGGTGTTACAAACAAATGCACAAAGACATTATACCCTGTGGTGTAGGGTATACAAATGGAACATATTTCAAGGGTGCAGGTAAAATTTTCAAAATATTCCGTTGTGTCAAGGCAGCAAAAGAAAACAACATAAGTTAATTTTCTCATAGTCGGCGGCGCTAATTAAACCTCTTATTGGTATACGATTTCTGGTCATCTATGGCATTCGTTAGAAAATTTGTGGATATGGTTGACAACGTAATTCAATTCATTATTTTCTATATCAAAATATCAGATACAAGTTCGATTTTTAAAGTATAATTAAAGAAACATAGATAAGTACTTATATCTGTATATTTTAATTATTTGTCTCTTCCCGTTTTCTCAATTTAGGCGAGGGACCGTGTTAAATGCATAAGTGCGGCGGACGGAGTACCAATTAGTACACAATGGGAAAAGAAGGGGTATTTCTATCCAACACAAATAGCGCAGTTTGCCCTCTCGCACTACAGTAAAAATCTAACAGAACCACAGCCGAGAATAAATGTAAATTTTGTTGCAAAGTTTGCTTCAACAGCAACTAACAAATAATATTGATTTTTCCATTTCAGATTCTTGAAAATGCTGATGACGTTCGAAATAAGTGGTTCATACCAAAAAGTAGCAACCTCTCACGCATCTGGCATCCCAAATTCAATTCATCTGTTATACAATATGAAACTGCCGTAGATTTTGATAGTGCCATTACTCTGAATAATATTAATCAGGCCCTGGACTTGGTTTTAAGCGTCGATTTGCTGTTGATTACAAATAGTAGCAGTCTATTGGTTATTATAGAAAACCACGAAAGCAAACGAACTTATCGCCTTCATTATATACCAGCAGATCTATTACTGAGTGTCCAGGATGATAATATTTATTATGGTTTGGGCACACAGGCATTAAATAAATGGCGCTCTTTAACCAGGGATCTCCATATAGACGTTCAAAAAGGGCTCTCTGTTGAGAGTTCGAAGAAGTCTGCCAATAAAGTAAAACGATCGGATTTACGTGTTGTGTCTATATCGTTTATGGGCATCGGCTTCTTTGATAATGTCTCCCTATCGACCTCCAATCATTTGGCACATTTCTACGATGCTGCCGAGTGGTTTATCAACAATCAGGACTTGCGCACTGGCGGCTGGCCGAATCCGGTGCGTCGAAGTTTAAATGGTTTTACGGAACTGAAACCTGGGTGGCTGTCAGCCATGGGGCAAGGCCATGCGATATCGGTATTGGCACGCGCCTATTGGCATTCGGGCGGTGATAAACGTTACTTGAAAGCTGCAGCGTTGGGTTTGAAACCATATCGTGTATTTTCGAAAGATGGTGGGGTGCTGGCACAGTTTATGGATAAATATAATTGGTGAGTGAATATTGTAATTTTCCTAGTGCTGGGCTATAATTGTGAAATGAAAACTGGATAATTTTCTGGACAAACAATGTATAAACTTAATAGTGAGACAAACTACTACTAATATGGTTGTGTAGATAGTAAGTAGATGTAACAAATTTCTGAGTGCGACGTGGCCGGTATTTGCTGGTCGTGGTGAAATTTTATCCCGTATAGCCCGAACGACCAATGATAGATTGAAGTATCTATTCATACGCCGTGTACTACCGCTAGATCTAGTTAAGAAAATTATTTGCCAAATTTGCGAATAAAAAATGTAGATTTCCAATCAAACTAAAATTGTATCTTTTATATTTACAGGTACGAAGAATATCCTACAACTCCAGCTTCATTTGTGCTAAATGGTTTTATATACTCCCTGCTGGGCCTTTATGATCTCAACTCTACTGCACCGACATTCATTGCCAAAGAAGCCGCCAAGCTGTTCGAACAAGGAATGTTGTCGCTAAAGAAAATGATACTACTATACGATACAGGCTCAGGCACAAGTTACGATTTACGGCATTTAAGTTTGGGCGTGGCACCTAATTTGGCTCGATGGGACTATCACGCGACACATGTGAATCAGCTCTTACTGCTGGCTACCATCGATAGCGATCCCATCATATCACAAACTGCCGAACGCTGGAAAGGTTATATGTTCGGCAAGCGAGCAAAACATAATTGAGTCTAGTAGATTACGAGTCCGGGACTAAGTAGTCGGATTGTATGCCATTGCCATTGATTTAAGCGCACACATCCACAGCTACCATGTCTTTGGTTCGATAACTGTTTACTACACTACAATTCCTTAGTACTATAATATACATGAATACAAATATATATGTATATGTATGGTACACAGTCCTCTTCCTCTACAACAAGTTGATAGAAAGAAAATGGAAAAACAATTAAGTGATATTTGCACATTTGAACTTAAGTATTTGTTATTTATTTTTGTACTTTGAAATGAAAATCGATAAACGAAAACCAGACTTTCCTAAAAGTTTAGAATTTATGATGAAATCTATATTCTTGTCCTTCTTTTTAAGATAAATACTGTTTAAAACAGTATTCGAATACATTAGTATTAGCATTACTTCATTTGTTTTTTTTTTGTATATTTTTGACTTGCTGTTTTTTTGGTGCTGATTAACATACATACATATTATATTTTTACTTGTTTATTAAACTTACATTTTATAAAAAAACTAAACAGTACCTTTTATGAAAAACTACGTAATATGAAATGAAACAAATCAATACAAGGCAATAATATTTTAAATTAACACTTAAAACTCCACAACTACATATTGGAATTTCATATCAACATTTATTTGTATCGCTCTGCCTAATTAATGTCCTGATTAGTTATTCATTTAATATTACAAACAAATACATACATATATAAAAAATAATATTAAATGAATACTGAAATGCCTCAAAATATTACAACAAAACCTATACTGTTCACACAGTATTACTTTTTTATAGACAATTTATAACATTCTGAAAATAGTTTTCCTTCCACGTAAAATACAAAAACTCATATTTGTCATAGACATGTATTTATAATTATCAAAATGCAATCCCTTCAACAAATGCCTAATTCCTTTATTGTTTTGTTTTGTTTTCATAGAGAGCTTAGTACTTTACTTCTTTTCATTTTTGAAAAACTTAATTTAATTCTGACACGTAAGAAAAGCACATTAATTATTATGTATAAAGACAACTTAATTAATTGTTAAATGCTGTGTAGTTTTTATTGTAGTTAAAAAACGTTTCGGTAGTTAACGTTAAAAGCATAATCTTTTAATATGAAAAAAGAAGAAAACTAAATAATTATAGAGATAAGAAATTAAGGAATTTTAGAACAATAAAACAAATTTTGTAGACATTGTAGAGTAATAAAAATAATGATATCTAACAAATTTTCTAAACTCTAAAATAGCATTTTTTTGCAAATCTTTTTGGATGAGTTAAACATTAAATTATGGTGAGCAACAAATCGCTTACATACATTGCGAAAACAATTTTTTGATTTCTTGGACGCTTTGGTCAGCTTTAAATAAAAAAGTAATTTGTTTGTGCTTTTTAAATATAACATACAGGGTGGTATAGAATGAGCTACATGGTTTTGTTTGGAAGCGAGATAGTAGACCTATTGTTAATTATACCGATCGACTTAGATTCACCGTCCGTCCATCTATTATTGTAATCAAATTACAATTACAAATTACTTTGCACAACGAAGTTTTTCGGGATAAGGACGCTATTTAGATATAGCCCCCATACGAATTTCACTCCCGATTTGACTCTTTTCACTCTATTTTAACAGATTTTCTTCAAAATTGGAAAACATCTTATTTTTCAACTAGAAACACCTGTCCTGAATATGTGTTAGATCAGTTCAGATATATATATAGCTCCCATACAAATTTCGCTCTCAATTTGACTTTTTCCGTTCTAGAAACCACATAATTTATCAAATTGTCTTCAAATTTGGCAAAATATCTTATATTTAAGCTAGGACAACCAATGTTGAAAATAGGTCAGATCTGTTCAGATTTATATATAGCTCTCATACAAATTTCGCTCCCGATTGACTTTTTCTGCTCTAGAAACCACATATTTTAACAGATCTTCTTCAAATTTAGCAAAATATCTTATATTTCCACAGTCAGGTCGATTCAGATTTATATATAGCTCCCATACAAATTTCGTTCCCGGCTTTACTTTTTCGGAATTGAATTGTATTCGGATAGAAGGTTTAAAGTCGGTCCGCCCGACTTATACTCAGAACGTGGTTAAGTAATTGTTTTGTCGGGTGTTTTGGTACCGGTCTATAGGGAATTTTCCATTGTCGCTGACGACCTTATAAGGCCTTATATAGTTACAAAAAATATTCAATAATTTGTACCACTAAAGGTAAATATGTAATATAAATACAAAAAAATACAAAACAAAACAGTACATATAAAAATTAATAATAATAATATATATAAAACAGGTGGAGAAACAAATACTACCCTTGAAATATGCCCCAAACCCTGATCCAACCACCAATCAATTACACACTATTTATACTTCAAAGTTTCTTCTAATGCACTTTCCCGAAATATTGCAAACAGATCGTCCACGTATTTTGGTTTTGTCGTCGTCACTATGCCATATATGTTTAAAACACCTATTCTCCATTATACAAAATTCGACAAAATTTTCAAAAAAAATAATTTTATGTTTTTTTATTATCGAGGCTAAGTCCAAAAATGTCAACGTAAAATTATTTATTTTGGAAATTTGTTTAAATACATGCATTTATATTGTAGTTGACGACAATTAGAAAAATATTTTTTTTTTAGTAAAAAATTAACGCTTTTATTAATAAAGTTTTACAAGTCCAAGAAATAATCTTTGGAAAATATGTTGCACAAGAAACCTTGTGATTAGATCTCAAACAAGGAAGCACTCGTACTGTTGTACCTTTCTATATTTATACATTTGGTTTGTACACATCCACTTAAAACTCGACTTTTGTACACAAAACCTACTTATATATACAAATTAACAATAACATCTAGCGCATGAGGTATAAAAAAATATTCTCCTTTCACTAAGGTCAGGATCGTCTTGATGATAAAATATGCGATTTTATTGAAGCATCGCCGTAACGTCTCCTTACTTCCGAAACGAAAGCTTGATCCATTTGATCGCAAATCAAATCAAAGAATAAATTTGCAATATTTCTGTGTAACAGCGATTTGAATTGAAAGGTTACTTTGAAATCCAATACACAGGACTGTGGTATATCCTTTAGACCTGGACTGAAACGCCACTCGTTTAGGAGGTAATCAAATATACGACCATCTTTACATTCGGACGTCACAATGGCGGGAGTTTTTAAAGTAACATTCGACGTGTAGACTTCGAGTAGAGGTGGAAATCCAACAACAAGATCCGCTTTGAAGCCATTACTATGTTCACTGTGAACGTGGGATTTCTTGACGTAAGGAACAAAATTTTGATAATTTTTTACGTCAGATACGACAGAGTACATTTCTTGCATAGAATATCTGTAATGAAATGAAAATCAAATCATTAATGAATAAGCATAAAATTTGTGGTCATAAAACATGCAACCTAGACTATTATTATAGTGCGTCGTGTTGTCTACTTTGGACATTCATGATTTTCCGAATTCTAGTGATGGAAACTTAGTTACAGCATTATGGTATATGTAGGAGAATTTTTTGTTTCTCTATTTCGTTAGCAACATATATACATTAGGGTGAGTTTTTTATACATTTTACAAAATATGCTACCGACTCTTGCAAAATCGAAATATAAAACCAACACATAAAAAAATGTTGATTTTTTAAACTTCAAATAAGTTCCAGCTTAAAATAGCTTGAAGTTTTGGGAAGTTTACGATACAAAATGATAGGTTAATATTAATGTGAAATGTCCAAAGTGATAAGAGTTTTTGATTTGTTACATGGTCACATGACTGTTGTACGTTTTTAAAGGGTGAAAAACAAGGAAAGCCTTAAAATTATTGTTACTTCTGTATATTTTTATGTACAAAGTAAAAAGCTCTATAATTACTAAAAAGAAGTAAGCAATTGAACGCATTGTTCTAAAATATTAGCTACTAAAGACGGTGTCGTGACGTGACAAGAAAGGAAAATAAGTTTTTCTTTCTTTACAAAAATGCATAGCAGTGCCAATT
>OX377622.1:74226971-74259813 GCA_947397865.1 Polietes domitor
AGAACAGAAGTCTCTTGGTAGCATGTTAGCTTAAGTTCTTTCACTTTAATTTGTAACACACTGAAGGTGAGCACGAAACTTGAAATAAATATAAGTCCACCACTTATATGTAATTGTCCCCATCTTTCTTTCTTAACCGGCAATTACCCCAACGCCAATAATTTCTCACTTTGTATGAGAAATTATTTCATACTAATCTCTCTGATTTAGGTATTGGATTCTCAACCTCCCAGTTCTTAACGCAATCCGATCACCTACTTACATATATATTTACGGAAATATATGCATGGTCCTTCAGCTCTCTTGGATTTGGCGACTCCAGTAACACAATTCTGGCACGTCTCACCTCTCGTTATTCGAAATCACTCGAAAAGTTACACCCAGTAATATGAGGTATGTTAAAAGTCATGCTCAGTGGTTCAGTTTAGTTGTTTAATATGTTAAGACGAAGAGTGAACTCAGTGAATACGCTTTCAGGCATCCGTATAATACACATAAGTTCACAAAATTAGATTGAAAGCAAAATTACAGTGAACGTAGAAGATTCCTCAGTTCGTATTACATATTAAGTGGTATTGGGAAAAGTGCGACAAAAATAGGTTATTCCCATCCAGTTTTGCTGATATAAGCAGAATTAATCTATGAAAGTTGGAAATCTCTGTTGAAGAAAAAAATGCACATGAAATAAGGCAAAAGTGCAAAATATTTTAAAAAGTCTACGCTGAAAAAGTGAGTAATCTTAATATTACATAGTGTACCACGAATACTTAAATTATAGAAATTGCGAAGGAGGAAAATATATTCATAAATTCTCAACAAATATAATTTCGAAATATTAAATTTGCGAAGTACCGTAAATTTACAACAATTATTTCCCCCCAAAATCCCTACCATGAACTTTTAGTTGAACATGTGTCGCGGTTTAGACGCTGAGTTATAAATCACTCAAATCTCTAGCTGCTCAAATCTCTGATAATTGAGTGAGACAAGGAGAAAAAATATACTCATAAATTCTCCATTTAATAAAACTAAATTTCGAACATTCTCTTTGAAAGAGCTTCGAGAGTTTTCGCGTGTAACTTAGAGAGAAGGAAGGCACTAACCACTTCACGGGTTCTGCTGAAAGGAATGGTGAAAATAGAACACCGATTTAATGTTATTTTCGGTGAGGAATTCTCGATCTCTTTCACTCGTGATTAAGTGAAAGGAAAATGTAGAATGAAACAATAAAACCGATTTACATCATCATAAATATAATTTCGAAAGGTTACGATTTACTTAATGTCACTCTCAAAGTTTGTAACAAATGGAAAGAAGAGAACAAAACAGTAACACATGGTTGTAGGTACATACGTATGTGTCTAGCTTCATCCTCCCTCTTTTTCATGTTCCCATTCTGGAGTAGAAAGAGGCACTGAGTGATAAGTGAATATTACAACAAACATCTTACAGTCAATACCACACTCTCGGTCACTTCTCTACCGTAATAATAAAACATTATCGGTCATCAATTTATACACTCAAGGAAAAATCAATGTAATAATAATCTAATTTTATTGATAAACATTAACCAGACGCAGAAATTTATTCCCACATGAACATAAATGAAGAAAACATACCAATTGGTTCAAAGGTATAATGTATAGATCCCGGTACATATCTACAAATTAACTTGAAGGTACCTACAAGACCAATTTAGATTAATCCCAATTCCAAATCAAAAAAAATCTATGATCAGTTCACATCTACATCGAGGTATCGTTTGTAGTGATAAGCTAAACACCTAAAACATATGATCATCTCTTCCGTCAGTCTCCATACATCAAAAGGACGTATTTTTTAAGTATTTCTGAAGTTGATAGGCTCGTATTGAATATGGCCATAGTAAAGGCGGATAAATTTGTGTTTGACTGTGACCACTTAGTCACGTTTTGCACAAAGTTTAGTGCGTCAAATACTGACGACCAAACTGATTCCCTTCTAGAGGTGAAATTAGACGATCTAGAAGATAGATGGAACAAAGTAAAGACTTCTTACGAGGAAACAATGCTCTCCACTGATTTCACCACGGAGGTTAAGGAAAACGCCAAGGGTAATTTTTACGCCTGTTCCGACACATATTACCTGTGTAGATCTCAAATTTTAGATTTAGTTAGGATCGCAAGAGGGAACTCATCCTTCAGGGATCAATCCAGGCGCTCTTTGGAACATGCAAAGTCAACAAACACAACCGGTGAAAACGCAGCAGCATGCATTAAACTCCCACCTTGCGACACCGAGGTATTTCAGGGCAGTTATGAAGACTGGCCAGCATTTCGTGACATGTTCACGGCTGTATACATAAACCACCCCAAATTGACCTCAGCACAAAAACTATACCATCTTCGTAACAAAACGCGTGGGAATGCCGGTGCAATTGTCAAAAGATATCAGCTCTGTGATGATAATTTTGAATTGGCATGGAACGCTTTGAAGGCCCGATTCGAAAACATAAGAGTTTTGGTAGATAACCAAATTCAAATCCTCTTTCAAATTCAAGAAGCTAAATCAGAGGACAGCGATTCAATTCAAAGAATACAATCCACTGTTAAGGACTGCCTCTCAACATTATCAACTTTAGGTGTAGGGATTAACGGGTGGGATCCACTACTAATTTATCTCGTTTCAACAAAACTTTCGGAAGACACTCTAGCCGTATGGGAACAATCACTTACCTCCCATAGAGAACTTCCAAAGTGGTCTGATATGGATCATCATGAAATACTAAAAATCTAAAAGAACAGAAGTCTCTTGGTAGCATGTTAGCTTAAGTTCTTTCACTTTAATTTGTAACACACTGAAGGTGAGCACGAAACTTGAAATAAATATAAGTCCACCACTTATATGTAATTGTCCCCATCTTTCTTTCTTAACCGGCAATTACCCCAACGCCAATAATTTCTCACTTTGTATGAGAAATTATTTCATACTAATCTCTCTGATTTAGGTATTGGATTCTCAACCTCCCAGTTCTTAACGCAATCCGGCTCGAAGGACCATGCATATATTTCCGTAAATATATATGTAAGTAGGTGATCGGATTGCGTTAAGAACTGGGAGGTTGAGAATCCAATACCTAAATCAGAGAGATTAGTATGAAATAATTTCTCATACAAAGTGAGAAATTATTGGCGTTGGGGTAATTGCCGGTTAAGAAAGAAAGATGGGGACAATTACATATAAGTGGTGGACTTATATTTATTTCAAGTTTCGTGCTCACCTTCAGTGTGTTACAAATTAAAGTGAAAGAACTTAAGCTAACATGCTACCAAGAGACTTCTGTTCTTTTAGATTTTTAGTATTTCATGACATTTCATATAAATAATATCTATTCACAATAGTGACATTAGTGTGGAATTCATTTAACACTAAAGACAATTGAACATATTAATTTAATCTAATAGTACTTAAATGTAATAAGTGTAAACTATGTTTAGACAATTGGATTTGTGAATTATCTATTTTTTGTTTTCATTGGGAACGTCTGGTTTATTAAGTTCAAACCCTAAATCTTTCTAAAAGTGTCTAACAGAACATTTCGTGCAAGTTTTGTGAAAATAGGACATTTTTAAGGCAAATTTTGCGTTAAGCTTTGAATAACAAAAATATAAGCATATACGGTTTGTAATAGATATCAGAGTATCTTGATGTTGAAGTAAAGAAAAAACAAATGAAATTAAAACAAGTAAATGAAAGGCTAAAGTCGGGCGCGGCCAACTATATGATACCCTCCACTTTCTATCCCACTACAATTTCTATACACGGTGACCAAAGTGAAATAGAATGATTTTTGTATGAGCAAAGGATCGATGTAACCCACTTTCTCTATAGGTGTTTCTAATTGAAACAGTATATAGATTAAAATCGGGAAGGACATTTGTATGGTTGGTATGCATTTTTATAGGTTAAATATAACATGTTGTGTCTAGTTTGGCAAAAATCGGGTAAGGTTTGTGGCCTCTGGAGCGAAAAAAGTCAAATCGTTAAGGACAATTTTGTCGGGGCTACATCAAAACATGGAATGGCGTGACCGACCTTCACCATACGTCCTTCTAGTTGAAATATAACGTTAGTTGACAAATATGAAGAAGATCGCTTAAAATACATGGTTTCAATAGGGGGAAAACTCAAACCAGGACCGGCATTTGTATGGGAGCTATATCTAACTCTGAATCGATCTGACTCAATTTTACCACTGATGTTTCGAGTTAAGGCTTTGAAGAAAATCGGTCAAATTATGTGGTCTCCAGAACACAAAAAGTTAAATGGAGGCCGGAATTTGTACTGGAGCTACATCTAAATCTGAACCGATCTGACCCACTTTCACCACAGATGTTTCTAGTTCAAATATAAGACTTTCTGTCAAATTTGAAGAAAATCGATTCAAATGCGTATTTTCTAGATGGGAAAAAGTCAATTCGGGAGAGATATTTGTATGGGTGGTATATCTAAATCTGAACCGATCTGACTAACTTTTACCATAGATGTTTCTTGTTATACACTCCACGAGAGTATTATGTCTTTGTGCATTTGTTTGTAACAACCAAAACGAAGGGAGATAGACCCATTGTTAATTATACCGATCAACTTAGAATCACTTTTTGAATCGATTTAGCAATGTCTGTCTGTGATTACATATTCTATAAGATTGTCTTCAAATTTGGCACAACAAATTTCACGTATGGTGAAAAAAAGTCAGATCGGTTCAGATGTATATATAGCTGCGATACAAATTTCGCTCTCAATTTGAGTTTTTCCGCTCTAGAAAACACATATTTGATCAGATCTTCTTCAAATCTTGCAAAATATCTTATATTTCAACTAGTAACACCCATGGAGAAAATGAGTCAGAACGGTTCAGATTTAGATATAGCCCCCATACGAATTTCACTCCCGATTTGACCCTTTTCACTCTAGATACCACATATTTTAACAGATTTTTTCAAAATTGGCAAAACATCTTATATTTCAACTACAAACATCCGTGGGGAAAATAGGTCAGATCGGTTCAGAATTATATATAGCTTCCATACAAATTTCGTTTTCAATTTGAGTTTTTCGCTCTAGAAACCACATATTTTAACAGATTTTCTTCAAATTTGGCAAATATCTTATATTTCATCTAGAAACACCCAGGGTGAAAATGAGTCAGATCGGTTCAGATTTATATATAGCTCCCATACAAATTTCGCTACCGGCTTCATTTTTTCACCCCAGATACCACGTATTTCACCGAATTTCTTCAAATTTAGCATAACACGTTATATTTGAACTGGAAACACTTATTGTGTAAGTGGATCACTTCATTACATCTTTGGATATAGCCCCGATACAAATATTCTTCTCGATTTGACCAATTAGGTCAGGTCATATTAGCCAACGATTAGGAAACATACAAAAATTCTTCAAGTTTTCACTTTTTTATCAAGTTGAATTGAACAAAATTTGTATGGGAGCTATATCTAAATCTGAACAGATCTGACCCAAATTTAGTTGAATTTTAAGGTACTATGCCAAATTTGAAGCAAATCGAGAAATTCTAGAGCGGAAAAAGTCAAATCGGAACCGACATTTGTATTTGGCCTATATCTAAATCTTAACCGATTTCATTTAAATTAAATACGGTTCGTTCTTGGACCAAAAAACTCACTTGTGTCAATTTTTGTTACGATCGGACTATAATTACAATCTGTACTTTGATTACAAGAGTAGATGGACGAACGGACAGACAGACGGACATTACTAAATCGATTCAAAAAGTGATTCTAAGTCGATCGGTATACTTAACAATCAGTCTATCTCGCCTCCTTTTGGATGTTACAAACAAATGCACAAAGACATAATACTCTCGTGGAGTGTATACAAATTTCGGGAAATTTTTCACTTTTGTGGTTACCAAAATGCTACCTAAACGGTGTAAAGAGTCATTCGTACGAAGTTCATATGACCTAGAAAGTTGTTTATTGAGATCTTAGGTACATTTTTGTAGTTGATAATTTCCTTGAATTTTGAACGGTTGGCTACCTATGGACCTGATAGATTTTTTTTATTTTTTTTGCGTTTTTGACGTTGAAGATGAAATCAAAATTCCAAAAATTATAAAATGATCACTTTTTACAAAAACGACACTAAGGCCCCAAATCTTTGGGAGTCCATAAAAGATTGCACGACATTGGGCAAAACTGGTAGACACGGGTATTTTTTGGTCTTTTATCAAGTGGTGGCGTCCGTATATGGTTAAATTTCCATGATTTAAAAAATTACACACGGTGCAATTGATAAACAGAAGTACCATTGCTGTCAACGCCCTTGAATAAAATTTGAATTATTTACTAAAAGTCTGTCGTCACTCGATCAAGCAGTCCGGTGCTCTTAAAAACATCCCCAATGTTGAAAACTTTTTATGTTCCACTTCATACAAAGTGCATCCAAAATGCTATACAGAAAGACAAGTACCCGAGTGGGGTATTTAGAAAAATAAACAAATAAAATTAAATTCAAGTTGCACAACTTGTTCTTTTTAAAAATTGAATATGTATTTGGCAGACAATTCACCAGAGATATCAAAACATTTGAAAAAGAATAAAAAAAGTAAAAATAAAAAATCTAAAAGGATGTTAGTTCGGCTGGGCCGAATCTTATTTACTCTCCACCATGGAGTGCATTCCACAGTGTTACCGGCAGATTGTAGGACATCGATGTAAAACTATATTATTTCACGACACGAAAAGAAATAATACACCGAATTTCAAGGTTCCTGTTTCAGCCTTTTAGTTGGCCTTTAGAACGACTCTCGCAAAATCATTTTATTTAACGCATCTTCATCTGCGGTGTTGCAGTTGCGTCACCGAATATTCAGCGAAGTTCATGTTTCTGGCTGTTTTCCTTTGATTCGTACCATTTTTATATCGGCTTGCCCCATTTTACCCCCTAAAAGTAAGATTTTTGCACAAAAAAGATTTGCTGCATATGTTAGTACCAGATATATCCCGCTTTTCCCATTTTGAGACTAAAATTACTAATTTTGAACATAAGTTGCTTTTATAGATTCTTACTTTGCCATCCTTAAGTATCAGCAGCAATACAAGTAACTTTTTACAACTACTCACATCACATCGAAGACTACTAACCAGGGACTACTTAGGATCGATGAATTATTGAACCGATAGACACCAGCCATTCATATATGTAAATCTTGATGTTCACAAGTCCTCCTTAACACCATATGACTAGAGTGTCTGTAAAGCTTTTAATGTGGCCATTTGTGCTACCAAGGGATATGTTAACTCTTTTGTTATTGCTGACAGTGCGGGTGTGTATGTTTGTTTACCTTTGTGGTTGATTTTTTTTTTTTTGGTCCCGGCTGTCGTCCTCTTTATGGCTTTTGAATTATAAATAAACGTATTTGCTCGGCATACATGCATTGTACGGTGACAAAAACGCAATGAATACATTGCCACCTGTGCAAGTGTATGTGAGGGTGTTTGTATGTGTCTGCGAACAATATCCTTCTACCATGATTAACCAGATACACCTTCTGTAGCTCCTACAACCAGCTCCCCTTTATTGACATAGTTTATTACGTGAGCAAATATACATATACACACACCCCACCACTTTTATCATATATATGCATGCAGATATACGAGGCTGGATTAAAAAGTTGCAAAAACTGCTCAGAAAAAAATCGTCATGTTTACATATACTGTCTCACAGAGTAATCAAAACCGAGAGGGTTATTTTTAAACTCAAATTTACTATAATTTGATATAAATCTTCACACGAATAAAATGACATAATTCAACTCATTGACAACTCAAAAAAGCGTTTAGAAACAGTCATGCATTTTTCATTGTTTTTATACCTTGTGTTAATAAACTAATGAAAAAATTATCATTTTAACAATTTCCACTGAAATTCTGGTTGATTTTTTAATAGAAACAAGTAAGGAAAGGATAAAGTCGGGCGGTGCCGACTATATGATACACTCCACTTTCTATCCGAATACAATTGAACTCGGTAAAAAAGTGAAAACGGGAAGAATTTTTGTATGTTTCCTAATCATAGCCTAATATGACTTGGTCCAATTTGTCAAATCGAAAATAATATTTGTATCGTGGATATATCCAAACATGGACTAAAGAGACTAACTTTCACAATAAGTGCTTCCAGTTCAAATATAACGTGTAATGCTCACTTTCGGTGAAAATTAGTGGTTTCTGGGGCGGAAAAGTTCTATCTGTGAGCGAAGCAGTTGTTTTTAGTTGAAATATAAGATGTTTTGTCAGTTTAGAAGATAATCTGTTGTAATATGTGGTATCTAGAGTGAAAAGTGTCAAATCGGGAGTAAAATTCGTATGGGGGCTATATCTAAATCTGAACCGATTTTCTTCAAATTAAATAGCGTTCGTCCTTGTAGCGAAAAACTTCTTTGTGCAAAGTTTCGTTTGGTTCCGTCTACAATTGCGACCTGTGTCGTGATTACAAGAATAGATGGACAGACTGAGAGACAGACAGACGGACTTTGCCTTCCTTTTGGGCGTTATAAACAAATGCACAAAGACATAATACTCTCGTGGAGTGTATAAAAATCGAAAAAAATATCGAAAATTTGTAGGAAATATAAGTCATCTTACCACCTCCAAACTCACAAGACGCTTGAAAATGTTTATCTAATAATATGTATACGTTATTTTTATGAGAAGAATACATACACTAACTTTCAAAACAATCACGGCTATCGAGGTCAAAAATCGTATCACTTGACACGGAATGACTCTAGCCCTTTAGTGGTACCATCTTTATCCCTCTGCCCCCATTGAATCCCGTGAAAAGAAAAAACGAATTTGAATAATTCGCAATCGGAGGAATGCACACTAGGGCGTACCTCAAAAAAAAAGTTCGCCGTACACCTTCGAATATGAAGTATTATTGAAAGGTAGTTTCAAAAAAAAAATTTTTATTTTTTTATGCCGAACGTAGGGGTCGCGCTTTTACATTTTTCTATATAACTTGTATTTATAAACGGATTTTAAAGTGTGATACATCGATGTTTTTGTCTCGACGAGGCCGATTTTTTTGTCTTTGAAGTCATTGAGCTCAAGCACCCCCTTCTGGTACTTACCCATCATTTCTCAGTTGCTACTACCCTAATGTACCACTCTAATAATCGAAAATTAAAGCTCGCATAAAATCATGAATCATGTTTGAGCTCAATGACTTCAAAGACAAAAAAATCGGACAAAAACATCGATGTATCACACTTTAAAATCCGTTTATAAATGCAGAAGTTATATAGAAAAATGTAAAAGCGCGACCCCTACGTTCGGCATAAAAAAATAAAAAAAATTTTTTTGAAACTACCTTTCAATAATACTTCATATTCGAAGGTGTACGGCGAACTTTTTTTTTTTTACTTGTAACCTGGTACGCTCTAATGCACACACACCGAATTTCGTGGTTCTAGTTGCAGCCATTTGGTTGGTACAATTTGTATCCCCTTTTTCCATTTTACCCTCTTAGGTACGAAATTCGAAAAATCCTTTTATTTTACATGTCTACGCAATTAGAGGAATGTATACACCGATTTTTTTTACCCCTTAAAATACGAATTTGGATAATTTTTTTCGGTAACTACTGACTGGGATTTTTGGGTGTATATTTAAGTCCGAAGCAGTTCTCATTCAATTGAGTTTGCGAGTCAGATATACAGAACCAATAATAACCGGAGTAGTTGTTGCATTGCACTGGACATTGATAAGGGGGAGTAGCGCCCAAAACTATGAAAAGAAAAGATCAAATAATAAAAAACAAAACAGATATATTATCGCATAGAATTCCAAAAATATATGTTAATCTTCAAAAATTTAACATATTCGTTAAAAATTATATCTGAGATATCTCCTTGTCAGCATTATGGCTAAATCGACGCAGTTAAGCCCTCGGCCATATATAACAGCAATTTAGATAAATAATAATAATATAATTTTATAATAATATAATAATACAACCTTCAAACCGAGTGTTTTTCCATGTTCTTTAAGTTCGGTTCAAAGACTTGTGAGCTCGATCGGTTGTAAATTGCCATGACGCAAGCATGTTGAAGTTTGTGAGAGCGAAAATGGGACAAAATTGATGGAAAAACGCTCATAACTACTCAGGGGTCGTCTGAGCTGGCAACCAGGATACTTACACATTACGGTAACCGGTTAAACAGTTTTTTTGTTATAGGCAAAAATGTAATCTCTTAAGTCGAATCTGCATAAGTGGGAACCCTCTATTAGTGGGACATTTTTTGTGGTCCTGCATATTTCACACAAAAGACTGCTTAATCAGGAATTTGAACCTCGTTTACCTCTATGAGTGGGATTTCGATTCATTGTGGACCTCCAAATTTGGAATTTTTCAATTACTTTACCTCTGTTAGTGGGATTTCATATTAGGAGAGATATTTCTCTGTCATGACAATGCATTGTGGTCGTTTTTATACCCTCCACCTAAGGAAGGGGGTATATTCAATTTGTCATTCCGTTTGTAACACCCTGAACCCGTCTGTCTGTTGAAAACACGCTAGTCGGCTAACGAAATAACCTGCCTAAATATGTCTTATGGTTGCCGATCGGTTGAGGTTGAAAGTGGCTAAATGGGCCCAGAAGGAAAATGTTTTCCCTAACAAGGACTGAAAATACCCCCTAGTATTTGGACTATTCAAGCATTTTTTTAAATTTCTTGAAATTTGTTGCATACATTCCACTTGTAGCGTAAAACCACCAAAAAAAGCAAATTAAAAAAAATATCGGGCGAAATGGGACAAAAAGGGGATACAAATGGTACCAATGATATGACTACAGCTAGAATCATGAAATTATGAATGAAATTGTGTAGATACGTAAAATAAAAGGATTTTTCAATATTCGTACTTTTAAGGGATACAATTGGAAAAGATGGATGCAAATGGTACCAACAAAACCGCTGAAGTAAAATCGTCAAATTCGGTGTACACATTCATCTGACTATGAAGACGCGAAGCAAAAAGGAATTTTTCGAAATTTGTACATTTAGGCCTTCAGAATCTATATTAGTGCCTTCAGAATCTATATGGGATCAAATTTGGCACTAATCAAGGAGCTATAGCTGGAATCGTGATATTCAGTAATAGCACTCGTCTGATTGCGTAGATGCGGAAAATAAGAGGTACGAATTTTTCTAAATTCGTACTTTTAATGTCAATATGGAAAAAAGGAGTAAAACTGGTACCTAGCAAACGGCTTTAGCTGAAATCATGAAATTAAGTGCGAAACATATTGGATCTTCACTATTAGAACTATTCTTATCAAAATGGTACAGGCATTTGGGATGTAGCTGGAATCAATAAGAAGTTGCATACACCAAATATTTAAGGCAAATTTTTAAAGATTGCTGCCTCATGTTCACTTTTGATTACTCTTGAAGCATCACAATTTTCCTAATATGGTAGTGCATTACTATGTAAAGTCGGTAGCCCCAAATCTGGCGGTAATGCTGTGGAATGCACTCAGTGGTTATAAGATTTTTTCCGGCCGAACTTAACGCCTTTTTGGTTTCATTTTCTTGACTATCGGGATTTTGCATGCGCTCCTTAAATAAAATACACCCTAGTATAATTATGTCGAGATGAAAGCTTAAATTGTTGAAAATCTGCTCTAATATGTCCAATTGTTAAAGAATTTAGAAGAGGAAAGTTTCAAATAGAACTTCAAAAAGGCATCGCCGTTCGATGATCAACCATATCACGTATACTTCAAAAGAGTGACTTGCTTCATTTAAAGGACAAAGTAAATGGAAAAAAATAAAAAATCAACTTCCCAGAAGTGAGAGCTCGTTTGGCATTATATATTGCTACATATCTGGGCATCTCTCAAAACTTCAAGTGGGGCAACAGACAAATTACCTGGATAAATGGAAGCTGGGATAGTGCGAAACCTCTATAAGTGGGAATAATGTCCCTTGAGCTTATCCAGGTTCAGATTTTTAAACTTGTAGAGCTTATTGAATAAAAAGTAATATTAAAACCTTCTATGCTTTCATTTTTAATTTACTAAAATTTCAAAATGATATGCGAGAAGAGAAATAATATTTTAATGCAAACTGAGTTCAACTTAAATTGTTAGACCCTTGTGCCAATATTTCTGTCCGTGTTCGTAAAATTGCAATTGAAAAATGGGGATGACAAGATTGATAAAGTACTGTTTCATCAATAATCTTAAAAGTCTTTTACGCCCTCTTTTTAAAAAGGGAGGTCTAAATAACCCGTCTATATCGAGCGGGAAGCGAGTGCCAAGTTGGACGATTATCAAATATACGATTAAAAATAGAAAAGTTGTTGTAATTCAGCTTTTAACTAGGCCTCACTAATATTTATTATGTCTAATCAAGTCAGTTGTCAGAATGGAATATGCTACAAATGTGTACTTTAATTCCGTTTTATTAGATTTATACCAGACCGTAAGTACAATATCTGAGTATTCATATATAATTCCGTTCCTTTAATACACATTTATGTATGGCTAGGATTTCAAATTTCGTTAGGCGCGAATAGAAAAAAACCTGCATCTTAACACTTTTTTCACTTCAACTTCCGAACGAAGCTATTTCTCTATATAATACTGCAATTTCGTTCATTTTTCCGCTGATTTGTTAAAAGTTGCAATTTTGTAATCAGTTATCTGATTTCATATCGCAAATCAATGTGTTGCCTCAATCTAATCACTCAATCCAGTCATCCTAGTTCATTTTTACAGCTAGTAAACAAAATTCACTATTTCCATATTTTATTGCGGAAGGATCCTAATATTTGTAAGTACAATTTTTTTTTCAATTCAATTTATTCTTCCAAGATTTCATTTTTATACAGTGTACGTACAATCATGTTATGAGATTTATCTATAAGATATTACAACAAATTATACTTATATCTAACAAGATTAACAGCAGAGTATTTATATAACAATAATATTTAAATTAAAGACATTATGTGATATTAAAGGCAAAAATGGGATAAAAAAACATTTATTTGAGTTAAACAAAAATTCAAATACTTTTTGAAAATGTAAACGCATATAGTTAGATTATTTTGAAGAAATAATCGGCCATATAGCGTAAACTTTTCAATTTGATAAATTTCAGAGTTAAGTATTTACATAGTTATGTTAATTCTAAACAATCTCTTATTATAGCATAAGAAGAGTTTCTAATTTTAGTAAAATAATTAAAATTTAGTCTTTTAATGAATTCTTTATACATTTCATATCCTGTTTCATTATGTAGAGCTTGAGTGGAATATCTCCAGTTCTTGTTGTGTATCATCTTTAAACATTTGTTTTGTATAATTTGCATTTTATTTAAGTGACATTTGGCAGCCTTATACCAGACAGGAGATGCATAGGATAAAATTGGCCTTATAACACTCTTGAATAATAGATTTTTGTTTTTAACATTGAGTTTTGAGCGTCTATTTAGGAGGGGCCATAAAGCTCTAAATGCTTTAACAGCCTTTTCGCAGGCAAACTCAATATGCTGGCGAAATAATAGTTTTTGATCAAATATAACTCCTAGATATTTGATTTGGTTTTGTGTATCTATATGGTTTCCATTGATAACAAGCTGTCTACTTGGTGTCCTTTTGGGCGATTTATAGTATGGAAAGATTATGGCCTGTGTTTTATGGTTATTGATTTTTATTTTCCATTTCGTGAAATATCTATTGCAAGCCAAAAGACTTTTCTCCATTTTTTTTAAAAGAGCGCTTGTAAGTTTGCTTTTTGTGATCAATGCCGTGTCATCCGCGTAATAGGCTACATCAATAAATTCTGGCACCTTAAAATCTGATGTATAAAGGGCATACAATAGCGGAGAAAGTACTGAGCCTTGTGGTAAACCAGCTGGAATATTTTTGGTAGAGGAAATAGAATTGTTTACTGACACAGAGAAAGTCCGGTGATCAAGGAAATCTGAAATGATTTTGCATAGATACTTGGGAAGATTCATGGAGATAAGCTTAAAAATTAGTCCTTGGTGCCAAATGGTGTCAAATGCCTTCTCGATGTCTAGAAGTATAACACCAGTCGATCTTTTGTTGCGTTTGTTAGACATAATTTTATTTTTTATTCTGCTCATTTGGTGAATGGTACTATGCTCTTTTTTGAAACCGAATTGTTCTTTAGCTAACAAATCGTGAGAAGAAACAAATTCAGTGATCCGATAATGGAGGAGTTGTTCGAATAGCTTCCCTAGATTACTCAAAAGGCTAATTGGTCTGTAGCTGCTCGCACTGTTTCTAGGTTTTAAAGGCTTATGTACTGGCACAACTTTGGCTTTTCTAAAAGCTGTTGGGAAGTAATTTAGTCTTATGCAGCTATTAAATATAGACGTAAGTAATTAGGCAGAACTTTCTGGTAGATTTTTTAGTAAAATATTTGGGACGCTGTCTAATCCGGGAGATTTGGATATTTTTAGTTGCGATAAGACGTTTGTCAACTCACTTTCTGTGATAAATTCGACACCATCTAAATTTGGGGGTTCAAGTTTCAATTTTTCGACTGTACGATTGATTTTTGCTTCAGATGGGTGATGATAGTTCAGCGTCAGAACATGGGAGTTTGCAAATGTGCTCGCTAATATTTCGGCTTTTTCTTCACCAGAGATCAACTTGTTGTGCCCGTCATCGAGATGAGGTATTTGGTTACCACGTTTTCCCCTCAAATTTCTGCTAAGTTTCCAAAAATGTTTGTCACCTGGCTTTAACTTGCTTAAAAGATTTTACCATTTTGTATTTTTTTCAGAATTTATCCTTTTATTTATTATTTTGTTAAGGAATTTTGTGCACTGTCCGTTGCTGTTTTCTCTTGAATTTATTCCGTTCACCTATATATGTTAATATATCTCTTGGCAGAGGACTATCTTTTGGTTGCATACTTCTGGGAGTTGCAACATCTCTGGCTGATAAAATAAGTTTCACAAAAGCTTCTATTTCTTTGTCGATAGCAGCCTTGGTGTTGTATATTTCAAAAGATACTCTAATGTTTCTGTTTATTTCGTTTTTAAACTTACTCCAATCGCAGCGTTTATATATATGTTTGGTGGTATCTACTGAACTGAACGATGAACAATCAACAGTACATAAAATTGGTCGGTGATCTGATGGAATTTCGTAGTCCAACGTTTTTAGTCTCATGTTCAATGATGTATTACTTAACACCAAATCTATTGTAGATGGTCTGTAGTGTCTTTGATGAGGATACAAGGTAGGGTTATCAGGATTATAGATGAAAAAACTACAAGATTGTTGCAATCTATTTAGAGCATTACCAGCAGTATTGTCTGTATGGCAATTCCATGTATGATGTTTTGCATTAAGATCTCCAAGGATAATATATTCTCTGTTGTCTGGTGTTAGCGCTATTATATCATTGCAAAAATTTGTTGTGAATCTGGGGGAATATGCTGTTGTTATTATAACTCGTCTTAGGTTTATCCAAAGAGAGCTACCCCTCCCCCTCTTGCTCCGGATCTATCATTACGGTAGACAATGTAATTATTGAAATATATTTTGTGGTTTTCGTTTAGGAATGTTTCGTTTAGTGAAGCTACGTGAATATTTTCTCTTTCTAGTAGGAGTTCGAATTGTTTAACAAGAGCATAATTTGAAATTCCATTTGAATTCCAGTGAAGAATTTTAAATTGTATTTGGTTATTTAATGTCATAAGCATGTTTTACCATAGACATGACTACATACATTTGTTGCACCTTTGATGTGCATTTACTAAGCTCTTCAAGAGCAGATGTGAATATAGTAAACAATTCGTCAATGCTAAAGAGATCATTACTATGTTCGTTTCTTACTTGTGAAGCATAAGAGTGCCGATTGTCTCTTTCATGACTAAAGTTGTGAGGGATGTCTCCACTCAAGGTGTGTACAGTTGGTTGTTGTTGTTGTACGTTAGTGGTGTGGGGGTTCTTGCGTAAAACTGGTGCTCTCCTCATTTGTTTATGCGTTGCTTTCTCTCGTACTTCAAGATAGTGCGCACGAAGGGGACAGTTTATGTCATTTGCAGAGTGATCGGTTCTTTCTTTACCGAACTTCTTGCAGTTGAAGCAAGAGAACACTGCAGGTCTTTTATTATTTTTATTAAATGGACACTCATTAGTATGATGTTGATCTGCACATACCATACATGCCGGTCGTCTGTTACAGTGCTCCCCACCATGCCCGTACATCAAACAATTCCAGCATTGGGTGGGTTTGTCATTCCTTTTTGGTTTGTTTTTCCTCCATGAAACCATTACATTGTTTATTGTTTTTACATTTTGCAAATACTGTGGGCTGAAGTTTTTGCGCGCAAACTGTACTTTGTAGACAGCATCGTCGATTGAGCTGAACTTTGTGTTTATCTCAGTCACAGAGGTGGGAGAAAGGTTATAACTCTTTAGATCATCAATAATGTCATTGATATTAATCTTCGGCAGACCATGGAGGAATGCTGTGAAGAGTCGATTTTCCTTCGAGTTGTATGAATGAAATTCAATTTCATTATCTTTCAGAGCTTTTTTGCAAAACTCGTATTTCTCGAAGTTTGAAGGGAAAACCTTCGTCCCGATTGAGGTGCGCTTGTATATACAATCATTTCCCAACAAATGTTGTATCTCCCTTAGTGAAATAGCATTATCAGCCACAATTGGTGGTGGTTTCGGTTGTCTCTCTGTTTCCACAATATTTGACTCTTGTGTTGTATCCATGTCTCCTGGATCTGATAAAATGCTATACCTGTTATGGCGAGATGTTGATGGTCGATCAGAACCAATGCTACCTCCAATTACAAGAGGTGGTTTAAGGTGTTTAAAAACACTTGTCTTGCTCTTGGGACGAGCTGCAGACTTGGGCCCTCGGGCCATGTTGAATTTGTTTGTTCTATTCTCCAATATTGGATTTATTATACGCACGGTAATTCAAACGAATAAATGTAGACGATATAATGTTATGGTGATATGTATTACACAGACTTTAGCTACAGAACGATTTTTTGCGACCGTACGATACAAAGGTTGATGCGTAACTGTTTGTATTTGTAAGTACAATATATCCAACAAGTTCAAATGTTTTTGCATTTCAAAAAACCGATTAACCGACATGAAAACACCGGTTTCCCCGGTGAACAGATTCCAACCAGTTTGGTGGCCCTGTTTTAAGTTTTTAATATTTTATTTTCGAGTGTGTTCATATGGTGGATCTGCAACACCCGGTTTTTCGAAATTAACATTTTTCCAAAAACCGTAGGACGGTGGCGGTGTCTAACACCGGTTAACCGGTTTCGGTTTTGACATCCCTATGCTGAATTCGTAATATATCAAAATGTCTTTTCTCCCTAGAATATTGAAATATTGCTCTGACTGTGTAGATTCGAAAAATAGGAGATTTTTGAGATGTGGACTCATAGGGAAAAAAGGAGAAAAGGGATAAAATGATACAAAATTGTAAAACATCTGTAAAGCGCCTTTGCTCTAAGCACGTGTAATTTCGTCAAGATATAATTTTCCGTTCAAAAGTTACACATTCGTCTGGCCAAATATTTATTATCATTTTGTTATTCCCTTTTTGGTCCTGCTTCCTGCGTTTATGCGTGGAAGGAAAATGTACATCCATGGTTCCGTTGCTAACATTTGTATCCCTTCTTGTCCCTCGTTTGTAATTTTGCAATCCGCCCTCGTAGCTATAGAATTTATTAGACTAGTATGGTGGCACTATGAAAAATGACTAGTTTAAATACGGATCCT
This sequence comes from Polietes domitor, assembly GCA_947397865.1. Classification (NCBI taxonomy): domain Eukaryota; kingdom Metazoa; phylum Arthropoda; class Insecta; order Diptera; family Muscidae; genus Polietes; species Polietes domitor. Next base: position 74,244,820 of record OX377622.1, read on the forward strand.
GGCGCATGAAAGTTATGTGTACGTATGTCAACGAATGTGTGTTATGTGAATGTATATGTTTGCGTATTCCATAATACCCGGTAACGTGTTAAATCACATTTACTCACGTTATCTAAACAAGTGTTTATTGTGAATCACAAACAAACACACAGTGAAAATGAAAAAAAAAAACACACCACAACACATAAACTCTGACACAGACACAACACGTTTACATACAGACAGACATGCAGCCAAATACCAGCGCCAACAAGGACGGTAGCAAATCCTTAATCCTCTGGCTGTAATTGCGGTCTCTCTCTCACTTTATGATGTTCTTGTCGACGTCGTTGTTGTTATTGTTGTTAATATAAACCAGTCCTAAATCAAACTAAACCGACGGCAACATCAAACAGCCTGTCTGACGAAGGATGTGTGGAAAGGGTCGTAATGGAGGGAAGAAGAAGAAGAATGAAAAGGTTATTGAGTTAATAACCAAACGAGCACATAATGTTAACACATTTTCGCCCAGAGGCCTAAATAAAATTATGCAAATTGTTTACAAATTGGTTATGTTTGAGGCGAACGCATTTCTACGCATTTTAGGGGTCTCACGTTATTATTTAGTTTGGCGAAATCTGTCCGTAATTAACATGTTGTCTACTGGAAATAGCTGGCGAACCGCATTTAATGAATTCTGGAAAACTCATTACACATACTGGTGTGCAAAATAGTGAGACTGAATTAAATTTAAATTTTGGAAATAATAATAATTTTGGTCGGGTTGAAACTTATACACGCTCCCTCCTTCTTCACAATAACGAACACAGCACGGAAAGTGCGGAGAAAAATCAGATCACAACAACTATGATCAGTTTAGCAGTCTTCAGCTCTCTGATTATAAACTTCGAATCAGATTATTAGAAGTCGAGATGGTATTTTATTTTTTCTCCTAGAATTGAATGACACTTTTGTGAACTTCCGATTTGACCACAAATATCACATCATGTTCAGAGAATTTTCCATATTTCCATTTGGTCAATGATTGTTGTTTGCCGATTTGTGATGATGATTTGGTTTTCTGAATAAATAATAAAGAAAGCCTTACTGGAATTGCATTTGTTGCCTTGAAACAAAAGAGTTGTTTACACAACAATCTCTTTTGTTGGAATTAACTCCAATTTCCTCACACATTGCCAACACCATAGGTGTTAAGTTATTTATAGATTAATTGATGATGGTGCCCTAATTAGTGCGATTGGCTGACCTCAACGATAATAATAAAGAGTATTGTGACACAATTTATCCATTAAACACAGGTGGGGGCGGGTTACTGCTTAATTTCGCCATCGGTGGCATTGATTAGGTGTTTATGTTTATCGATGAAATTTTCGCCATAATCCAATAAACTTGATATAATTAAAATATAATCACATAAATTTAAAGGAAAGCCTTTAGTCTAATTGTAAATGACACTATTTTTTTAAATAAAACTCAATGCTGGCTAAATTTGGCTTTTGTAACATTATCAATTGTACATTCTAATTAGTATATTTAATTGCTAATATTAACTTATTAGTATCTATCTATATGTTGCAATAAATGCAGGAATTAATGAAATTATTTAAGGCTAATTTCAGTGTAATTAGTTTTAATGGTATCAGAAAATAAGTAAAATATTTCAAATCTCTTAAACCGATTTACACAATATCAGCCAGATATTAACTTGAATTGACAATTTTGAAATTATTGGGGAGGAGCAGTAACGGAAGGTGGTTAATTTTACTTACGGGATCTAAAACTTTATTTTGTATGTGCATCAATCAACACCATTTTTATGGATAACATTATGAAATAAAAACAAATAAAAACGGAGTTATGGTCGGCCGGGACGAACTTTATATACCCTCCACCATGTATTGTATTCCACGCAAGCTGTCCATTTTCGTATAAGTCCAGTAACATTACAGGAAAATGTTACTTTTTTGTAATATAGTCAAAACAATTAAAAATATTGAAAAAGTAGTTTTATAAATAAATATAAAATTGTTATTACTTTAAACCGCGCTTATAAAGCAAGGCTACCAATATATTTATACTACATACATAAATATAAGGCAGCAATCTTCAAGAAAGCTTAAATATCCTAAATATTGGGGGATATCGGAGGCATTTTTAGCTACAGCCGTTTGATTGGTATTTCCATCCTATTTTAATTTCAAAAGTACAAATTTTAAAAATCCATTATCTCTCACGTACACAGTGCAAGATAATCTAATTTCATGATTCTACCCATTTTCGTCGTAAAAGTAAATATCTTTTTATTTTGAGAGTCTGTGAGGAATGTAAACGTTGGTTAAATTTTAAGGGCCGATGTTGATTTTGAATAAAACACAAATTATTTAGGGAGTTATTGTCATTTCTTTTTATTATGATAATATTGGTTCAAATAACCTCTTTGGGGTTATTTGAACAAGCGTCCAACGGTGTCAAATCACATTTGCCAACTGGCATCGCTACCACGTGAGATAACACGGCCATTGAATTTGTCTCGCAAAACAGCCATTGTTTCGTTACCTGTGTGGCAAGTGGCAACGTCCTGTTAAAACCAGAGATACAAGCCGACCGATTTTAAGCCGCCGCCGCAGCATGTTTCTACACGAGCCGCGCCGCCGCTCTTCGGCTCAAATTGACTTCAACAACGCCGCCGATTTCATCGACTTCAACCATGCCGACGTGATTTGACGGAGTTATAACTCAATCAAATCTTACTACCAAAATAGACAAACCACTTAAAATTACTAAAGAAAATTTAACTGCCGACTTAGACAACCTACTACTGTGAAATATAATGATCTTTCTTTGAAATTGGTATCCCACTATATGATGATTGTATTTCGATTTGAAAGGTGCATTTATATAAATCAATTACAGTATGCGTGGACATGTGCTCATATAGAAAACAATAAACAACAGCTCCTCTATTGTGCTTCTTTAGTGGAGCTCATCCTCATTCTTTGGAAGGATTACATGGATTCCCACTCTCGAAAAATAATTGCATGGGATAATAATATTAAATTATGGGAAGATTGGCTAATATTAACGAATATTGAACTACTTGCCAAAAAATAAAAGAAAAGGTGTTAAAAACCAATACAAGTTGTTCCTTCAATTTTCCCAAAATTGTCAATTATCAGTCGAAAGCCGACCCATATTGTACAGCGTCGCCGCCGCCGATAATTATGGGTCGGCTTGTAACTCTGGTTGAAACCACATATCGTCCACATCATTATCTTCCAATTCGGGACATAAAAAGTTCGTTATAATCTCACGATAGCGGAGACATTCACAGTAACTGCCTGGCCGGCCTCATTTTGGAAAAAATTCGGCCCGATGATGCCGTCAGCCCATAAACCTCACCAAACAATCACTCTTTGTGGGTGCATTGGTTTTTCAATAATCACTCTTGGATTATCATTCGCCCAAATGCTGCAATTCTGCTTATTGACGAATCCACTGAGGTGAAAATGTGCCTCATCCACTGTTGCCATTTCTTGCCACCATTCTGACCATTGACGACGTTTGGAATGGTCAAGAGGTTTTAGTTCTTGAGTCAACTGCACCTTGTAAGCGTGTAAATTCAAGTCTTAATGCATAATGTTCATCAACGATGAGTGTGAGAGGTGCAATTGTTGGGCACGACGACGAGTTGAGGTGGACGGCTCTTCAGTCACACTATCCCGAACGGCATCAATATTTTCTGCAGTACGAGCTGTAGGAGCATGCACTGGTGTTCTCACATCTCCTACAGACCCGGTTTGCTCAAATTTTTGCACGATTTTTCCGATTGTACGCACATTTGGGCGATTAAATTGACCGAAAAAATCACGATATGCATTTTGATTTGAACGCCCATTTTCATAATGAGCCTGAATAACTTTTATGCGTTGCTCGATTGTGTATCTTTCCATGGTTCAAATTGAGTTAGTATGAAATTGCGAACTGTCAAATGAAATGCGGAAGAAAACTTGAAGTTTATTTGTGGTTCACATTCAACATTGGCCCTTACAATTTAACCACCCTTTATATACCGAATTCTAAGATTCTAGATGCGGCCATGTGGTTGGTACCATTTTTATCCCCTTTTCCCATTATACAACCTTAAAAGTACGTGTCTACGCAATTAGGGGGATGTGCATACCAAACTGCATCATTTTAGATATAGCCGTTTAGTTGGTACCATTTTATCCCTCTGTTCCCATTGTATCCCTTGAAAGTAGGAATTTGAAAAAAAAACATTTCATTTTTCGTGTCTACAGAGTCAGAGGAATGTATACACCGAATTCCATGATTCTAGTTGCGGTCATTTGGTTGGTACCATTTTTATCCCCTTTTCCTATTTTACCCCCTTAAGAGTACGAATTTCTAAAATCTCTTTATTTGCTACGCAATTAGAGGGATGCACACACCGAATTTCATCATTCTAGCTATAGTCTTTTAGTTAGTACTATTTTTATCCCTCTGTACTTATTGTATCCCTTAAAAGTACGAATTTGGAAACCCCCTTTAATTTTTTGTGTCTACGCAATCAGAGGAATGTCTACTCCGAATTTCATGGCTCTAGCTGTGGCCATTTGGTTGGTACAATTTGTATCACCTTTTTCCATTTTACCCCCTAAAAGTACGAATTTCGAAAAATTCCTTTAAATTGCGTGTCTACGCAATCAGAGAAATGTCTACACCGAATTTCATTATTCTAGGTGCAGCCGTTTGGTTGGTACCATTTTTATCCCTCTATTCCCATCTTACCCCTTAATAGTACGAATTACTCAACCAGAGCTGTTGTCGTTCGATATGTACCATTTTTATCTCTTTTTGCCGTTCTACAACTAAAAATCACTTTATTGTACACGTTTTATCTATTAGGGGAATGCGCATACTAAATATCAAACAAATAAAGGCAGAAATATTGAAAAAAAAACAACATGATGAAATACTCTAAATATTATTGGAATTTTCTATGAGTTTTGAATGTAATACATTCGAATTTCAGCTAATTCGATCAAGTAATTTCTTCTTAAGAAGGAAATCTTTGTTTTTGGTAACGTAGATATGTATATACACAACTTATGACTTCATGTTAATGCAAGGATCACTGATGAGTTGTCTCTACACAAGATAATGAAATACGTATGTGGTCAAATGAGTGTATGGTTGAGTGTGGTTCTCCTCTTTTCCATGATTTCTTATGGTGCCAATACAAATGTCCTTTCAATTTATCCTATAACAGAAGTTGAATTCATATTTTTAATCGGATCTTGATCAAACATTCATATAGCTCCCATACAATTCTTTAGTACCTCACTAAACCTCATATTACATAGTATCATGAGTAAATTTTCCAGATCAGAAAACAATTTAAATCAAGTAAGGAAAGGCTAAAGTCGGGCGGGGCCGACTATATGATAAACTCCACTTTCTATCCGAATACAATTCAATTCGGTAAAAAAGTGAAAACGGGAAGAATTTTTGTATGTTTCCTAATCATAGGCTAATATAACCTGGTCCAATTTGTCAAATCGAGAAGAATGTTTGTATTGGGGATATATCCAAACTTGCAATGAAGTGACTAATTTTCACAATAAGTTCTTCCAGTTCAAGTATAACGTGTTATGCCCAATTTGAACAAATTCGGTGAAAATACGCGGTTTCTGGGAGGAAAAAATCAATACGGGTGCGAAATTTTAATGGGAGCTATATAAAAATCTGAACCGATCTAACACATTTTTACCACAGGTACTTCTAATTGAATTATAAAATTTTGAAGAAAATCTGTTAAAATCGGTGGATTCTACAGCGGAAAAAGTCAAATTGGGAGCGAAATTTGTATGGGAGCTATATATTAATCTGAACCGATCTGACCCATTTTCACCACAGGTGTTTCTAGTTTAAACGTAAGATGTTTTGCCAAATCTGATGACAATCGGATACAATATGTTGTTTCTGGAGCGGAAAAAGTCAAATTGGGAGCGAAATTTGTATGGGATCTATATAAATCTGAACCGATCTAACATATTTTTACCACACGTGTTTCTAATTGAGTTATAAGATGTTTTGCCAATTTCGAAAACAATCCGTTAAAATAGGTTTTGGTGTATCCTGTGAATCTTTGTAGTCCTGCGAAAGTTCAACAGGATAAGGAAATGAAAAACTAAACTACATTTTGTCTATAGTTTCAGACGGTTCAAGTGTTATATGGACTGTCGGACGGTGTGATATTTCAACTTGGAGGAACTACGATAGAAGTTAACTTATTTATTGGTCGAATTACTGGACGTTTATATTATTTTTTGTGGTTTTTCATAGTGACACCTGAAAACTTTTTCGTATTCTGTGGGAGTTCTCTTTAAAAACCTAAATAGTTGCAATCAGTACCTTTCGGGTGATACCTATATGACGAACATCGGAAGGAAAAATGATGTAGAAGCGCTCATAGTCGTAAACAGAGTTGGAAAATGTTGGTTCTGAAAAACCATCGATTTCACAAAATGGACCCGATATTCGTCATTAAGGCATTCGAAATGTATTGATTCTTTGTGTTTATTGTCACTTTGAAAAACTCCAAGAAAGAGATAAAAAGCCCAACAATACAACCAATGATTTATTCTAAGTAAAATATTAAAAATATATATTTAAAGTGTTTTAACGTTCTATTAGTTCAGGAAAACTTGGATAAAAATGCAACACCAAAAATTAAAGTAGCGTCCAGCTCACGCAGAGACGAAATAGTTTGCAAACCATCATTAAACAACCCAAGTTTTATTCCCAGGTGATGGAAATGTCAATTTATCGCGACCCTTATCCTCTATCACGAATTGTATTTTTCGAATTTAGACTTGTTTTTTATTTTTATTAAAATTACAATTTGTTTTTCTAACACCAGGAAATACATAAAAATCAAACTTTGTGGATAAATTAAAATGTTATTGTTCTTGTACCGTACCATCAACTTTTTGCATTTATTTGTAACACAAAAAGGGAGAGAAGCATATCCATTGCTCATTATACCGAACGAATTAGTATCACTTTCTGAATTATTGTGATCAATGTAACGCGATCTGGTAAAATAATGTGTTGCGGGACAAACGGAAGCAAATGGATTTGAAACTATCGGTTCAGATTTTTATAGATTCCATATATATATCGCTCTCAATTTGACAGTTTGGTCGTATGTACCTTCCACGTCAAATAATTCCAAAACTGCCACTCATATATATGTAAAACCTAAAATTGTGCTCACTAAGGTTGTCGCTTTGACAAATTCTAATAAATATTTCACATTCTAATACTCAGCAATAGCTGTTCCCTCCACATGAACTAGCTTTTCACGTTCACATTTGAATGTTACAAATTTTGTTTTCTCGGCATTTAGAACTATTTTATGAACACCAGTGAATTCAATAAAAAATTCAGCATCATACTCGGCAAACAAAAACAGTTTTCCGTTAAAATTTATATTTATAAATCGTAAATCTTAAACGCTTCCCTGATAAATGTCACTTGGACGAACTGCAATCTATTATATAGGTAATTTCCATATATTGGTAGGTTTTGTATTTCCAATATTGCTTAACTTTTTTAAGCAGCATTTGATTGACCAAGTCAAATGCTTTGAACAATCTGAAAAATACACCAGCCACCACCTTGTAACCATTACAAATTCTTTCCATATAATTTTATCAAAGCTTCTCCTCTCCAGCCCCTTTTTTAAATCTGAATTAAAGATCAAATTCTTACAATATATTGTTTTCAATAATGTTCTGGCGCTATTTTTCCTAGCAATAGGGGTAACTTTATGAAGTTTTAAAACGTTTGGATAGTTTTGCGTTACAAGCACTTCCACTTTATCAGTATTCTTCTAGAATACCATCAATCAGAGATTTCATTTTAAGCAGCATTTGGCGGGTAATATTACCCTGCTCAAATGTAAAGAATCCATTTTACTTCTACTTCCGCATACTAAAGCGTATGCGTAGAGGTATTAATGTTCTAAACATATTTATATCATCTCCAGTATATTACTCTATATCAATGGTTAGGTTATTCACGTTCGTTGTTCTAATTCAATGACCAGCTGCTATACGGACGTACGGCAGAGTGTGTTCCGTCCATTATAACCGGTCATCAGCCCTTTCTCAATGGCACCTTCTAAAAAAAACAACACAACACTAGATGGTACGCTACGTTTTTTGTTTTTCGTTACTGGCACTTATTACTGAATTGCATGTCCGCATGCCCACTTGCGTGCGTGCGTGAGTGTGTGTGTGGGTTTAAAAGTGGGTTAAATGCTTTTGCCAACATCTGTGCAGTTCCGGACTAAGTGTTGCATGTTCACATACTCGCAGCACACACTCGCATGTATGCATTTTGCAAACAATTTGCAATATTGTTGCAGACAACAATCACAGTTGCCCCATGTTTTTGTTGCAAGGATAACGAGGCGGGGGAAGTGGAGGATTGTTGAGGCGTACATGACTCCTTATGTACGTTTGATTAGTAATTGTTCTGCAATGAATTGATGGTACCGGTTATGACCATAACGAAATGGGGGTTCAATGTTGCTTGCTTAAATAATGTCAATAGTTCGTTTGGCTCCAACAACGTATTTGGTCTTTCATTTAAAGTGTGAATTATACTCTTGATATGGCGTGATCGAAACAATATTTCATTTCGCAATGAAATGTGTATTTTGTAAAGGTGCTAGAACTAAATGTATTCTTGCACCTGGGTTAGCAATGTGTTAGTGCCATCATCACACTGTACACTGTGACGTATGATGAATGGTTTGTATTCATCCTACGCCCATGTTGCCTTTTTTTTTTGTTTAACAGTTTAAGAGCTTCTATAGGGTGTTTTTTATTGAGGTATAGAACTTCGAATTGAAATAAAACACAAGAAAATCGTTTTAATGTCCATCAATTTGGCTTTATTGGAAGGATAATTTTATGCCATTAATGTTTAAATATGATTTCGGGCATGTGGCCGCCGCGGCTGGCTCGAATATAGCCAATTCTACAGGTCCAATTTTCAACCACTTTCTCCAATTGCTGTGCACGGTGGCGAATCGATTCATTCGGGTCCTCTTCAACACTTTGCTCTACAGCGGCAATTGTTTCTTCGGTGCGCACTGTTCGACGTCTCTGCGGATGCGTATTATCACATAGAGTTAACGTAGTGCGAAAACGATCCATGGTTAACCGAATTAATTGCTCTGATGGACGATTATGTCGACCATAAAATGGACGGAGCTTGCGGTGAACTTCGCGAACTGAACCATTACTTTCGAAATAAATTTGCACGATTTGCAAGCGTTGTTCTTTTGTCAACCTGTTCATGATGAAATGGCAAACCAAACTAAATATTAATCACTTGACAGCTGACAAAATGGCCGCCAGTTAAAAAAGTGATGCCAACTTAAAGTTCTATACCCCAATAAAAAACACCCTTTACATTATATAGGGTCCGCCATCTAACTTTTTTTTTCAACTATTCAACCGTTGGACTATTATTTCTGGGGTGCCCGAGGCAGCCATTTGAATGAAATTATTTTCCATTATTAACCGGAAGGATTGTACTTTCAAATAAAAAAAGAAATTTGTGAAAATATTCAGTAGTTTTTTATAGCATTTTCAAAAAAAAAGTTATTTTGCGGACCCTATATTTACAAAATGTACTGACATTCCATCGAAAATGTCCATTAATGTCAGCACCGCTTGATGTTTTTACACTATAAAAAAAATTATTTTAAACAAGTAAGAAAAGGCTAAAGTCGGACTATATAATACACTCCACTTTCTATCCGGATACAATTCAATTCGGAAAACGGGAAAAATGTTTGTATGTTTCCTAATCATAGGCTAATACGACCTGGTCCAATTTGTCAAATCACGAAGAAGAATTATATCGGGGCTATATCCAAACATGGAATGAAGTGACCCAATTTCAGAATAGGTTCTACCAGTTCAAGTAAAACGTGTTTGCTCAATATGAAGAAATTCGGTGAAAAACGTGGTTTCTGGGGCGGAAAAAAGTCAATAAGGGAGCGAAATTTGTTTGGGAGCTATATGTAAATCTGAACCGATCGGACCGATTTACACCATAGGTGTTCCTAGTTTAAATATAAGATGTTTTGCTAAATCTGAAGACAATTTGATACAATATGTGGTTCCTAGAGCGGAAAAAGTTAAAACGGGAGCGAAATTTGTATGGTCGATCTAACACATTTTTACCACAGGTATTTCTAGTTGAAATATAATATGTTTTGCCAATTTAGAAGAAGATTCAAAAGGTGATTCTAAGTCGATCGGTATAATTAACAATGGGTCTATCTCGTTTCCTTTTGGGTGTTACAAACAAATGCACAAATACATAATACTCTCGTGGAGTGTATAAATAGATCAGCTACTTCGTTCGCTACAACTTTCTCTGTTATAAGGTGGTATTTACAGTATTCTTTCTCAATACACTAACCTAAGGATAACTAAGGATATCCCTTTAGGGATAAGACTGTATACATTTAGTTTTACGATTCAAGACAGAACATTTTAAATGCATAAATTTGCGGAATATTCACACGGATTTTATGTATACCGTTTGGTACATTTTTTACATTATTTCAAAATTATTATAATTACAAAAAAGTGGTAAGTGGTGCTCACGTTGCAAGAACAAGAACATTCTTACCAAACATTTGAAATTAACAGCATATGATGTTTAAATAAAAATAAAATTGTCGTCGCAATTTGGGGTCGATATAACTATTAACGGAAATGTAGTTTTATCAAAAAAAAATAATTTCCTTTCATTCTTATTAATAAATTTTAAATTGTTAAATGGGTCAGTAAGTAAAACAATGAATTAATATTTTTTATAAAAATAGCTTTAATAGTTAAAAATAAACATTTGTTTATTAAATTGTAATAAAAAACAAAAAGTTTTTTTCCGAGACTCAATTCGAACACGAAGCCTTCTGGGTGCAAAACGAAACCCTTATCTCAGCTACTCCACTCTAAAAATTCACTTGAATTCAGTTGTGAATATTACATCTGTAATAAGATAATTTCTTTAAAAGCTTCCTCTTTTTCGCTTCCTCTTTTATATTATAAAATAATATAAATATATTATAAAATTTAAAAATGTATTTTCTACAACAATTACAGATGCTCTAACTTTGAAATATATTATGACAGATTGGCGTTGAATTGATTTAAATTGATTGAAATGTTTAATTGCTTTTATAACAAACAATTTCCGCTCTGATAAAATAAACATATTCACACAAATTAAATGTAATGCATAAAATGTCATATTTTTCCCATGCCCGGCTGCTGAACAGTAGTTTCAATCGTCTCCTAGTCATAACTGGTGAGTGAGGTGGAGAAGGCGTTCGATATAATTCTCACCAGTTACGAAACTTGTCAGAAGTGAGAAAATGAAAATGTTTTTATAATTATTAATATTTATTACGCGATTCAAAGTATTAATTAAATATTCCATTAAAACGCTTCGATAATGTGGGGTGTTTTTTTAAGTTTCCTTTTCTGTTGATCCTTACTTCTTACAGTCAACGGCGAGTACTATAGATATATGATTGCCGATTTTTTCATGCCTGTAATGAAAAAAAAAACAAAAAATAAGGTGCCAATACTTAATTTTTTAAAAGCCCTGAGGCATTTTGATCCAGAATATAAAAGCTGCATTATGGATAATTTTCTTTAAATATTTTTTATTCAAATATTTTTGTTCCTTTGGGAATTTAAGTCTGAACACTCCCAGTTATACGCTAAATTAAATGTTTTTAAGGGCTAAAAACGATGCAGGAGCAGTTTCAGAACAGTCGGCAAAAAAGACAAAAAATGGAACGAAAAACCCGATAAATATAAAAAATCGGAAGAAATTTCTTTTTTTTTTTAATAGCTAGCAATTCTAACGAAGGAAACAATGGCCCTCTTTGTAGACGTAATAGAATCATTTTTCATTGATGAAGTATTTCTTTTGTTTTGATAGAGTGATAGCTATTAAAACAAGAACAAAATCTTTTTTATATATTTTTCCGTGCCAAAAAATGTATAAAAACGACTCTTCAAACATTTTTTGGCGCCTGCTCGTAAAACGCCTTTTCTCCGTAAAAATGTTAAGCCCTCATAATTACTTTAATTTATCATATAAAGGTGAAACAGACAGACGACCATGACTCAAACAGCTTAAAAAGTCGTAAAACGGATTGGATACAACCATACTTAGGGTTCTACACTTAAGTTTTTCTGTCCCAAATGTCAATTAATATAGTTTTCGAGTTTAAGACAACAAGATACATCAGCAAATGTTAAACACAGCCTTTCGTCAAAATCCAAATCCAAACCAAATCCGCACGGTCACGGTAGTGGAAAAAAGTTTTGTTTCGTATGTCGCAATTTTGGTTCCAGAGAGAATCGAGTAGAAAATGAAATGTTTGTGGTGTCAGGATTTGATTTCGTGTGGATTTTTCTCATGATGGTGGGCGAGGTCAGGAGCATTAACCCATTTTCGGCCGGGTTGCAAAAATTGTCGAAACAAAGGTTAAAAGTTACTTTTCTAGGGTAAATATGAAAACCCAGAAAACTCGAATCTGTCATCAAGAATTTGTTTCGCCAGGTGAGACTGTTCGACTAGTCGAACAATGGCCGATCGTATATACATTAGGATGGGTCACGAAAATAAAATGCAGCGATCACCCCCAGAAATGAAGATTGGATTGTTTAATGATGATCTACAAAATATTTCGTCACTGGGTCAAGCCATCTGTGAGCTAAACGCTCCTGAAAAAATCTCTAAAAATCATGTTTTTCCCGTGTAATGTTATTTATGTTGCATTTTTGCCCAATTTTTTTCTGAATTAATAGACCCTTGGAAGCACTTTAAATAAAAAATTTTATTCTAGTCTTAGAATAAGTCATTGGTAGAATTATTGGGCGTTTATATTGATTTTTTGCGGGTTTTGAAGGTGAGAGCTAAAAACTCATATTTCCTGGAAAGATTTTGAAAGAGGTGTAATGAAAAATAAATAGGAGGAATCTATACCCTTCGAATGATGCCTAAGTGGTGAATAACGGACTGACTCCATTATTGTGAAATAATTTAATACAAGCGGCGGTTTTCACAGCCAAAATGTTCAAACACTGTTTTACAAAAATGAGCGCTGCGACGTCAATTTCATTCCGTTGTTTATCATTTAGGCATAATTCGAAAGGTATTGAATGCAGCTATTTATTTTTTATATAATACAACCACTAAATACGAAAAAGTTCAGTAGTCACTATAAAAATCCACAAAAAAATACTATAAACGTGCAATAATTCGACCAATAAGTTACTCTAAGACAGGAACCAACATTTTTATTTAAAGTGCGTTCAAGGGTTTGTTATTTCAGAAACAATGTTGGGAAAAATGTAACACAAAAAAATACACCGGAAAAACATTATTTTCAGGAGCGTTTAGCTCACAGATGGCTAGGAACGAAATATTTTGCAAAACATCATTAAATAATCCAAACTTTATTTTCGTGGAGTGACTGAAATTTGTTTTTTCCATTTTTATGGACAGCGACCCAGTCTAATATACATACACCTGTGCTACATGAGTATTCTTGGAAAATATCACTGTCCCATATACAAATATTAAATAAATCATTATTTCTTATTGTTGTTATTGATATTAAATTATTAATTTATTTGATTTGAACTGGGATATTGTCCTGGCTCAAGACCATTTTGCGTCTATATTTAACAGAATGCAAATTTATTTACAAATGGCATGGTGACATTTATTACTTGGCTGCAGACTACCACGATCATGATTTCGACCATGTCAAAAGTCTTTATGGGACAATATCCCAGTTCAAATCAAATATTGATTACAGACCAAAAAAATACAAACGAAAATACTAAAAAAATATTAATGTATTTAAAATTTTGTTTATTCCTGTTCATATTTGTGTTGCGTGGCAAAATATACGTCCAAGTGCAAATGAACTTGACACTTGGAACAAAATCTTTGGGTGGGTTTGTGGCAAACTTTAAATCGCCTGGCTTTTTTTCAGGATGATTAATACTTTTGTGATGACGATAAATGAGGAAGCGGGCGAACCAGAAACAATTTATCTGTGGTCGTACAATCATAGTCAGATTCAGAAACCATATCAACATCCGCTGGTTCATCCGCTTCATCTGGTGTCAGGAACAAACTCGTTTCCCACCCGAAGTGTCAACTGCGAAATTTTAGGTCCACCGAGCTTCTTATTTACAAGGCATTTCAGCTTCCAAGCATTTACTATGGATGATTCTAGAATGCCTAACCAAAGTGGCCACCACCACTTCTTTGAACGAATATAAATACGATAATTGGACACGACATTGTCATGAAAGTCTACCCCGCCTATGAATTATATAGTTTCGAATTATGTTGGGTTGATGAACTAGGACTTGAATAGGCTCACTTTCTCGTCGTCGCTGACTTCGTGTAGTTAATTTAGGGGGTACACTCCAGTGAAATTTGATAGCAAGGTCACCTCTCGTTTGTCTTGCCAACGACAACAAACAATCTTATTCACCATATCGAATGCTTCTAGCAAAAAGAATTAAAACAACGATCCGTTGTTGTTACTTTTGCAAAAGAAGATGATAACGCGAGAGAAATAGAACGTGCATACAATGCTTATTGACTAAGCTTATCTCTGTCGGCCACTGTTCGATAACTCGAACAGTCAAATGTTGACGTCTCTTAAAGTACGAATATAAAGAGTGATTTTTTTGAGGTTAGGATTTTCATGCATTAGTATTTGACAGATCACGTGGGATTTCAGACATGGTGTCAAAGAGAAAGATGCTCAGTATGCTTTGACATTTCATCATGAATCGTCTTACAAACGAACAACGCTTGCAAATTATTGAATTTTATTATCAAAATGCGTGCTCTGTT
>OX377622.1:74260013-74419172 GCA_947397865.1 Polietes domitor
TTTAGATATAGCTCCCATCCAAATTTCGCTCCCGATTTGACTTTTGCCGCTCTAGAAATCACATATTGTAGCCGATTTTCTTTAAATTTGACACTACATCTTATAATCTAACTAGAAGCAGCTGTGCTGAAAGTGTATAATATCGATTCAGATTTAGATATATTGTATCCGATTAAATTTGGGACAACATCTTATAATCTAACTGGAATCTAGAAAGATTTAGAAATAGCCCCCATACAGATGTTACTCCCAAATGTTTTTGGCCAAACTATATGTATTATATTTCACATATTTCGTTCCAGGTTTCAATATAACCCCATACAAATGTCCTTTTCGCTTTAACATTTTTTGCAAAAAAATCTTCCCGTTTTCTCTTTTTTACAGAATTGAACTGTATTCGGATAGAAAGTGGAGTGTTACATTTTTATTTATATTCAAAATGATATTTAGAAGAGAAATAATATTTCTAATGGAAACTGAGTTCAACTTAAATTGTTAGACCCTTGTGCCAATATTTCTGTCCGTGTTCGTAAAATTGCAATTGAAAAATGGGGATGACAAGATAGATTGATAAAGTTCTGTTCCATCAATAATCTTAAAAGTCTTTTACGCCCTCTTTTTACAAAGGAGGTCTAAATAACCCGTCTATATCGAGCGGGAAGCGAGTGAAAAGTTGGACGATTATCAAATATACGATTAAAAATAGAAAAGTTGTTGTAATTCAGCTTTTAACTAGGCCAACTTAAAATATTTATTATGTCTAATCAACTCAGTTGTCAGAATGGAATATGCGACAAATGTGTACTTTAATTCCGTTTTAGTAGATTTATACCAGACCGTAAGTACAATATCTGAGTATTCATATATAATTCCGTTCCTTTAATACACATTATGTATGGCTAAGATTTCAAATTTCTTTAGGCGCGAATAGAAAAAACCTGCATCTTAACACATGATTCCCATAGCCATAAACTCATTAAAGCTAACCATCGGCGTTTCACTTCAACTTCCGAACGAAGCTATTTCTCTATATAATACTGCAATTTCGTTCATTTTTCCGCTGAATTGTTAAAAGTTGAAATTTTGTAATCAGTTATCTGATTTCATATCGCAAATCAATGTGTTGCCTCAATCTAATCACTCAATCCAGTTATCCTAGTTCATTTTTACAGCTAGTAAACAAAATTCACTATTTCCATATTTTATTGCGGAAGGATCCTAATATTTGTAAGTACAATATATCCAACAAGTTCAAATGTTTTTGCATTTCAAAAAACCTATTAGCCGACATGAAAACACCGGTTTCCCCGGTGAACAGATTCCAACCAGTGTGGTGGCCCTGTTGGGGATACAATTTAAAAAACCAAACAAGTTAAGTTTTTAATATTTTATTTTCGAGTGTGTTCATATGGTGGATCTGCAACACCCGGTTTTTCGAAATTAACATTTTTCCAAAAACCGTAGGACGGTGGCGGTGTTTAACACCGGTTAACCGGTTTCGGTTTTGACATCCCTATGCTGAATTCGTAATATATCAAAATGTCTTTTCTCCCTAGAATATTGAAATATTGCTCTGACTGTGTAGATTCGAAAAATAGGAGATTTTTGAGATGTGGACTCATAAGGAAAAAAGGAGAAAAGGGATAAAATGATACAAAATTGTAAAACATCTGTAAAGCGCCTTTGCTCTAAGCACGTGTAATTTCGTCAAGATATAATTTTCCGTTCAAAAGTTACACATTCGTCTGGCCAAATATTTATTATCATTTTGTTATTCCCTTTTTGGTCCTGCTTCCTGCGTTTATGCGTGCAAGGAAAATGTACATCCATGGTTCCGTTGCTAACATTTGTATCCCTTCTTGTCCCTCGTTTGTAATTTTGCAATCCGCCCTCGTAGCTATAGAATTTATTAGACTAGTATGGTGGCACTATGAAAAATGACTAGTTTAAATACGGATCCTGGCGCATGAAAGTTATGTGTACGTATGTCAACGAATGTGTGTTATGTGAATGTATGTGTTTGCATATTCCATAATACCCGGTAACGTGTTAAATCACATTTACTCACGTTATCTAAACAAGTGTTTATTGTGAATCACAAACAAACACACAGTGAAAATGAAAAAAAAAACACACCACAACACATAAACTCTGACACAGACACAACACGTTTACATACAGACAGACATGCAGCCAAATACCAGCGCCAACAAGGACGGTAGCAAATCTTTAATCCTCTGGCTGTAATTGTGGTCTCTCTCTCACTTTATGATGTTCTTGTCGACGTCGTTGTTGTTATTGTTGTTAATATAAACCAGTCCTAAATCAAACTAAAACGACGGCAACATCAAACAGCCTATCTGACGAAGGATGCGTGGAAAGGGTCGTGATGGAGGGAAGAAGAAGAATGAAAAGGTTATTGAGTTAATAACCAAACGAGCACATAATGTTAACACATTTTCGCCCAGAGGCCTAAATAAAATTATGCAAATTGTTTACAAATTGGTTATGTTTGAGGCGAACGCATTTCTACGCATTTTAGGGGTCTCACGTTATTATTTAGTTTGGCGAAATCTGTCCGTAATTAACATGTTGTCTACTGGAAATAGCTGGCGAACCGCATTTAATGAATTCTGGAAAACTCATTACACATACTGGTGTGCAAAATAGTGAGACTAAATTAAATTTAAATTTTGGAAATAATAATAATTTTGGTCGGGTTGAAACTTATACACGCTCCCTCCTTCTTCACAATAACGAACACAGCACGGAAAGTGCGGAGAAAAATCAGATCACAACAACTATGATCAGTTTAGCAGTCTTCAGCTCTCTGATTATAAATTTCAAATCAGATTATTAAAAGTCGAGATGGTATTTTATTTTTTCTCCTAGAATTGAATGACACTTTTGTAAACTTCCGATTTGACCACAAATATCACATCATGTTCAGAGAATTTTCCACATTTCCATTTGGTCAATGATTGTTGTTTGCCGATTTGTGCTGATGATTTGGTTTTCTGAATAAATAATAAAGAAAGCCTTACTGGAATTGCATTTGTTGCCTTGAAACAAAAGAGTTGTTTACACAACAATCTCTTTTGTTGGAATTAGCTCCAATTTCCTCACACATTTCCAACACCATAGGTGTTAAGTTATTTATAGATTAATTGATGATGGTGCCCTAATTAGTGCGATTGGCTGACCTCAACGATAATAATAAAGAGTATTGTGACACAATTTATCCATTAAACACAGGTGGGGGCGGGTTACTGCTTAATTTCGCCATCGGTGGCATTGATTAGGTGTTTATGTTTATCGATGAAATTTTCGCAATAATCCAGTAAACTTGATATAATTAAAATATAATCACATAAATTTAAAGGAAAGCCTTTAGTCTAATTGTAAATGACACTATTTTTTGTAAATAAAACTCAATACTGGCTAAATTTAGCTTTTGTAACATTATCAATTGTACATTCTAATTAGTATATTTAATTGCTAATATTAACTTATTAGTATCTATCTATATGTTGCAATAATTGCAGGAATTAATGAAATTATTTAAGGCTAATTTCAGTGTAATTAGTTTTAATTGTATCAGAAAATAAGTAAAATATTTCAAATCTCTTAAACCGATTTACACAATATCAGCCAGATATTAACTTGAATTGACAATTTTGAAATTATTGGGGAGGAGCAGTAACAGAAGGTGGTTAATTTTACTTACGGGATCTAAAACTTTATTTTGTATGTGCATCAATCAACACCATTTTTATGGATAACATTATGAAATAAAAACAAATAAAAACGGAGTTATGGTCGGCCGGGACGAACTTTATATACCCTCCACCATGTATTGTATTCCACGCAAGCTGTCCATTTTCGTATAAGTCCAGTAACATTACAGGAAAATGTTACTTTTTTGTAATATAGTCAAAACAATTAAAAATATTGAAAAAGTAGTTTTATAAATAAATATAAAATTGTAATTACTTTAAACCACGCTTATAAAGCAAGGCTACCAATATATTTATACTACATACGTAAATATAAGGCAGCAATCTTCAAGAAAGCTTAAATATCCTAAATATTGGGGGATATCGGAGGCATTTTTAGCTACAGCCGTTTGATTGGTATTTCCATCCTATTTTAATTTCAAAAGTACAAATTTTAAAAATCCATTATGTCTCACGTACACAGTGCAAGATAATCTAATTTCATGATTCTACCCATTTTCGTCGTAAAAGTAAATATCTTTTTATTTTGAGAGTCTGTGAGGAATTTAAACGTTGGTTAAATTTTAAGGGCCGATATTGATTTTGAATAAAACACAAATTATTTAGGGAGTTATTGTCATTTCTTTTTATTATGATAATATTGGTTCAAATAACCTCTTTGGGGTTATTTGAACAAGCGTCCAACGGTGTCAAATCACATTTGCCAACTGGCATCGCTACCACGTGAGATAACACGGCCATTGAATTTGTCTCGCAAAACAGCCATTGTTTCGTTACCTGTGTGGCAAGTGGCACCGTCCTGTTAAAACCAGAGATACAAGCCGACCGATTTTAAGCCGCCGCCGCAGCATGTTTCTACACGAGCCGCGCCGCCGCTCTTCGGCTCAAATTGACTTCAACAACGCCGCCGATTTCATCGACTTCAACCATGCCGACGTGATTTGACGGAGTTATAACTCAATCAAATCTTACTACCAAAATAGACAAACCACTTAAAATTACTAAAGAAAATATAACTGCCGACTTAGACAACCTACTACTGTGAAATATAATGATCTTTCTTTGAAATTGGTATCCCACTATATGATGATTGTATTTCGATTTGAAAGGTGCATTTATATAAATCAATTACAGTATGCGTGGACATGTGCTCATATAGAAAACAATAAACAACAGCTCCTCTATTGTGCTTCTTTAGTGGAGCTCATCCTCATTCTTTGGAAGGATTACATGGATTCCCACTCTCGAAAAATAATTGCATGGGATAATAATATTAAATTATGGGAAGATTGGCTAATATTAACGAATATTGAACTACTTGCCAAAAAATAAAAGAAAAGGTGTTAAAAACCAATACAAGTTGTTCCTTCAATTTTCCCAAAATTGTCAATTATCAGTCGAAAGCCGACCCATATTGTACAGCGTCGCCGCCGCCGATAATTATGGGTCGGCTTGTAACTCTGGTTGAAACCACATATCGTCCACATCATTATCTTCCAATTCGGGACATAAAAAGTTCGTTATAATCTCACGATAGCGGAGACATTCACAGTAACTGCCTGGCCGGCCTCATTTTGGAAAAAATTCGGCCCGATGATGCCGTCAGCCCATAAACATCACCAAACAATCACTCTTTGTGGGTGCATTGGTTTTTCAATAATCACTCTTGGATTATCATTCGCCCAAATGCTGCAATTCTGCTTATTGACGAATCCACTGAGGTGAAAATGTGCCTCATCCACTGTTGCCATTTCTTGCCACCATTCTGACCATTGACGACGTTTGGAATGGTCAAGAGGTTTTAGTTCTTGAGTCAACTGCACCTTGTAAGCGTGTAAATGCAAGTCTTAATGCATAATGTTCATCAACGATGAGTGTGAGAGGTGCAATTGTTGGGCACGACGACGAGTTGAGGTGGACGGCTCTTCAGTCACACTATCCCGAACGGCATCAATATTTTCTGCAGTACGAGCTGTAGGAGCATGCACTGGTGTTCTCACATCTCCTACAGACCCGGTTTGCTCAAATTTTTGCACGATTTTTCCGATTGTACGCACATTTGGGCGATTAAATTGACCGAAAAAATCACGATATGCATTTTGATTTGAACGCCCATTTTCATAATAAGCCTGAATAACTTTTATGCGTTGCTCGATTGTGTATCTTTCCATGGTTCAAATTGAGTTAGTCTGAAATTGCGAACTGTCAAATGAAATGCGGAAGAAAACTTGAAGTTTATGTGTGGTTCACATTCAACATTGGCCCTTACAATTTAACCACCCTTTATATACCGAATTCTAAGATTCTAGATGCGGCCATGTGGTTGGTACCATTTTTATCCCCTTTTCCCATTTTACAACCTTAAAAGTACGTGTCTACGCAATTAGAGGGATGTGCATACCAAACTGCATCATTTTAGCTATAGCCGTTTAGTTGGTACCATTTTATCCCTCTGTTCCCATTGTATCCCTTGAAAGTAGGAATTTGAAAAAACATTTCATTTTTCGTGTCTACAGAGTCAGAGGAATGTATACACCGAATTCCATGATTCTAGTTGCGGTCATTTGGTTGGTACCATTTTTATCCCCTTTTCCTATTTTACCCCCTTATCCCACTGTACCCATTGTATCCCTTGAAAGTACGAATTTGGAAACCCCCTTTAATTTTTTGTGTCTACGCAATCAGAGGAATGTCTACTCCGAATTCCATGGCTCTAGCTGTGGCCATTTGGTTGGTACAATTTGTATCACCTTTTTCCATTTTACACCCTAAAAGTACGAATTTCGAAAAATTCCCTTAAATTACGTGTCTAAGCAATCAGAGGAATGTATACACCGAATTTCATTATTCTAGGTGCAGCCGTTTGGTTGGTACCATTTTTATCCCTCTATTCCCATCTTACCCCTTAATAGTACGAATTACTCAACCAGAGCTGTTGTCGTTCGATATGTACCATTTTTATCTCTTTTTGCCGTTCTACAACTAAAAATCACTTTATTGTACACGTTTTATCTATTAGGGGAATGTGTATACTAAATATCAAACAAATAAAGGCAGAAATATTCAAAAAAAAAAACGTGATGAAATACTCTAAATATTATTGGAATTTTCTATGAGTTTTGAATGTAATACATTCGAATTTCAGCTAATTCGATCAAGTAATTTCTTCTTAAGAAGGATATCTTTGTTTTTGGTAACGTAGATATGTATATACACAACTTATGACTTCATGTTAATGCAAGGATCACTGATGAGTTGTCTCTACACAAGATAATGAAATACGTATGTGGTCAAATGAGTGTATGGTTGAGTGTGGTTCTCCTCTTTTCCATGATTTCTTATGTCGCCAATACAAATGTCCTTTCAATTTATCCTATAACAGAAGTTGAATTCATATTTTTAATCGGATCTTGATCAAACATTTATATAGCTCCCATACAATTCTTTAGTACCTCACTAAACCTCATATTACATAGTATCATGAGTAAATTTTCCAGATCAGAAAACAATTTAAATCAAGTAAGGAAAGGCTAAAGTCGGGCGGGGCCGACTATATGATAAACTCCACTTTCTATCCGAATACAATTCAATTCGGTAAAAAAGTGAAAACGGTTTCTAATTGAGTTATAAGATGTTTTGCCAATTTCGAAAAAAATCCGTTAAAATAGGTTTTGGTGTATCCTGTGAATCTTTGTAGTCCTGCGAAAGTTCAACAGGATAAGGAAATGAAAAACTAAACTACATTTTGTCTATAGTTTCAGACGGTTCAAGTGTTATATGGACTGTCGGACGGTGTGATATTTCAACTTGGAGGAACTACGATAGAAGTTAACTTATTTATTGGTCGAATTACTGGACGTTTATATTATTTTTTGTGGTTTTTCATAGTGACACCTGAAAACTTTTTCGTATTCTGTGGGAGTTCTCTTTAAAAACCTAAATAGTTGCAATCAGTACCTTTCGGGTGATGCCTATATGACGAGCATCGGAAGGAAAAATGATGTAGAAACGCTCATTGTCGTAAAAAGAGTTGGAAAATGTTGGTTCTGAAAAACCATCGATTTCACAAAATGGACTTGATGGCGTAATTTTTTCCGATATTCCTCATTAAGGCATCATTCGAAATGTATTGATTCTCTGTGTTTATTGTCACTTTGAAAAACTCCAAGAAAGAGACAAAAATCCCAACAATACAACCAATGATTTATTCTAAGTAAAATATTAAAAATATATATTTAAAGTGTTTTAACGTTCTATTAGTTCAGGAAAACTTGGACAAAAATGCAACACCAAAAATTAAAGTAACGTCCAGCTCACAGAAGGCTTGACGCAGAGACGAAATAGTTTGCAAACCATCATTAAACAACCCAAGTTTTATTCCCAGATGATGGAAATGTCAATTTATCGCGACCCTTATCCTCTATCACGAATTGCATTTTTCGAATTTAGACTTGTTTTTTATTTTTATTAAAATTACAATTTGTTTTTCTAACACCAGGAAATACATATAAATCAAATTTTGTGGATAAATTAAAATGTTATTGTTCTTGTACCGTACCATCAACATTTTGCATTTATTTGTAACACAAAAAGGGAGAGAAGCATATCCATTGCTCATTATACCGAGCGAATTAGTATCACTTTCTGAATTATTGAGATCAATGTAACGCGATTTGGTAAAATAATGTGTTGCGGGACAAACGGAAGCAAATGGATTTGAAAAATGTCGCTCTCAATTTGACAAGACTTCCAAACTTAAATATTTACTTGTGGCATTTCTGACAATACATTGTCACAAATATGTACAGTTTTGTCGTACGTACCTTCCACGTCAAATAATTCCAAAACTGCCACTCGTATATATGTAAGACCTAAAATTATAAGGGTGGCTCACTAAGGTTGTCGCTTTGACAAATTCTAATAAATATTTCACATTCTAATACTCAGCAATAGCTGTTCCCTCCACATGAACTAGCCTTTCACTCTCACATTTGAATGTTATAAATTTTGTTTTCTCGGCATTTAGAACTATTTTATTAACACCAGTGAATTCAATAAAAATTGCAGCATCATACTCGGCAAACAAAAACAGTTTTCCGTTAAAATTTATATTTATAAATCGTAAATCTTAAACGCTTCCCTGATAAACGTCATTTGACAAAATATTATTTTTATTCGACGATCATCCAACTTGGACGTACTGCAATCTATTATATAGGTAATTTCCATATATTGGTAGGTTTTGTATTTCCAATATTGCTTAAATTTTTTAAGCAGCATTTGATTGACCAAGTCAAATGCTTTGAACAATCTGAAAAATACACCAGCCACCATCTTGTAACCATTACAAATTCTTTCTATATAATTTTTAATTTTTTAAATCCTTTTTTAAATCTGAATTAAAGACCAAATTCTTACAATATATTGTTTCAATAATGTTCTGGCGCTATTTTTCCTAGCAATAGGGGTAACTTTATGAAGTTTTAAAACGTTTGGATAGTTTTGCGTTACAAGCACTTTCACTTTATTAATATTCTTCTAGAATACCATCAATCAGAGATTTCATTTTAAGCAGCATTTGGCGGGTAATATTACCCCTGCTCAAATGTAAAGAATCAATTTTACTTCTACTTCCGCATACTAAAGCGTATGCGTAGAGGTATTAATGTTCTAAACATATTTATATCATCTCCAGTATATTACTCTATATCAATGGTTAGGTTATTCACGTTCGTTGTTCTAATTCAATGACCAGCTGCTATACGGACGTACGGCAGAGTGTGTTCCGTCCATTATAACCGGCCATTAGCCCTTTCTCAATGGCACCTTCTAAAAAAAACAACACAACACTACACTGGTACGCTACGTTTTTTGTTTTTCGTTACTGGCACTTATTACTGAATTGCATGTCCGCATGCCCACTTGCGTGCGTGAGTGTGTGTGTGGGTTTAAAAGTGGGTTAAATGCTTTTGCCAACATCTGTGCAGTTCCGGACTAAGTGTTGCATGTTCACATACTCGCAGCACACACTCGCATGTATGCATTTTGCAAACAATTTGCAATATTGTTGCAGACAACAATCACAGTTGCCCCATGTTTTTGTTGCAAGGATAACGAGGCGGTGGAAGTGGAGGATTGTTGAGGAGTATATGACTCCTTATGTACGTTTGATTAGTAATTGTTCTGCAATGAATTGATGGTACCGGTTATGACCATAACGAAATGGGGATTCAATGTTGCTTGTTTAAATAATGTCAATAGTTCGTTTGGCTCCAACAACGAATTTGGCCTTACATTTAAAGTGTGAATTATACTCTTGTTATGGCGTGATCGAAACAATATTTCATTTCTCAAAGAAATGTGTATTTTGTAAAGGTGCTAGAACTAACTGTATTCTTGCACCTGGGTTAGCAATGTGTTAGTGCCATCATCACACTGTACACTGTGACGTATGATGAATGGTTTGTATTCATCATACGCCCATATTGGCTTTTCAGGAGGATGTTTAACAGTTTAAGAGCTTATATATTATACAAAATTTACTGACATTCCATTGAAAATGTCCATGAATGTCAGCACCGGTTGATGTTTTTACACTATAAAAAAAAATATTTTAAACAAGTAAGAAAAGGCTAAAGTCGGACGGGCCGACTATATAATACACTTCACTTTCTATCCGGATACAATTCAATTCGGTAAAAAAGTGAAAACGGGAAAAATGTTTGTATGTTTCCTAATCATAGGCTAATATGACCTGGTCCAATTTGTCAAATCACGAAGAAGAATTATATCGGGGCTATATCCAAACATGGAATAAAGTGACCCAATTTCAGAATAGGTTCTACCAGTTCAAGTAAAACGTGTTTGCTCAATTTGAAGAAATTCGGTGAAAATACGTGGTTTCTGTGGCGGAAAAAAGTCAATAAGGGAGCGAAATTTGTATGGGAGCTATATGTAAATCTGAACTGATCTGGCCGATTTACACCATAGGTGTTCCTAGTTTAAATATAAGATGCTTTGCTAAATCTGAAGACAATCTGATGCAATATGTGGTTCCTAGAGCGGAAAAAGTTAAATCGGGAGCGAAATTTGTATGGGAGCAATATATAAATCTGAACCGATCTAACACATTTTTACCACAGGTGTTTCTAGTTGAAATATAATATGTTTTGCCAATTTAGAAGAAGATTCAAAAGGTGATTCTAAGTCGATCGGTATAATTAACAATGGGTCTATCTCGTTTCCTTTTGGGTGTTACAAACAAATGCACAAATACATAATACTCTCGTGGAGTGTATAAATAGATCAGCTACTTCGTTCGCTACTACATTCTCTGTTATAAGGTGGTATTTACAGTATTCTTTCTCAATACACTAACCTAAGGATAACTAAGGATATCCCCTTTAGGGATAAGACTGTATACATTTAGTTTTACGATTCAAGACAGAACATTTTAAATGCATAAATTTGCGGAATATTCACACGGATTTTATGTATACCGTTTGTTTGGTACATTTTTTACATTATTTCAAATTTATTATAATTACAAAAAAGTGGTTGGTCGTGCTCACGTTGTAAGAACAAGAACATTCTTACCAAACATTTGAAATTAACAACATATGATGTGTAAATAAAAATAAAATTGTCGTCGCAATTTGGGGTCGATATAACTATTAACGGAAATGTAGTTTTATCAAAAAAAAATAATTTCCTTTCATTCTTATTAATAAATTTTAAATTGTTAAATGGGTCAGTAAGTAAAACAATGAATTAATATTTTTTATAAAAATAGCTTTAATAGTTAAAAATAAACATTTGTTTATTAAATTGTAATAAAAAACAAAAATTTTTTTTCCGAGACTCAATTCGAACACGAAGCCTTCTGGGTGCAAAACGAAACCCTTATCTCAGCTACTTCACGCTAAATATTCGCTTGAATTCAGTTGTGAATATTACATCTGTAATAAGATAATTTCTTTAAAAGCTTCCTTTTTTTTTGCTTCCTCTTCTATATTTTAAAATTATATAAATCTATATATATAAAAATGAATCTGTGTTTGTTTGTTCTTTATAGCAGACTAAACTACTGGACCGATCTTCTTGAAATTTTCACAGTATGTTCATGTTGAACCGGTGGTGAAAATAGGCTATATAAATTTTTGATATTTTCAGTGGGCGTGGCACCTCCCACACAAATTGGGGATTTATTCGTTTTTTATAAATTAGCATATTCGGAGTACTGTTGCAGCTAGAGTCTTGACTTTTTGTGAAAGTCCACTAATTGTTAGCCTGCACAGTTTTGCAAAAAATGGGCGGTATTGGAAAAGTGGGCGTGGCACCTCCCATACGAAGCTAACACCTATTATTGAATATTGTCAGTTCTATGACACCTAGAGTGCTGAAATTTTGTGTAAGTGCATATAGCATCAAGTTGCGTAGTTGTGCCAAAAATGGGCGGGATTGGACAAATGGGCGTGGCACCTCCCATACGAAGTTAAAACCTATTATTGAATATTGTCAGTTCTATGACACCTAGAGTGCTGAAATTTTATGTAAGTGTATCTAGCATCAATGTGCGTAGTTGTGCCAAAAATGGGCGGGATTGGACAAATGGGCGTGGCACCTCCCATACGAAGTTAAAACCTATTATTGAATATTGTTAGTTCTATGACACATAGAGTGCTGAAATTTTATGTAAGTGCATATAGCATCAATGTGCGTAGTTGTGCAATGGGTGGTATTGGTAAAGTGGGTGTGGCACCTCCCACACGAAGTTATAACCCATTTTCGAATATATTCAATTCTATGACAGATACAATACTGAAATTTTGTGTAAGTGCATCTATCATCAATGTGCGTAATGTGCGTTGTGGCAAAAATGGGCGGTATTGGAAAATTGGGTGTGGCACCTCCCATACGAAGTTATAACCCATTTTCTAATATATCCAGTTCTATGACAGATACAATACTGAAATTTTGTGTGTTTTGTGGGTAGTTATGTCACATATAAACTTAAAACATATTATTGAATATATTTTTATAACAGCTACAATACTGCATTTTTTGTGAGTGCATCTAGCATAAACCTTCGTAGTTGTACCAAAAATGGGCGGTAGTGGGATAGTGGGCGTTGTACTTCACATACGAAGTTAAAACCTATTATTGAATATTATCAGTTCTATAAAACCTAGAGTGCTGAACAATTGTCTGAATAGATCCAGTGTAACTAGTTGTGCAAATATGGGCGAAAAGTGGGCGTGGCCCTTCCCATATGAAATTAAAACCGGTTTAGAGTATATTCGACACCGAGATGGGCGGAGAGTATCCGTGACCCTTCGCATACGAAATTAAAACCTGTTTTAGAGTATATTCGACACCGAGATTCCTATATTGTTATACAAATGGGCGGGATTTGAATGATGGGGAATTTTTTGATTTGAATTTTGTAAAATTACTCATTTTCTTTGGATTTTCTTAGCAGAATAGCAAAGAAAGTTTACTAAAAAGAAATATCGCCAAAATCCGACTTAAGTCAAGAAAACGGAAATTATATTAATGTTTTAGTTTTTGTGTTGTTTGATTAGTGAACAATTTGATTGACTTTCCATGTGTTTTGAATATAGTACATTCGAATTCCAGCTATTCGATTTAGTAAGTTCTTCTTACGTAGGAATTTTTTTGTTTGGGTAATAGAAAGGAGGAGAATCACACTCAACCTAAAATCAATTTGATTTTTGACATTTCTTCCTTTATTCGCCGTACTTCAATATTTTCCATGGAACATATCCACTTCTTTTGTATCTCAGGGAAATACATTGATTATAAGTGGTACATATAATACCGATCACAAGAAAAAACAATATGATTTTTATTTCCGTTTGTTTTTCTGCCTGGCGAAGCGGGCGGGGGTTCAGCTAGTAAATTATAAAATTTAAAAATGTATTTTCTACAACAATTACAGATGCTCTAACTTTGAAATATATTATGACAGATTGGCGTTGAATTGATTTAAATTGATTGAAATGTTTAATTGCTTTTATAACAAACAATTTCCGCTCTGATAAAATAAACATGCCCGGCTGCTGAACAGTAGTTTCAATCGTCTCCTAGTCATAACTGGTGAGTGAGGTGGAGAAGGCGTTCGATATAATTTTCACCAGTTACGAAACTTGTCAGAAGTGAGAAAATGAAAATGTTTTTATAATTATTAATATTTATTACGCGATTCAAAGTATTAATTAAATATTCCATTAAAACGCTTCGATAATGTGGGATGTTTTTTTAAGTTTCGTTTTCCGTTGGTCCTTACTTCTTACAGTCAACGGCGAGTACTATAGAGATATGATTGCCGATTTTTCATGCCTGTAATGAAATAAAAATAACAAAAAATAAGGTGCCAATACTTCATTTTTTAAAAGCCCTGAGGCATTTTTATGCAGAATAAAAAAGCTGCATTATGGATAATTTTCTTTAAATATTTTTTATTCAAATATTTTCGTTCTTTTTGAGAATTTAAGTCTGAACACTCCCAGTTATACGCTAAATTAAATGTTTTTAAGGGCTAAAAACGATGCAGGAGCAGTTTCAGAACAGTCGGCAAAAAAGACAAAAAATTGAACGAAAAACCCGATAAATATAAAAAATCGGAAGAAATTTCTTTTTTTTAATAGCTAGCAATTCTAACTAAGGAAACAATGGCCCTCTTTGTAGAAGTAATAGAATCATTTTTCATTGATGAAGTATTTCTTTTGTTTTGATAGAGTGATAGCTATTAAAACAAGAACAAAATATTTTTTATATATTTTTCCGTGCCAAAAAATGTATAAAAAAACGACACTTCAAAAATTTTTTGGCGCCTGCTCGTAAAACGCCTTTTCTCCGTAAAAATGTTAAGCCCTCATAATTACATTAATTTAACCTATAAAGGTGAAACAGACAGACGACCATGACTCAAACTGCTTAAAAAGTCGTAAAACGGATTGGATACAACCATACTTAGGGTTCTACACTTAAGTTTTTCTGTCCCAAATGTCGATTAATATAGTTTTCGAGTTTAAGACAGCAAGATACATCAGCAAATGTTAAACACAGCCTATCGTCAAAATCCAAACCAAATCCGCACAGTCGCGGTAGTGGAAAAAACGTTTTGTTTCGTATGTCGCAATTTTGGTTCCAGAGAGAATCGAGTAGAAAATGAAATGTTTGTGGTGTCAGGATTTGATTTCGTGTGGATTTTTCTCATGATGGTGGGCGAAGTCAGGAGCATTAACCCATTTTCGGCCGGGTTGCAAAAATTGTCGAAAAGGTTAAAAGTTACTTTTCTAGGGTAAATATGACCCAGAAAACTCGAATTCGTCGTCAAGAATTTGTTATAGTTTCGCCAAGCGAGACTGTTCGACTAGTCGAACAATGGCCGATCGTATATACATTAGGATGGGTCACGAAAATAAATTGCAGCGATCACCCCCAGAAATGAAGATTGGATTGTTTAATGATGATCTACAAAATATTTCGTCACTGGGTCAAGCCATCTGTGAGCTAAACGCTCCTGAAAAAAATCTCTAACAATCATGTTTTTCCCGTGTAATGTTATTTATGTTGCATTTTTGCCCAATTTTTTTCTGAATTAATAGACCCTTAGAAGCACTTTAAATAAAAAATTTTATTCTAGTCTTAGAATAAGTCATTGGTAGAATTATTGGGCGTTTATATTGATTTTTTTGCGGGTTTTCAAGGTGAAAGCTAAAAATTCATATTTCTTGTAAAGATTTTGTAAGAGGTGTAAAGAAAAATAAATAGGAGGAATCAATACCTTTCGAATGATGCCTAAGTGATGAATAACGGACGAAAAATGACGTCACTGACTCCATTGTTGTGAAATAATTTAATACACGCGGCGGTTTTCACAGCCAAAATGTTAAAACACTGTTTTACAAAAATGAGCGCTGCGGCGTCAATTTCATTCCGATGTTCATCATTTAGGCATCATTTGAAAGGCTATTTATTTTTTATTTTTTATAAAATACTACCACCAAATACGAAAAAGTTGTCAGTAGACACTGTAAAAATCCACAAAAAATTACTATAAACGTGCAATAATTCGACCAATAAGTTACTCTAAGACAGGAATCAACAATTTTATTTAAAGTGCTTTCAAGGGTTTATTATTTCAGAAAAAATGCTGGGAAAAATGTAACACAAAAAAATACACCGGAAAAACATGGGTTATTTTCAGGAGCGTTTAGCTCACAAATGGCTTGATCTAGGAACGAAATATTTTGCAAAACATCATTAAATAATCCAAATTTTATTTTCGTGGAGTGACTGCAATTTATTTTTCCATTTGTATGGACGGCGACCCAGCCTAATATACATACACCTGTACTACATGAGTATTCTTGGAAAATATCACTGTCCCATATTCAAATATTAAATAAAACTACATCATTATATCTTATTGTTGTTATTGATATTAAATTATTAATTTATTTCAAATTTTGTTTAATCCTGTTCATATTTGTGTTGCGTGGCAAAACATACGTCCAAGTGCAAATGAACTTGACACTTGGAACAAAATCTTTGGGTGGGTTTATGGCAAACTTTAAATCGCCTTGTTTTTTTTCAGGATGATTAATACTTTTGTGATGACGATAAACGAGGAAGCGGGCGAACCAGAAACAATTTATCTGTGGTCGTACAATCATAAACCATATAAACATCCGTTGATTCGTCCGCTTCATCTGGTGTCAGGAACAAACTCGTTTCCCACCCGAAGTGTCAACTGCTAAATTTTAGGTCCACCGAGCTTCTTATTTACAAGGCATTTCAGCTTCCAAGCATTTACTATGGATGATTCTAGAATGCCTAACCACCACCACTTCTTTTAACGAATATAAATACGATAATTTGACACGACATTGTCATGAAAGTCTACCCCGCCTATGAATTATATAGTTTCGAATTATGTTGGGTTGATGAACTAGGACTTGACTAGGCTCACTAGCCAACGACAACAAACAATCTTATTCACCATATCGAATGCTTCTAGGAAAAAGAATTAAAACAACGATCCGTTGTTGTTACTTTTGCAAAAGAAGATGATAACGCGAGAGAAATAGAACGTGCATACAATGCGTATTGGCTAAGCTGATCTCTATCGGCCACTGTTCGATAACTCGAACAGTCAAATGTTGACGTCTCTTAAAGTACGAAGATACAAAAATACTGATGTCAGACTCATTTATTTATTATATTGGGCGTTTATCCAAAGGAATAAAGTAATATTTGACAATAAATATTTATAATAATGTCCACATATGTACTTACAAAATGTGTCTATTTTTAAGGTATTTTTGGACCCGATGGAGGAACTCTGCAACAATTATTTCTTAAAAGCCAACACAATTTTCTATATTATAGG
Organism: Polietes domitor; assembly: GCA_947397865.1. NCBI lineage: Eukaryota > Metazoa > Arthropoda > Insecta > Diptera > Muscidae > Polietes > Polietes domitor. The sequence continues at coordinate 74,277,171 of OX377622.1, forward strand.
TTATTTACATATGAAGTATATGTTCATATTCACGGAAAATCATCGGCAAAACTTGCTGTTCGACTAATTGAACAGCTGCCGAAAATGGGTTAAAGAGGATCAAATGGTAATTACTATAAGATGTGCAATCAATATAGAAGTAGAAGAACGATTCCTAGATTTCGTAGATTGTTTTGTAAGTAGATATGGCGAATATTTTGATTTTTTTTTTGGAAAAAATAAAATGGAAAATATTCCAATAGTTGGACTTATACAAATGTAATGTCGAGCTACAAGAATGGATTTCAAAGGGAAATAAACGAAAAAAACACAAGTCATTTTTATTCACTGCGTAGCACACAAAATAAATTCGGTAATTTTGGGAAACTACTGTGGGTAATTCTATTAGAAAACAAGTATATATACCCTCACTTTCAGGGAAAAAATCTATGGAAGTTATAATAACTTAATTTTTAAGTAGGGTCGGAATTTGTATGGGAGGCACTAGCAGGTTCATGACATTTGGTCCTAGCACTCACAGTTATAATACAATTACATGATCAAATATCAAGTTATAGTGGATTTCATGCACCAGTATAGAACTTATGAAGGATTTAATTTTACCTAGGATATCGACAATTGTATGTGAGGTACAAGAAGGGGCGTGGTTAAACATTTTCAAATATCACATTTCAAATGATTTTGACTACCCATATGAAAGTTATATCGGTTTTATTTTGAGCAAGGCTTATGCCACTTTGTGTGGGAGGTACCAGAAGGGGTGTGCCAATATCGCCCATATTCCACATGAATGCAACATATATTAAAGCATTGCAAATATCAAATTTCATAGTATTCCGATCATCCTTATAGAAGTAAAAACAGCTTTACTTTAGGTAGGTTAGGGAGATTTGTGTAGAAGGTACAAGAAAAGGCGTGGCAGTACCCGCCATATTTTGTACGCTTAAAGTGATTAGAAAAACATTACCAAATACGAGAGAGTTATCGTGTACACCCGCCAGCCAGACGGACGGGCATGGCTCAAACAGCTTAAAAAGTCGTGAAACCGATTTGGTCTGAACATACTTGGGGTCTTAGTCCTTCAATGCGTTACACTTTTTTTCTGTCCCAAATGATATATACCCTCCTACTCTGTAGAGTGAGGGTATAATGACCCAAAATTATCTATTTAAGAAGGGCAAAGCTGAAGTTACTGAGTAATTCACACATGCAATTTTGTTGTACTGGGGTTTCATAGTCCTTAGACTTACTAAAAATATTTAAAAAATCGCTAATTGAGAGTAACTTGCTAGACCGGAAAGCCAATTTCGAAAGAATTCAGGCAGCTGAATACGAATATTTTATAAAATCATATTTTATCTTCTTTAATTAATTTAAAAAATAATTAATTATGTTTGTTGATTTAAAAGACTGAATTATTCATGTTTATGTAATATATTTACTTATAATATAATAATAATTCTTATTTCATTTGTATTGTCGTGGCTCAACATCATTTTACATCTATAGATTATAGAATGCATATGTATTTACAAATTGTATGGTGACATTTATTACTTGGCTGCACACTACCTAGTGGTATGATGAATTCAATATGAATTACATTTTTTTATTTTTGTAATCTTAATTTTTAATTTAATTTTTTTGTCATTTTCACCCGTGAATAAATTCAAAGCATAAAAAAATTTTTGAGTTTACTTATATAAAGGGTGATTTTTTAAGAGCTTGATAACTTTTTTTAAAAAAAAAACGCATAAAATTTGCAAAATCTCATCGGTTCTTTATTTGAAACGTTAGATTGGTCCATGACATTTACTTTTTGAAGATAATTTCATTTAAATGTTGACCGCGGCTGCGTCTTAGGTGGTCCATTCGGAAAGTCCAATTTTGGGCAACTTTTTCGAGCATTTCGGCCGGAATAGCCCGAATTTCTTCGGAAATGTTGTCTTCCAAAGCTGGAATAGTTGCTGGCTTATTTCTGTAGACTTTAGACTTGACGTAGCCCCACAAAAAATAGTCTAAAGGCGTCAAATCGCATGATCTTGGTGGCCAACTTACCGGTCCATTTCTTGAGATGAATTGTTCTCCGAAGTTTTCCCTCAAAATGGCCATAGAATCGCGAGCTGTGTGGCATGTAGCGCCATCTTGTTGAAACCACATGTCAACCAAGTTCAGTTCTTCCATTTTTGGCAACAAAAAGTTTGTTAGCATCGAACGATAGCGATCGCCATTCACCGTAACGTTGCGTCCAACAGCATCTTTGAAAAAATACGGTCCAATGATTCCACCAGCGTACAAACCACACCAAACAGTGCATTTTTTGGGATGCATGGGCAGTTCTTGAACGGCTTCTGGTTTCTCTTCACTCCAAATGCGGCAATTTTGTTTATTTACGTAGCCATTCAACCAGAAATGAGCCTCATCGCTGAACAAAATTTGTCGATAAAAAATTTCGAACCGAACACTGATTTTGGTAATAAAATTCAATGATTTGCAAGCGTTGCTCGTTAGTAAGTCTATTCGTGATGAAATGTCAAAGCATACTGAGCATCTTTCTCTTTGACACCATGTCTGAAATCCCACGTGATCTGTCAAATACTAATGCATGAAAATCCTAACCTCAAAAAAATCACTCTTTATAAAAAATAACATTTTGATCCCTTTTGACTCTGTCGTTAAATTCTAGAAGTGGCTTCTGGAATCACGGTTTTTATCCCCATAATCCACAATGTTGTCCAAACGAGAAAAAGTTTTTTAAATTCCATGAAATTTTGTCTTTATGGATGTCATAACCGTAAACTTGTGTTAGGCACCGCCACGGGTTTTTGGAGAAATGTTAATTTCGACAAACCGGGAAAACCGATGTTTTCATGTCGTTTAACAGGTTTTTTGAAATGTAAAAACATTTAAACCTTTTGGATATATTGCACTTACAAATATTAGGATCCTTGCACAATACAGTAAGGAAATAGTAAATTTTGATTACTAGCTGTGAAAATGATTTGCGATATGAAATCAGAGAACTGATTACAAAAATGCAAATTTTAACAAATCAACGGAAAAACGAACGAAATTGCAGTATTATATGGAGAAATAGGAAGTCGTTCGGAAGTTGAAGTGAAACGCCGATGGTTAGCTTTAATGAGTTTATGCCTATGGGGATCATGTGTTAAGATGCAAGTTTTTTTTCTATTCGCGCCTAACGAAATTTGCAATCTTAGGCTTACATAAATGTGTAAAGGAACGGAATTATATCTGAATACTCTTATATTGTTCTTACGGTCTGGTATAAATCTACTAAAACGGAATTAAAGTACACATTTATCGCATATTCCATTCTGACAGCTGAGTTGATTAGACATAATAAATAATAGTGTGGCTATTGATGGCCTAGTTACAAGCTGAATTAATAAAACTGAAATTTGTATTTTGCAACTTTTCTATTTTTAATCGTATATTTGGAAATCCTACAACTTGGAGGGTCTAAACCCTTTTTAAAAAGGGCGTAAAAGGCTTTTGAGATTATTGATGGAAGAAAACGTTATCAAGATATCTTGTCATACCCATTTGTCAGTTGAAATTTATCGAACACGAACAGAAATAAAAAAATTAAAAGTGAACTCAGTTTCCATTGAAAATATTATTTTTCTCCTTACATATCATTTCTTCACATATTTCTACAATTTGGGTTTGAGCAGCTAATATTTTAGATTATTTAATTTTTATTTTTTAAACAAATCGTTAAACATTCTATGTAATCGTTGTGAAATATTGAATATAAATAAAAATGTTGTTTGTATGTATTGTTGGTCTGTTATGTTGTATGTGTTGTCATTTATTTTGGCTTAAGACCAAAGGTTGTGCTGAAGTCTTCAGCAGAACCCAAAATTAGCAAAAGGCAAAGTAAGACCTTTATTGTTGCAGCTAAAAGTTGACTGCGCAGTTTCGATGGGCGCTACCCCATCTCGTCAGAACTTTCGCAACGAATGTATGTCAAGTAAAAACGGCGTCAAGTTTATAATATATATCGAAATAATACTTCAAATCAATTCAAAAAGTAAATATAAGACAACAATCTCCAAAAAACCCGTTATCTCTCAAGTGCAAGATAAACTAACTTCATGGAAAAATAAAAAAATACAGATTTGAAAGGCTACCAGAACGTTTACACTGTATATATATATATCGAAATAAAACTTTAAGTCAATTCAAAAATTCCATTTGATTGGTACCATTTTTATCCCTTTTTTCAATTTTACCCCCTCAAGAGTACGACTATCTTAAATCTCTTTATTTTACGTGTCTACGCAATTAGAGGGATGTACGCACCGAATTTCATCATTCTAGCTGTGTTCGTTTAGTTGGTACTATTTTTAACCCCTGCTCCCATTGTATCCCCTGAAAGTATGAATTTGGCAAAAACCTTTTATTTTTCGTGTCTACGCAGTCAGAAGAAAGTATACTCCGAATTTCATGACTCTAGCTGCGGTCATTTGGTTGGTACTATTTGTATCCCCTTTTTCCATTTGAACCCCAAAAATACGAATTTCGAAAAATCATTCTATTTTACATATCTACGCAATCAGAGGAATGTATACACCGAATTTCATTATTCTAGGTGCAGCCGTTTGGTTGGTACCATTTTTATCCCTCTATTCCCATTTTATCCCTTAAAAGTACGAATTTGGAAAAAATATTTTCATATTTTGTATCTACTCCATTAGAGGAATGTACACAGCGAATTTCGTGTTTCTAGCTGTTGTTGTTTGAAAGGTACCATTTTTATCCTTTTTTGTCCCATTTCACCCCCTACGAATAAGAATCACTTTACGGTGCGCTTTTATGCTATAAGGGGAATGCGAATTGCAAATATCAAGTAAATACAAGTTAATATGTTCAAAAACATGCTGAAATACTCTAAATATTAGGGGTATTTTCATGATGATCGTGTTTCTAGATGTTGTCGTTTAATAGGTACCATTTTTATCCCTTTTTGCCCCATTTCACCCCCTACGAATAAAAATCGTTTTATGGTGCACGTTTTTGTTATCGGGGAATGCGCATACCCAATATCAAGTAAGTACACGCGGACATATTGACAAAATATTCTTAATTACTCTAAAATATTAGGGGTTATTATAGGTTTTTTCAGTCCTTGTGAGGGAAAAATTTTTCCAGTTTCAATCCCAACCGATCTACGACTATAAGACGTATTTATGCAAAGTTTGGGCCTCCTAGCTTATTTCGGTTAGATGCTAGCGTGCTTTCAACAGACGGACGGACATGGCTAGATCGTCTTAGAATTTTATGACGATCAAGAATATATATACTTTATAGGGTCTCAGGTCGATATTTCAAGGTGTTACAAACGGAATGACAAATTTAAAAAAATCCCACTTATACAATGAAATCCCACTCATAAAGGTAAACTAGTAACATATCCCACTTATAGAGGTAAATTCCGAAAATGCTAATGCCACTTAAAAAAATTAAAATTTCAGGTTAAAGAGTTTTTGTGTGTCAAATGTGCAGGGACCACATAAAATGTCCCAATAATCACCCTTATTCCAGTTGTCGTCCTCAACGTCGTCGTCGATTTTGAGTCAACGTCACTTTATAGCAACGTCAACCTCAATTCAATGCTAATTTGGTATTCTGTAACACTATTGGGTCGACGACGACTGGTTATCGATAATTTACCCAAAACAAAAAACGCATCTCTAATATTCAGTCAGCTGATTTATGTTGTGTTGTATTTTTGCGGAAAAATATTTTTCATTTCTGATTCAAATTCTGTTTCGAGTGATGGAGAATCTATATTGAAAAGAAAATTTGCAAATTAAATTTGAAAATTAGACAGGAGTCAATTTACCAGATGAAATGTGAGTGGCAAAAATTAAGGAATGTTGGTGTGTGTGTGTTTTGTTTTTTCTTCAAAAGGTTCTAACATTACTTTCATCTCAATAAAATAACATTTATGTATGCGCTGGAAAACAATGACATCGACATCAAAATTATGATGTCTAGCCGACACTCAGCTGGAGCGATTTAACTTGGGACTATGAAAAACGCTGAAAGAAAGGAAGCTTCTGTATCCAAACCACATTCTACCTCTTGGACATCACATTTATCACCCAGAATGACGAATGGACGGTGCCCTCAAAATGTATCAGATATGCTCCAGCAGGCTGAGTGTGAATTGCTTGAATCGTTCTCTCTGGTAGCATTACGCTCGACTGTTGGCGACAATTTTAATTTTAATGAAATGTCATGTTGTATGTCTCTGCGGACCAAAGACATTTAATTTTTTTCTTGTTCCATCCATCCCTGCAAGCAACTGGAAGAGTTTCAAAATTTTTATCAAAATTAATTAATTAAATTTTTTCAAAATTGTTATCAAAATAAATGAATTAATTAAATTGTTTCGCGTTTTTTATTTTAAGTTTTCCCAATTAATCCACAATTTTATTTTTTATCATTTTTGAACACTTAGAAAATTTAAAATGTTCACCAAAAACGGCGACGACAAAAATCAGAGTCGCGTCAACACAATATCAACGTCACATAACTTACAGAATACCAAATATGCGTCGACGACGATCGATCAATCTCAATATTGACAACGCGAACACCAATTTACAATCGTCAACTCATGACGGCGTCATTTTGTGTCGACGACGACTACTGGAATAAGGGCGAATAGAGGATTCCCAATTATGGAGGTTCGACTGCAAAATATTAAATTTTTGCCTATATAAAAAACGGTTTCACCGGTTTTGTAAAAATTTAAAAACCGAAAACGGTTTTTTTTTTCAAGTGGCGAATTTTCGAACAAACCGTAAACCCGTTTCCTGAGAAGGGTCATATTTTCTATATAACGCCAAAATTTCGTTACGATATCTTAGTTTTTGTTTCGATGAATTTATTTTCTCAAAAAGGTACGTTCTTATTAAATTACTAGGTTTTGGGAATTGTGGAACATGTTTCATTAAAACGAGTAGTTCTTAGATTGAATTCTAAATTTGCTCATTAGCAAATTTATTTATGTAGCTGACTATTTATGCATCTAGCTTATATGAAAATATTCATCGTTCATCGTTGGTTCTTATCCTAAAAAGTCAGTTGTGCAAAATTTCAATTGCATCGGGGACAATTAAGAGGACACAAATGGATAGACAAGCAGACATTACTAAATCGACATAGAAAGTTCATTGGTTTTGTTAGTTAGGCCACTCTAGCTTTAAGAGCGTCTAATATGATGTATCAGTGTCCATTCGTATATTTTAAAGAAATTTTGTATTCTTTCAAATTTCAACAAAATTAATTATTAATCCAAATGTCGCTTGGTTTCCCTCAGGTGCAGTCCTGTTAAGGATATTTGCAAATTTCATATTTACACAAGCACCTAATGCAATAGCAAACTATATTCATCCTGGTTTTATATTTCTCAACATGGCACACATAGCTAAAGGATATCGACATTGTGGTACTTTGCCCTAACACAATATTCTACTGTTTACAGTTGCTTTAAATTATATTCATCTGAACGCACAATTAAGGCCATCTCTCTGATTTGAAAGGCTTAATCATTTGTAAACTTTAACATATGACGATGATGGTGCTGACGATGATGATGATGTTGTTAAGGAGCCAACACAAAGCCCACATTTGAACCTAATGAAGTGTAGATTATTGTATGTTTAATGAATTAAACATAATTGAAATGAACATTTTCTTGCTCGAAAGTTGTTATGGCAAGTAATGCCCCGTTTGTTTTCAAAAGACGCCCAGCAACTGCCGTCACAGAATGACACGATGCCACCCCTGGTGGGTGGCACGGAAGAGAAAGGGGGGGGGGGGTTTAACCTCCTCCTCCCCGCCCACCTCACGAATTTGTTGCAGATATATTATGTTGTTGAATTAATGTTTGTGACAAAAGAAAAATCTGAAGAATTCTGATGTTGTTATTATTGTAAGTTAACCAGAAGAATATGTCAGCAACCAATGCCCTGTGTATCGGTTGGATAAATAAACAACACATTTTCCAATTCACTGAATATTCAGGCGAAACGAAATAAAATTCCACAAGACAGCAGCAGCAACGGTAGCAGCTGCATGCCACAGTATACCGACTGGATGATGGGTATGATGATGACATGCCCTATTCGAGCCCCGCCAACACTGACAATGATAAAGGTGAGGTTGGCAGAACCGAGGACAATGTTGCTAAGCTGTTACTGCCAACACTACCACACAATATCCCCCCTACGACGACACCGTGTTCTTGCACGTGGGCATGAGTTCAGTGGGATGATGTCCACGAGGATAAGGAAAGAACGTGGATATCGATGCAAAACGAGCATTGTTGAAAATGCGCTACAGATGAGTGAGAGATATTCCGGAAGGACGAAAGAAAAAATATGAAAATAAGTATTTACTTATTATGCTTAAGTCGCCCACACAAGAGTATATATTTATTCAATCTCACGCCTTTAATTATGCGGTAGAAATTCCCAGATCTCACGCTACAGTGGGGGAATATGCTTTCTTTTAATCTTCGCCAATTGTTAAGAAAATTCCCATATATATAACAGATATATCATAAAAATTTGATTGGTCGTATAAAATGTAATATTTTTGGGACCTTCGAAAAGAATATTTGTATCTGAGCTATATCCAAATATGGATCGACCCACATTCACTATAGGCGCTTCTACTTAAAGTATATCGTGTTGTGGAAAATTTGAAGAAAATCGGAGAAAATACATGCTTACTAGGACGCACAGTGGTTCAGAATCAAAATCCAGCGGTAAAAATTCAATAACTTTTGTTCTAGTAGACATTTTTGAGTTCTGTAGAATACCAAATTAGACAAGGACCCAAGGATTATTTGAGATATTAACATTAAAAATCGGGAAATCTGATATATTTTAGAAATAGGCCCAATGTTGACTATTTATCGTATTTTTCGATTTTAAAGAAAATTAAAATTTTTATTTTTTTGTTCTTATGTTTTTTTACATATTTTACGTGTTTGTTCATAATGCGAAGAAATAATTTTATTTTTTTTGTATTACAGAATTTCACGTTTTTCAGATTTTGAAAATTGAAAAAACGTAATTTATCCTTGTCTAATTTTGGTTTTTTACAGAACTCAAAAATGTCTACTAGAACAAAAGTTATTGAATTTAACCGAGAGATTTTGATTCTGAACCAGTGTGCGACGAAAAAGTCAATGCGAGAGCGAAATTTATATGGGAGCTATATAAATATATATATAGGTCTTTCTAGATGCAATATAAGATATTTTGCCATATTTAAAGAATTAGAACGGAAAAAGTCGATTCGGGAGCAAAATTTTTGTGGGAGCTACATATAAATCTGAACGGATCTGACCCACTTTCACTATTGATATTTCTACTTGACATATAAAGCGTTTGAAAATACGTGGTTTCTAGGGCGAAAAAAGTCAAGTCAGGAGCGAAATTTGTATGGGAGCTATATAAAGAGTGATTTTTTTGAGGTTAGGATTTTCATGCATTAGTATTTGACAGATCACGTGGGATTTCAGACATGGTGTCAAAGAGAAAGATGCTCAGTATGCTTTGACATTTCATCATGAATCGTCTTACAAACGAACAACGCTTGCAAATTATTGAATTTTATTATCAAAATGCGTGCTCTGTTAAGAAAGTTCATTGCGCGCTTCCATTTTATGGTCAGTTTAATCGACCCACTGAAGCGGCTATTCGGGCTATTGTGACTAAATTTCGCACCAAATTTACATTGTTGGACATTAAACCACCAACACGCTTACGTAGAGTGCGAACTGAAGAAAATATCGCAGCTGTATCGGCCAGTGTTAATGATGACCACCAATTTTCGATTCGTCGCCGTTCGCACCAATTGGGTCTCTGTTACTCAAAAACGTGGAAATGCCAAAATTGGACTAAGCGGATGGACCACCTAAGACGCAGCCGCGGTCAACATTTAAATGAAATTATCTTCAAAAAGTAAATGTCATGGACCAATCTAACGTTTCAAATAAAGAACCGATGAGATTTTGCAAATTTTATGCGTTTTTTTTAAAAAAAAGTTATCAAGCTCTTAAAAAATCACCCTGTATTAATCTGAACTGATGTGACCCATTTTCACCACAGGTGTTTCTAGTTGATATATATATAATGTTGTGAAGGAGTGAACGAGTGCAAGAGTCAAATCGGGAGTCAAGTTCGTAGGCTACATTCATTCCGAATAACTTCGTTGTGCAAAGTTTCATTTGGATCTGACTACAATTGCGAACTGTATTTTGACAAGAATAGACGAACGGATGGACGAACGGGCACTTCTAGGTCGACTCAAAAAGTGATTCTAAGTTGATCGGTATACTTAACAATCGTTTCCTTTTTGGGCGTTACAAAGAAACGCATTTAAAATTGCTAATGGTAATTTTAAAAGCTTTTCGGACAAAATCTGTATTTTGAGTAGCCTGCTATGGACAGAGGATAACATTTACAAACCCGATCAAGGGTAATTCATTATTATTATTAGTAAATCTTGACTAGGCGTAAACTGATTTGGTCAGGCGACTGAATGGAATAATAATTCTGTGGCGTTAACTTAACTTCATTATTTCAGCTTTTGTCCTTTCAAAATTTCCTAAAATGAATGAATTAAAAAATGGCGTTCACGCTGTATGGAGTGAGCCGTGTAAAATTTTAAATTAGAATCGGTTGTAAAAAGAAAAGTACTGATTATTTTATCAAATTTCTGGTTTTATTGGAAAGGTTGAACTTTGTTATTTAATAATGGAAGACAATATCATGACTACCACGACTGGCTCGGCAGTACCTCATCCGATCAACCCAATTTTTGAGTACAGCCCAAAATCCACTCCAAACAGTGTCTCGTTGTGGATGCATTGGCTTCTCAATAGTCACGTGTGGGTTCTCTGAACCCCATATGCGGCAATTTTGCTTATTGACATAGCCACCGAGATGAAAATTAGCTTCATGAAGGCCGATCTTTTTTTAATATAGCCAAACCAAAACAATAGAAATATTGAAAAATAATTTTATAAATAAATATAATATTTTTATTATTTCAAACCACGCTTATAAGGCAAGTCTAAATTATTTCATTTGCATATCGAAATTATACTTTAAGTCAATTCAAAATTCAAATTCGGCAAGTGAGTTGTGCTTCTCGTTCGTTTGTAAGAGTCATCTCCTTATAGAGGCCGGGTTTGATGTTGAAAAGTCGCTGCGAAGCCACTTGAAAAGACTTTTGATATGGTCGAAATCATGATCGTGGTAGTCTGCAGCCAAGTAATAAATTTCACCATGCCATTTGTAAATAAATTTGCATTCTATTAAATATAGAAGAAAATGGTCTTGAGCCAGGACAATATCCCAGTTCAAAATAAATATTCTTATATTTATATTTTCAAAAAGCTACAGTTGGTTGTATTTCCATTCTATTTTAATTTCAAACGTACAAATTTTGAAAATCCATTATCTCTCACATATACAGTGCAAAATAACCCAACTTCATTATTCAACCAACTTTTGCCGTAAAAGTATAATGTACGAATTTGCAAAAATCTTTTTATTTTGCGTGTCTATGCATTTGTATCCCCTTTTTCCTATTTTACTCTATTTTTATCCCCTTTTGCCCCATTTCACCCCCTACGAATAAAAATCGCTTTACCCAATATTAAGTAAGTACAAGCAGACATATTGGAAAAATATGTTTAAATACTCTAAAATATTAGGGAATATTATGTGTATTTTTAGTCCTTGTGAGGGAAAATGTTTTCCCTTTGTACCGATTTCGCCCAGTTTCAATCCAAACCGATCTACAACTATAAGACACATTTATGGAAATTTTGGACGTCTTAACTCCTTTCGTTTAGATGCTAGCGTGCTTTCATCAGACGGACTGACATGGCTAGATCGTCTTAGAATTTTATGACGATCCAGAATATATATACTTTATAGGGTCTCAGGTTGATATTTCAAGGTGCTACAAACGGAATGACAAAGTTAGTATACCCCCATCCAGGAGGTGGAGGGTATAATGAATGTTATTCTGCCTTTAAATGGCCCATCCTACGATTTTTTAAATTTGTGATCCCAACTGACCTGCAACTATTAGGCACATATATGTGGATGGTATATCAAATACGATCCAAATGAAAATTTTCCAAAATATTAAATAAGGAAAATTAAATTTCTATATTAAATTTTTATATTTTTGAATAGAAGCGGTCTCTAGTTGGGTTTGTTTGGCTATGAACAGATTATTTGCTTAAACACAAAAGATAAAATTTATTATCGCTAATAAATTATGGACTCAAAATGACACAACTTTTGGCTCTTTGTTTTCTGGGACCATTTTCATTCTTTGATGATGATATGAAATTGGTCCCCAAATAGTATTTCCTTTAATTCTGAGGCCATATATAGAAAATCTTGGATATACTCCAGAGAAGAAACATTTTTGCCACTCAAATATATCCCCTCTAATGGCCATCACTTTGGCAAAATTTCTCTTATACAACAGAAAAGTGAATGATAGAATTATTATATAAAGAAAGGAACACCCACTGTGCACCGTCTTTCTATAACACCAGCCTTTTACGCACAGCGTAACAGGAAATAAATATGTTTGATGGGGTTGGGGTTGGGGTGATGGTGCTGCAATCATCTTAAAAGTTAACATCGATTGTAGTGACAGTTCCAGCAAAAGCAAAAGCAAAAGCAAGGGCATATTCATATTCATCATCTTCCTCGCAGCAGTTGGGCCAGTCAACATATGGTGTAACCAAGTCATAAATATTCATTAGTATGCCATTATTCGTCATATTCGTGGAAATGTGGCCCAAAAGCTGCTTGTCATTCGCATCCACATCCACCCCACTCGGTTGCGGATGCTTGAAAGCGGTTGGTGCTACTACCGTACAAAATATGTGACGCTGTCAGCACCTGCGTTTTCGAGCAGCCGCCATTGCCAAAATGTCATCGGTTGCACTTTGGCAAACAATTCGCTGGAAATCTTTCAACCAGCTCTGACATCCCTTATGGATGATATTCGCTGCAAAAAACGAAGAAGAACGGAAAAGAAACCGTTTACACAACAATGTCGTTGATAAGCAGTCTTCTACAGTTCCATCTATCATTCATGCCACATGACGTGGTAAACACAACACATATACAGGGGGGCGGCATGTAAACTCTTAGAAAAAATTCTCAGCGCAATTTTTAAATTCCACAAAGGTATCGTAGCATATAAGAAGTAACCATCGCCATCGTATAATTTTTTCCTGTATTTTAATATCTTTGATATCGGAATTGTCCCAGATATGCTCTTCTGAAAAAGCTCCACAAAAACCTACAGCCTCTAAGTTAACGGTAATACAGTGGAACACTCTCCATTGTGGAGGTTTCTACATGATCATTAATGTAACGTGTAAGCGAGCGTGATAGGATTTATACTCCCGAAACGGTTGAACACTCAATTTGAATTTTAATAAAGAAATATTCATAACATTTGTAATATTGTATTCGATGTTAGCATACCGAAGAACATCTGAATATGTTAGCGAGAAATTTCAGAGATTTTCAGAAAAATCGTAGTAGATTTTTCTTGATATATTTTTCTTTATAAGTATTTGACACATATCTTAAACTGTTATTTGAATTTATTCACAATAAAAAAACACTGCTGATAGATCTATATTCAAATCGTTGTATTCCACAATTGTTTCAGCCGAACCAAATTTAGTCGGGAACATCCACAACATTTTTTGAATCCAGCTTAAAGTATGTTGTTTTAATTAATTTCATTTATGTTTTGTTTACGAGGTTACGTTGACTTTTTTTTTATAAATATAGTAGAATAGAATCGGCTATTATTTTTCAAATTTCTGGTTTTATTGGAAAGGTTGAACGTTGTCATTTAATAATGAAACACAATATCATTCATTTGACTACAATGACTGGATCGGCAGTACCCCATCCGATCATCCCAATTTTGCAGTACAGCCCAAAATCCATACAAAGCAGTGACTTGTTGTGGATGCATTGGCTTCTCAATAGACACGTGTAAGTTCTCTGAACCCCATATGCGGCAAATTTTGCTTATTGGCATAGGCTACGTGCAGATATACAAGCCGACCGATTTTAAGCCGCCGCCGCATGTTTCTGCACGAGCCGCCGCCGATTTCAGCGGCTCACATCGACTTCAACCACGCCGCCGGAGTTATAACTCCGTCATATCTTACTATCAAAATAAACAACCCACCAAAGCATATTTATACAGGTGATAGCAGCAGAGCAAAAACAAATTCGGCAACAATAAAGTACAAGTAATTTTTTGAATGGTGAGCCATACTGCCAAAGCAAAATATATGGGATTTAACAGTTTCGGTTACTTTTGAATGAAAAAAATTTCAGTCAGCTGGGCTCCTGCTATCACCTTTATAAATACGCCTAGCAACCCATTTAAAATCACAAAAGAAAATACCGCTGTCGACTTAGACAACATGCTACTGTGAAATATATGGATCTTTCTTTGAATTTAGTATCTCACTATATGATGACGTCTATAAAAAGTCGAATGATTGTATTTTGATTTGAAAGACGTATTTATATAAGTCAATTCCAGTATGCGTGGTCATGTGTTTCTATAAAAAACAATAAACAATACCTACTCTGTTGTGCTCTTTTAGTGTGTCAAAGTAGGTAGAGCTTTACCCTTCTTTGGAAGGATTATGATATTCAAGATGTCTGCTCAATTATGCCTCACATGAGAAGCTGTAATTCCAAAAATATTTATTAAATTCATCCCAAAAATAATTGTGTGGGATAATAATATGAAATTATATGAACATTTGCTAATATTAACGAATATTGAATTATTTGCAAAAAATAAAAGAAAAGGTATTAAAAACCAATACCAAACGTTCTCTTTTCCTAAAATTTTCAAATAAATAATAAAAATTTCGGCAAATCAGCCGAAAGCCGCCGACCATTTTGAGTAGCGCAGCCGCCACCGATCGGCTTGTAACTCTGCCTCCGAGATGAAAATGAGCATCATTAAGGCCGAACTAAAGGCCAATCTCTTCTCGAAAATTTTCCACGTAATTTTCTTACAGTTTGCTTTAAAAACTCACTACTTTAGAAGTAAGTTTTTAATATTTCCAATTTTGTTCGATTTTGCAAATGGCATACAAAAACCTAAAAATAAAAATTATTATTAATCTACCTTTCAAAGTCAAAGTAATCGGCAGTTCAAATTTAAAATTTCTATGTTTTGCTATAAACCCATACAAATGGAAACCCAGTTTACACTGTTACGACAGTCCATATTACACATGAACCAGAGTTATTTGGCGTTTTTAGTTTTTCATTTTCTACAAAGTTCCAAATTATACAATTTTTCAAAAATTATTTTTAATACTTATTCGCACCCTATGACTCCGGTATAAATGCCAAATCAAAGAAGAGATTATTCGTTAAAAATATTTTAAATTTCAAGCATATATCTGTATTAGTTTAGTATTAACAACCAATTAAAGCAAGATATGAATAAATTAGACAAACTAATAGGTAAACTTGAAATATATATATATTAATGCTAAACTACTACAGATAGCAGCATTATATATGAAGTATATCTAATATATATTCTCCTCTTTAATTTGGCACTAATAATTATATGTTGCGAACAAATATATTAAATAATTTTTTGGAAATTCTATTACCGCTGTAAAATCTGTCATCAGATCTTTATAAAATTTTCCTTGTTTCAAATTTTCCAAGTTTAATGTTTCAGTTAGAAACAATTACAGTAAATATATATCCCGTTCATATGTTCCTTCCCATTTATTTGCATAAGATTCAACGTATTACTGCAAATCAAATATTGATTACAGACCAAAAAAATGCAAACGAAAAAACTAAAACAAATGAGCGTTGGCACGGCAGAGGTATTGCTGGGTAACTATACCTGCATGTACACATACTTACATATGCAACTCAATGAGATGCTTGTAAGATGGCATGTGTGCTTTATTACTTGGTGCGATTTTTTAAACGCAAATTCGGCAAGTGAGTTGTGATTCTCGTTCGTTTGTGAGAATCATCTCCTTATAGAGGCCGGGTTTGATGTTGAAAAGTCGCTGCGAAGCCACTTGAAAAGACTTTTGACATGGTCGAAATCATGATCGTGGTAGTCTGCAGCCAAGTAATAAATGTCACCATGTCATTTGTAAATAAATTTGCATTCTATTAAATATAGAAGCAAAATGGTCTTGAGCCAGGACAATATCCCAGTTCAAATCAAATCTTGATGAAAAAATTATATTTTTCCCTAGGCGCAGCTGTAATGAGATAGGATCACGCCGATTTTGATTGAGAATGAGACCCTCATATGTAGGAGTAACATAATGCACACATGTTCATCAATTTTGTCATATTAAATTTGACTAAATGCTGACAGTATATTACACTACATAAAATCGTCCTATCGATACTAAAACACATGGGTTTAGTAAACTACCAGGTATAGACGAAGGGAGTGGTGTAGGGTATCATATAGTCGGTCTCGTCAGACTTTTTTAGTCGGCAACGTCGACAACTTTTTTCTCCATAACAAAAGAAGCCACTCTACTAGTCAGCCATTCTGCAGAAGTTTGCGCTATAAATAGCTTATTGTTATCTACAGCGGCTTCAGTACAAAAATTCCGGGAAATCTTTTCATGGAACATTTCATTGCTTTATATCCACGTGCCAAGGGTCCTTTTCGTCCTTTGAGATAAATGAAGTTATATATAATTCTTTTCTTCTAGTTAAAAATATTGTGCACGTAATTTAGTCGTCTGAGACGTAGATTTTTTCCGAAGGATATATACCCCTCAAAATATATATAAAAAAGTACGGCATACTTGAGAATATATTATTATGTACAATGCGCAGCATGAGTAATTGTTTATTGGAGAATTCTATATAATTACAAAAATACTTAATATATCAACACTGAGTACTCAGTCGAGTATGAGTTTAAAGAAGTTAAAGAAAAATATCATTTATTGACAACAATTAATATATACTGACTTGATTTCATATGTATCATTAAAACAATTTAATTGCTCAGCTTGGAAACTCCGCTAATTGTAAAGGCTATGACACAATATCCGTTAAAAATGTCGTTTGTCGCCTTTTGAGCATTCAATTTTTACCATCCAAAAAAAGAAAGTTGACTCTTTAGGATTATTGAGAATCGATTACCGGATGAGGAAATGAAAAACTGCAAACGCCAATTAACTCCACTTTCCCTATAATTTCACCAGTGTATTATGAACTGTCGGCCGGTGTTATATTTCAGTAAAATTGGGCCATATCAGTCCATTTTACCATAAATCCCCCATTCAAATGTCCTTACCCAACTTTGCTTTACCAAATATTTTGCCCTATTCAGATTTAAGGAGCCATTCCCATGCATATATCTCTCCCATTTTTTTTACATTTTATAAACCTTTATCCTATTTTGCTTAAATTTTCCACTTTACATTTGATAAAGCTCCTTTGGGCCACGTCACACAGTGGTCTAGAATCAATTTCCATCAACCAAAATTCAGTAAATTTTGTTCTAGAAAACATATCGATTTGACCTAGTAAACATGGATATATATCGGGTACATTTTAGAAATTAGTCCAAAAATAACTAATTTTCGATTTAAAAGAAAAGTAAAATTTTTGTTTTTATATTTTAAAATTTTTATATTTTTATATTTTTATATTTTTATATTTTTATATTTTTATATTTTTATATTTTTATATTTTTATATTTTTATATTTTTATATTTTTATATTTTTATATTTTTATATTTTTATATTTTTATATTTTTATATTTTTATATTTTTATATTTTTATATTTTTATATTTTTATATTTTTATATTTTTATATTTTTATATTTTTATATTTTTATATTTTTATATTTTTATATTTTTATATTTTTATATTTTTATATTTTTATATTTTTATATTTTTATATTTTTATATTTTTATATTTTTATATTTTTATATTTTTATATTTTTATATTTTTATATTTTTATATTTTTATATTTTTATATTTTTATATTTTTATATTTTTATATTTTTATATTTTTATATTTTTATATTTTTATATTTTTATATTTTTATATTTTTATATTTTTATATTTTTATATTTTTATATTTTTATATTTTTATATTTTTATATTTTTATATTTTATATTTTTATATTTTTATATTTTTATATTTTTATATTTTTATATTTTTATATTTTTATATTTTTATATTTTTATATTTTTATATTTTTATATTTTTATATTTTTATATTTTTATATTTTTATATTTTTATATTTTTATATTTTTATATTTTTATATTTTTATATTTTTATATTTTTATATTTTTATATTTTTATATTTTTATATTTTTATATTTTTATATTTTTATATTTTTATATTTTTATATTTTTATATTTTTATATTTTTATATTTTTATATTTTTATATTTTTATATTTTTATATTTTTATATTTTTATATTTTTATATTTTTATATTTTTATATTTTTATATTTTTATATTTTTATATTTTTATATTTTTATATTTTTATATTTTTATATTTTTATATTTTTATATTTTTATATTTTTATATTTTTATATTTTTATATTTTTATATTTTTATATTTTTATATTTTTATATTTTTATATTTTTATATTTTTATATTTTTATATTTTTATATTTTTATATTTTTATATTTTTATATTTTTATATTTTTATATTTTTATATTTTTATATTTTTATATTTTTATATTTTTATATTTTTATATTTTTATATTTTTATATTTTTATATTTTTATATTTTTATATTTTTATATTTTTATATTTTTATATTTTTATATTTTTATATTTTTATATTTTTATATTTTTATATTTTTATATTTTTATATTTTTATATTTTTATATTTTTATATTTTTATATTTTTATATTTTTATATTTTTATATTTTTATATTTTTATATTTTTATATTTTTATATTTTTATATTTTTATATTTTTATATTTTTATATTTTTATATTTTTATATTTTTATATTTTTATATTTTTATATTTTTATATTTTTATATTTTTATATTTTTATATTTTTATATTTTTATATTTTTATATTTTTATATTTTTATATTTTTATATTTTTATATTTTTATATTTTTATATTTTTATATTTTTATATTTTTATATTTTTATATTTTTATATTTTTATATTTTTATATTTTTATATTTTTATATTTTTATATTTTTATATTTTTATATTTTTATATTTTTATATTTTTATATTTTTATATTTTTATATTTTTATATTTTTATATTTTTATATTTTTATATTTTTATATTTTTATATTTTTATATTTTTATATTTTTATATTTTTATATTTTTATATTTTTATATTTTTATATTTTTATATTTTTATATTTTTATATTTTTATATTTTTATATTTTTATATTTTTATATTTTTATATTTTTATATTTTTATATTTTTATATTTTTATATTTTATATTTTTATATTTTTATATTTTTATATTTTTATATTTTTATATTTTTATATTTTTATATTTTTATATTTTTATATTTTTATATTTTTATATTTTTATATTTTTATATTTTTATATTTTTATATTTTTATATTTTTATATTTTTATATTTTTATATTTTTATATTTTTATATTTTTATATTTTTATATTTTTATATTTTTATATTTTTATATTTTTATATTTTTATATTTTTATATTTTTATATTTTTATATTTTTATATTTTTATATTTTTATATTTTTATATTTTATATTTTTATATTTTTATATTTTTATATTTTTATATTTTTATATTTTTATATTTTTATATTTTTATATTTTTATATTTTTATATTTTTATATTTTTATATTTTTATATTTTTATATTTTTATATTTTTATATTTTTATATTTTTATATTTTTATATTTTTATATTTTTTTATATTTTTATATTTTTATATTTTATATTTTTATATTTTTATATTTTTATATTTTTATATTTTTAAGTATTTGTTCAGAATGTGCAAATTAATTTTTTCTCTTTTTTCGAATTTTCTCATTTTTCACCCGATTTAGCGTTAAATTTTATTAATTTAGGGTCCATAACATTCCAATCCAATTTCGATTGTGTCACTTATATCTTAAAACACCTGGGGTTGATGATAAAAAGCTTGTTATGGACAGATGGTGGAGTCGTCGCCGCACGACTTTTTCCTTTGCTTAATAGCTTATTGACTGGATTCCTTACGTTTCCCATAATCAGCGGAACATTAAACATCATTTGAATGCTATTGCTTTAAACATTCCAAAAAAGCGTTGAATTTATTGTACATACTATTTATTATCCATCCACTTTTCCTGAGGGTACAATTTCACTGAAGTGTGCGATTTGCCACTTATTAGCACTCTGTGTTACTTGAGTGTGTGGTCTTTCAGAATTATCAACACACCAACACAGTCACACGCACACGAATATCCTTTCTCCATATAACTAATTTGTACTTAAGACTTAATCCTTTGTGGCTGTGGCCATGGACGCATGCACTCGCCCAGCGTCAACAACTAAATCTGACTTATTGCCGGCAGAGCCTTGGGTGGACAATACACACGCACACATATGTCTGTAGGAACAGATTGTGACCTTCTTAAGGTTTATTAAAACGCCCCTTGAAGCGATACGGTGTGAAAAGAAAGCTTAATCAAATATTATATATTGGGTGAGGGTTAACAATACGTCAAAGACAAATTTCAAAGAAAGGACGAGGACAAGGATATTACTTCATATATAATTTTGGATTGTAACGATGACGACTTAATATTTAAAGAAAGTAAAGAGTGATTTTTTGAGGTTAGGATTTTCATGCATTAGTATTTGACAGATCACGTGGGATTTCAGACATGGTGTCAAAGAGAAAGATGCTCAGTATGCTTTGACATTTCATCATGAATCGTCTTACAAACGACAACGCTTGCAAATTATTGAATTTTATTATCAAAATGCGTGCTCTGTTAAGAAAGTTCATTGCGCGCTTCCATTTTATGGTCAGTTTAATCGACCCACTGAAGCGGCTATTCGGGCTATTGTGACTAAATTTCGCACCAAATTTACATTGTTGGACATTAAACCACCAACACGCTTACGTAGAGTGCGAACTGAAGAAAATATCGCAGCTGTATCGGCCAGTGTTAATGATGACCACCAATTTTCGATTCGTCGCCGTTCGCACCAATTGGGTCTCTGTTACTCAAAAACGTGGAAATGCCAAAATTGGACTAAGCGGATGGACCACCTAAGACGCAGCCGCGGTCAACATTTAAATGAAATTATCTTCAAAAAGTAAATGTCATGGACCAATCTAACGTTTCAAATAAAGAACCGATGAGATTTTGCAAATTTTATGCGTTTTTTTTTTTTAAAAAGTTATCAAGCTCTTAAAAAATCACCCTTTATTACTTGTAACATCACCATCTAACTCAATAACATTTGTATGGCATTGCGGAAGAAGAAATGCCAACTTGGGCAACTACGATAAGTGAAAATATAATTTATTTTTAAGTTTTTATACCCTTCACCAATGGAAGAAGTGTATATTAATGTTTCCATTCTGTTTGCAATACCTTAAACTATTCATCAGAGAGCACATATATTCTGGGTCGTGATAAAAATCTAAGACAATAGCCTTGCCCTTGGGTAAATGCAGTTATAACGTAAGAACAAATCGGAAACAATTCGAAACTAGCTCATATCTACATAATAAAACAATTTCTATTAAAGACGTTGTAAAATCTTTAGGAATTTGTCCAGATAATTTTTTATATTCAATTTCCATTCAAACTCGCAACTAGAAAATGCAACAAACGCTTTTCTTATATACAAATCGATGTTTTATTCAAAAACATTGTCAAAGAAGACATATAACGTATGTTTGTTCTATTATTTTTTAATATTTCGCCTTCTCATACGGAAAAATTCGAAATAAAAAGTTGAATATGCTGCACCTCCCTTTATAGATCCTACTATAGTACCTATAGCAAACATTAATCGAATTGAAAATTATAGTAATTATAGCATATAAGAAACAATATATTATAATTATATTTTACTGAGCGCAGTAATAGGAGTTCGTAGAAATCCGTAGAGTACCAGTATATAGTAAATACATAGTAAATGCATTAGTATTTGGTTATGTCCCCCATGAAGCCTTCTTACATTTGAATAAAAACAGCTATATTCAACCCCTTATTTAGAGGTGCCAATTATAAATCGTTTAGTACAGCCATAGTTATATCGTATTATCAAATTCCCCCATATCGTCATTTTAAATAAAGCTCTACAACTTTGGTGTCATTGGGGTCACCACTGAAATTTTCCGGCAAATTTTTTCGTAGTCTTTTTTGAAAAGACTTTTTTTATTTTCTCGAATCAATGGACAAACTGATCCATAAAGGCAGAAGCTAGAGCGTTACGATCTTCCGCAAAAACGATTTTCATAAAATTCCACAATATTTTTCTGACAATAAGAATTTTCTAATAATTGCTCACTTCGACAAAAAAAAACTTTGACCCACTATAAAAAGAAACTGAAACCATCTGGACTATAAGATTATTCTGCAAAAATGGTCCAATCAACATGCCCTTTCAGAATTATAGGTTCGCTACTCTGTTCCAAAAATGCTGTTGGGCAGTGTAATTAAGTGATGTTCCTCCTAGTTTTCATTACAAACTCAATATATTTTATAATATAATAATTAATTTCTAGAAGAAAATTTGTAATACCAATATATAGATTCCGTTTATGGCCCAGTGTGCAACAGTATAACGCTTGTTATTTTTTATTTATCTATTTGTAGTTTACTGTTATACAAAATAGAAATATTGAAGAAAAAACACTCTTAAAAATGCATTCATGCCCAAAAAATTAGGGAAAAATGTCCCTCACACGGAGTGAAAATACCATATAAAGGGTGTCCCAAGAAGAGCGCATTTTTTTAATTTTAAATAAAACACAGATATTTAAGAAAAATCGTGAAACTTTATTATATCGTAAAGTAGACAGAATGAGGTTATGTATGGAACAATATATCGTGCAGATGGCCGCCGCGGCCTTGCTGGCATGCACGCGATCTTTTAATGAAATTTTCAATGACCGTTTTGCATGAATGCTGCGGTATTTCATTAATGCAGCGTCCAATTTCGTCTTTTAAGGCTTGAGTCGTCGTCGGCTTATTCGCGTAAACCATCGACTTCAAAA
The DNA here is from genome assembly GCA_947397865.1 of Polietes domitor. Taxonomy (NCBI): domain Eukaryota; kingdom Metazoa; phylum Arthropoda; class Insecta; order Diptera; family Muscidae; genus Polietes; species Polietes domitor. Next base: position 74,300,544 of record OX377622.1, read on the forward strand.
AACCCCAAAGAAAACAAGTAAGGAAAGGCTAAAGTCGGGCGGGGCCGACTATATAATACCCTACACCACTCCCTGCGTATATACATCGCTTTTATTACTAAACCCAGGTGTTTCATGGGAGCAATTTTATGTAATTCATATCATTATACAGTACAAATTGATCCAATTTTCCGGCAGAATACAAATACAAATTATACAGTAGTAATAGGATGAATCGGACCGACATTTGAAAGGAGGCCTACAACAACACCGGCTCAAAACATGGGCCTATATATTTCTCATTTACTGTAGGTATTCATAGTTGAAATATATCATGATCCGATGTAAGACGTAGTTTCTAGAGCTGTATTAGAGTATTATGGGTTATTGGGTTATTCCAAAGTGTGGACACATATATTTGACTTTGTAATCTGAAATATAATATAATCTGCAAAATTTGACAAAAAAAAACCGATGTAAAATATGCGTTCCTGAAGGGTAAAAATTAAAATTTTGCCATTTGTAAGGGCTCTACATTAAAAAGAGGTTCCATATAGATCACTTTCAAAGTAAGTATTCTTAGTTGAAATATGACATGATATGCAAAATTATATCGAGATCTAACGCACGATGTGGGTTCTAGAGATGTAATAGAGTGGAATGGGGGCCCAATTTGCTTGGGGGTTATACCAAAATATGGACCCATATATTTGACTATCATAATATGTCTTCTTAGTTGAAATATATGAGGGTTATATCTAAATCTGAACCGATCTTACCCACTTTCACCATAGGTTTTTTAGTTGGATTATAAGATGTTGTGCCAATTTTAAAGAAAAACGGGTATAATATGTGGATTTTAGAGCGGAAAAAGTCAAATCGGGAGCGACATTTGTATGGGGGCTATATCTAAATCTGAACCGATCTTACCCACTTTCAGCACAGGTGTTTCTAGTTCGATTATAAAATGTTGTGCCAATTTTAAAGAAAATCGGGTACAATATGTGGTTTCTAAAGCGGAGAGAGTGAAATCGGGAGCGACATTTGTAGGGGGGCTATATCTAAATCTGAAGCGATCTTACCCATTTTTTGGAGACGTGCTTCTAGTTGGATTATAAGATGTTCTGCAAAATTTAAAGAAAATCGGGTACAATATGTCGTTTCTAGAGCGGAAAATGTCAAATCGGGAGCGACATTTGTATGAGGGCTATATCTAGATCTGAACCGATCTTACCCAATTTTTGCATACGTGTTTCTAGATCGGTTATAAGATGTTCTACAAAATTTAAAGAAAATCGGGTACAATATGTCGTTTCTAGAGCGGAAAATGTCAAATCGGGAGCGACATTTGTATGGGGGCTATATCTAAATCTGAACCGATCTTACCCAATTTAAGCACATGTGTTTCTAGTTGGATTTTAAGATGCTCTGCCAAATTTAAAGAAAAGCGGGTAAAAGATTTGGTTTCTAGAGCGGAAAATGTCAAATCGGGAGCGACATTTGTATGGGGGCTATATCTTAATCTGAACCGATTTCCTCCAAATTCAATACCGATGGTCGTTGGCCAGAAAAAATAACTTCTGCCAAGTTTCATGACAATCGGACAACAATTGCGACCTGTAGAGTGCGAACAAGCTTAGATGGACAGCAGACGGACGGACAGACAGACATCGTTAAATCGACTCAGCTGGTGATTCTAAGCCGATCGGTATACTTAAAGGTGGGTCTAGCTCGATTATTTCTTGGTGTTACAAACATTTGGCGCGAAATTAACTTATAATACCCTAGACCACGAAGTGGTGTAGGGTATAACAAGTAAGGAAAGGCTAAAGTCGGGCGGGGCCGACTATATAATACCCTACACCACTCCCTGCGTATGTACCTCGCTTTGATTACTAAACCCAGGTATTTCATGGGAGCAATTTTATGTAGTTCATACAAATTATATAAATTATATTTATATAATTTATATGCTATAAATTCATCTTCAGTCAAATTTAACGAGTATGATAAATAATATGGTAATTGATCTAATTGTCCGACAGACAAATACAAATTATACAGTAGTATACCAAAGTCATTTCAATGTGTGGATTTTAGAGCGGAAAAAGTGAAATCGGGAGCGACATTTGTATGGGGGCTATATCTAAATCTGAACCGATCTTACCCAATTTTTGCATACGTGTTTCTAGTTGGATTATAAGATGTTCTGCCAAATTTAAAGAAAATCGGGTACAATATGTCGTTTCTAGAGCGGAAAATGTCAAATCGGGAGCGACATTTGTATGGGGGCTATATCTGAATCTGAACCGATCTTAACCAATTTTTGCACAGGTGTTTCTAGTTGGATTATAAGATGCTGTGCCAATTTTAAAGAAAATCGGGTACAATATGTGGTTTCTAAAGCGGAAAAAGTGAAATAGGGAGCGACATTTGTATGGGGGCTATATCTGAATCTGAACCGATCTTACCCAATTTTTGCATACGTGTTTCTAGTTGGATTATAAGATGTTCTGCCAAATTTAAAGAAAATCGGGTACAATATGTCGTTTCTAGAGCGGAAAATGTCAAATCGGGAGCGACATTTGTATGGGGACTATATCTAAATCTGAACCGATCTTACCCAATTTTTGCATACGTGTTTCTAGTTGGATTATAAGATGTTGTGCCAAATTTAAAGAAAATCGTGTACTATATGTGCTTTATAGGGCGGACAAAGTCAAATCGGGAGCGACATTTGTATGGGGGCTATATCTAAATCTGAACCGATCTTACCCAATTTTTGCATACGTATTTCTAGTTGGATTATAAGATGTTCTGCAAAATTTAAAGAAAATCGGGTACAATATGTCGTTTCAAGAGCGGAAAATGTCAAATCGGGAGCGACATTAGTATCGGGGCTATATCTAAATCTGAACCGATCTTACCCAATTTTTGCATACGTGTTTCTAGTTGGATTATAAGATGTTCTGCAAAATTTAAAGAAAATCGGGTACAATATGTCGTTTCTAGAGCGGAAAATGTCAAATCGGGAGCGACATTTGTATGGGGGCTATATCTAAATCTGAACCGATCTTACCCAATTTTCGCATAGGTGTTTCTAGTTGGATTATAAGATGTTGTGCCAAATTTAAAGAAAATCGGGTACTATATGTGCTTTATAGGGCGGAAAAAGTCAAATCGGGAGCGACATTTGTATGGGGGCTATATCTAATTCTGAACCGATTTCCTCCAAATTCAATACTGATGGTCATTGGCCAGAAAAAATAACTTCTGCTAAGTTTCATGACAATCGGACAACAATTGCGACCTGTAGAGTGCGAACAAGCTTAGATGGACAGCAGACGGACAGACGGACAGACGGACGGACGGACGGACGGACAGACAGACATCGTTAAATCGACTCAGCTGGTGATTCTAAGCCGATCGGTATACTTAAAGGTGGGTCTAGCTCGATTATTTCTTGGTGTTACAAACATTTGGGGCGAAACTAACTTATAATACCCTAGCCCACGAAGTGGTGTAGGGTATAAAAATACAAGTAAGGAAAGGCTAAAGTCGGGCGGGGCCGACTATATAATACCCTACACCACTCCCTGCGTATTTACCTCCCTTTGATTACTAAACCCAGGTATTTCATGGGATCAATTTTATGTAGTTCATATAAACTATAATATAAATTCATCTTGAGTCAAATTTAATGAATATGGTAAATAATAAGTAATTGATCCAATTTTCCAGCAGATATTCCGAGTAAAGTAAATATAACATGATCTGGAAAAATTGATCAAGATCCAAAGACAAATACAGATTATACAGAGGTAATTGGATGAATCGGACGGACATTTGAAGGGGGCCTATAACAACATTTGAGGCCTGTGCCAAAACATGCGCCATTATATTTCTCATTCACGGTAGGTATTCCTAGTTGAAACATAGAATGATCTGCAAAATTTGATGAAGATCCGAGGTAATATGTAATTTCTAGAGCTGTAATAGAGCAGAATTGGCCCCATTTATGTTATACCAAAGTATGGACATCTCCCCAACAGTATGGAAAGGCTAAAGACGGATGGAGCCGACTATATATCTCAGTACAATTCAATTCATTCAAAAGTGAAATCGGGAAGGATTTTTGAATCCTGTAAATGTATTGGTTTGACAAAAAATGTTAAATCGGAAAGGACATTTGTATGGGGGTATATCGAAACCAGGAACGATGTGACCCGCTTTCACCATGTATGTTTATTGGTGAAATATAATATGTAAAGTTTGGCCAAAATCGGTTAAACATTCGGGAGCGACATTTGTATGAGGGCTATATCTAAATCTGAACCGATCTTACCCACTTTTAGTATAGGTGTTTCTAGTTCGATTATAAACTGTTGTGCAAATTTTAAAGAAAATCGGGTACAATATGTGGTTTCTAGAGCGGAAAAAGTCAAATCGGGAGCGACATTTGTATGGCGGCTATATCTAAATCTGAACCGATCTTACCCAATTTTAGCATACGTGTTTCTAGTTGGATTATAAGATGTTCTGCAAAATTTAAAGAAAATCGGGTACAATATTTGGTTTCTAGAGCGGAAAATGTAAAATCGGGAGCGACATTTGTATGGGGGCTATATCTAAATCTGAACCGATTTCCTCCAAATTCAATACCGATGGTCCTTGGCCAGAAAAAATAAATTCTGCCAAGTTTCATGACAATCGGAGCGACATTTGTATAGGGGCTATATCTAAATCTGAACCGATCTTACCCAATTTTTGCATAGGTGTTTCTAGTTGGATTATAAGATGTTGTGCCAATTTTAAAGAAAATCGGTACACTATGTGGTTTCTAGAGCGGAAAATGTAAAATAGGGAGCGACATTTGTATGGGGGCTATATCTAAATCTGAACCGATCGTACCCAATTTTTGCATAGGGGTTTCTAGTTGGATTATAAGATGTTCTGCCAAATTTAAAGAAAATCAGGTACAATATGTCGTTTCTAGAGCGGAAAATGTAAAATAGGGAGCGACATTTGTATGGGGGCTATATCTAAATCTGAACCGATCTTACCCAATTTTTGCATGCGTGTTTCTAGTTGGATTATAAGATGTTCTGCCAAATTTAAAGAAAATCGGGTACAATATGTTGTTTCTAGAGCGGAAAATGTAAAATCGGGAGCGACATTCGTATGGGGACTATATCTAAATCTGAACCGATTTCCTCCAAATTCAATACCGATGGTCCTTGGCCAGAAAAAATAAATTCTGCCAAGTTTCATGACAATCGGACAACAATTGCGACCTGTAGAGTGCGAACAAGCTTAGATGGACAGCAGACGGACGGACGGACGGACGGACGGACGGACGGACAGACAGACATCGTTAAATCGACTCAGCTGGTGATTCTAAGCCGATCGGTATACTTAAAGGTGGGTCTAGCTCGATTATTTCTTGGCGTTACAAACATTTGGCGCGAAACTAACTTATAATACCCTAGACCACGAAGTGGTGTAGGGTATAATAATGGTGTTAAATCGCACGATCTAAGCGGCCAATTTTGATCTCCAAAACGCGAAATAACACGACCGGGAAATGACTGATGCAGCAATTGAATTGTTTCTCAGGCTGTATGACATGTGGCGCCGTCTTGTTGGAACTAAATGCCCTCCACATTCATTTCTTCAATTCTAGGCAAGAAAAAACTGGTTATCGTTTCACGATACCGAAAACCATTGACTGTTTGCGCTTGACCTGCCTCATTTTCATAAAAAAAGGTCCAATGATTCCTCCAGCCCAAAAACCACACCACACAGTGACACGTTGAGGATGAACTTTGTATGCATGAAGATGCAAATCTTTCGTCAAAATTCGCTGCAAAGTGGATTTGGAGACACCAATTTGCTGAGCTCGGTGTCGAATTGAGGTGGATGGAGTTTGAGCGACATCATCACGTACAGCTGCGACATTTTCGGTCGATCGACCTGGTCGATGGCGCGTTGCTGTCTTTACGTCACTAACAGACCCAGTTTCGGCAAATTTATCCATTAATATCTTTACAGTTGACTCTTTTGGAGCATTATTGTGACCCCAAATTGATCGCAATTTGCGAACTGTAGCCGCAAAACTTTCACCATTTTGGTAAAACAATTTCACGATGAGAATGCGTTGTTCATTCGTGTAGCGCTCCATTTTTACTAAACTCGTACCTTCTACTAACAAACAATAACAATTGTTCAAATGTCAAACAATGACACTTCGAATGTTGCCAGATTTAAAAATTGCGTTCTTCTTGGGACACCCTTTACATATTGAAAGTGACAAGAAAGTCGAAATAAAACGGTTTTTTATTTTAACCATATGCTTAACTTATAGCTCTTAATGAACTGTATAATTAGTGCTAATGTTGTGTTAGGTAATTTTTTGTTTTCAAGAGAATTTAAAGAATAATTCGAACGTGACAAAAACAAAAGTGGTTTTCGCGGCCAACAATTAAAATGCCGATTTCAGCGAAATCTGTGGCAATATTTCAATGAGACCAATTTTAGAATTTATTTGCACTGATATCTCTTAAAACGGCTTTGATTTTATCAAAAAATTGTTTAATACTTTTTTGTAATTTAAAGCCCTGTCGAACGTGACATGTCGCACGTGACATTTTTTCCTTCATTGTATTTATGTTATTTCAGTTGCACTTTTTACGAAATTAAAGATGATATATGATTTTTAAAGATCTTTTATCAAAACAAAATGAGCAAGAGAAATATTCAAACGAGTAAAGTTGCTCTTCCGCGACTTTGCATTCGAATATCTCTAGATGCGATTTGAATAAATGTAAAAGTTGTTTGCATTAATTAAATTTGATTGTTTGCCTATGAAAATATGATGAAACAAAGTGTTTACAAGAACTTTTAACCTTTTGGTCTTGGTGGATCTTTCTGTGGAAATGCCCATATTTATATTTAACCAATTTTAATCAATCAACTTTTTATTATTTCCCCGACTTTTTCCGGTTTTTATACAATACAGAAGGTAAATGAAGGATGATTTAGCCCAAAAGCTATGTTTTGTAAAGCTAATAGACGAATAGATGAACTAGACAAAAATTGTTAAAAAGTCTCTTCTACGTAAAAAATGGAAGATGTTTACAATTCACAATTTTTCAGCATTTTGGGAAAAATTTATCATCACTTTTAATTATATAATAATGAAAAATTTATTTACAAATGGTATGCTGGCATTTAATACTTGGCTGCAGACTACCACGATCATGATTTCGACCATGTCAAAAGTCTTGAAAAGTCTGCAGCCAAGTAATAAATGTCACCATGCCACTTGTAAATAAATTTGCATTCTATCAAATATAGATGCAAAATGGTCTTGAGCAAGGACAATATCCCAGTTCAAATCAAATATTTCAAATGCTTAAATTTTGTAGTACAGTCAATGCATTCAACGGATAAACAAATATTTTTTGATATTCTCTTTTGTATTTGTTCAGCTTGAGGCCATAGAAAAACTGGTGTTGTTAGTTTTATTTTATTTTTCCCAATATTTCGGTTGCCTTCGTCAACCATCATCAGGGATAAAAACACTAAACAAATCACGAAACAATTTTACAAATAATTGCATTAAAAATTAGCTTCATATACCTTTTGGCATATGTTGGACTTGTCTCCATTACATGGTATCTTATAAACTGCATTAGACTTGTCCTCATCCTTTATCTTAGACTTAGTTCTACTGAATAACTTATTTACTGAACTATTTGTCTTAAGTGCTAATTGAAATTTGTCCTTGTTATAAACATCAGCATTTTTTAACCTTTCTGAGAATCCTTGTATAGGGTCCGCCATCTAACGTTTTCTCAACTAACGTTTTTTTCAACCGTTGGACTATTATTTGTGGGGTGCCCGAGGCAGCCATTTGAATGAAATTATTTCCCTTTATTAACCGGAAGGATTGTACTTTCAAATAAAAAAGAAATTTGAGAAAATATTCAGTAGTTTTTTTATAGCATTTTCAAAAAAAAAAGTTATTTGTTGAAATATGTAGTTTCTAGAGCGAAAAAAGTAAATCATAGGAGATATTGGTATGGGGTCCGCCATCTAACGTTTTTTTTAACTATTCAACCGTTGGACTATTATTTGTGGGGTGTCCGAGGCAGCCATTTGAATGAAATTATTTCCCTTTATTAACCGGAAGGATTGTACTTTCCAATAAAAAAAGAAATTTGAGAAAATATTCAGTAGTTTTTTTATAGCATTTTCAAAAAAAAAAGTTATTTGTTGAAATATGTAGTTTCTAGAGCGAAAAAAGTAAATCATAGGAGATATTGGTATGGGGTCCGCCATCTAACGTTTTTTTTAACTATTCAACCGTTGGACCATTATTTGTGGGGTGTCCGAGGCAGCCATTTGAATGAAATTATTTCCCTTTATTTACCGGAAGGATTGTACTTTCCAATAAAAAAAGAAATTTGAGAAAATATTCAGTAGTTTTTTTATGGCATTTTCAAAAAAAAAAGGTTATTTGGCGGACCCTATATATGTCTGTGATTTATATACCTTCCCCTCTTTTTCATTTTATGTTCAATTGGTTTCCTTTTAGTATATTTAGTAATGTCGTTGATTGATCGTAGAATTTTCTTAATTTTGATCTCGTTGTCTGTGTGAAATGACCGCGCACTTATATTAAACACCCTATTTATAAAGTTCGTCGCTATGTTGATAATTATTCGTCTATGGTGATTGGAATGGAAGTTGATCAGTCTTCCAGGTGACGTTGTCTATTATTGTCTTCATCAAGCAGAACTAATACAAAAGAGAATTAATAAAACAAAAGGTCAACAATACACAAAATCAATTATTTTTCGATATTTTAATATTTTAGATGTGTTCAAATAGTATAATTTACTAAATTTCCCTATATACCATCTACCAATTGATCTGAATATATCAGCTTCTCAGAATTAATTAATTTAATCAAGCGAAGTATATCAAAGTGTGACAAACGAATGACACTGTACAAAACTGAAACTATAGGTTACCAATAGCAAAACTACATGATCTGATTCTATTTCGTAATTCTTTGTCCCTTTCACAGCATTTTTCATTTCAAAATGATGTAGATGTTTTAATAATTTATTTTCGCGAGTCATACAATGCAAATATGGGTATCAAATGAAAAATACTTCAAACTTCATATTTATTAATTCTGTATTAATTTAGCATTAACAACAATTATCTAATTTTTTTACAGTGGGCTAAATTTATATTTTGACATATATTTTCCTCATTCTTGTAATCAAAATTAAATAAAAATTATTCTGTAAACTAAGTTCCATGCAATTAATGTCACACCAATATCCATAATTATCTAAATCACATTGCAAATGACGAGAAAATGCAGGCCAATCATAAAAAGAACATATTTTTATATCGTTTGCATAAATCGAGAACGTAGAGTTAATAATAGATAAGTAGTAGAAATATTACCGGCCCAAGGTGACTACCAGGAGAATTCATGTTGTACGCTGAAATGGTCTAGAATTTGGCAACCTTCGGACGATTATCCGCCAAAAGAAGATACAACTAAAATCAATTCGATCTAATTTATATAAAAGGAGTTGTTCATGATTGACTTTATTAAACATGAACAGGTTCCAACCAGTATGGTGGCCCTGTTGGTTTATGAAAACAACACAAATTTGGATTTTTAATATTTTATTTGAGCAAGTGTTGCTGCTTCGTACGGAGTACACAAAACTACTACTCATTTGACAACCATAACAGGAACGATACCGCCATCTATCGGTTTTATCTATATGTATTTTATAGCATTGCCATAAATTCATCAATTGAGATCGACCATATGATCGATCTGCAACAAAACATCTTACTAAAATGACGTCAGTTTGATTACTTAGAACAAACTCATCAATAATATATGAGTCAAATTTGTTATGGTCGAAAAGCCTCAAGGACTCAAAATGGAAGAAACCTTTTGAGATACAACCTCAGTAACCAATATCTCAAATAGCTTCGAAATAGCACTCAATTTAGCCATTCTCTTATAGTTTGAGATGTCAAGTAGGTTACAAAGGTTACAAACTTACAGACTTATTGAGGGGATCAATAAATGACTTCCTCCAAGTTGAAGGGAAATGTCTACATCTCAATTCAGTTAGTGTTAATTAATGTTAGTGAAATAGCCAAACCACTAACACAGCAGTTCAAAATTATATTTGACACATCATTATGGCAGAGATTTTTAAACTTGACAACAATTTTCAATTGATTCACTGCAGGAATGTCATAAGGCTAAGATGCATTCGATTGATAAGACCGGTCAGAATACGTTCAGATTGATCAAACCAGAGACCGAAAACCGTGTCAACCGGGTTTTTCATTTGAGACCGACCGTCGGTTTTTTTAAATCGCCCTTTTTGGAAAACTGGGAAACCCAGGTCTTTTTTGTCGGTCTAAGCCGGTTTTTCATATTGCAAAAAGTCTCTTTTTCGGTGCCATTTTTATATTACCACAAGCATCATAGAACATTTTCTATTAGGAACCGCAAATTAACTTTGTATACCCTCCACTATGGATTCCACAGAAATGTAAATTTTTTAATATAACCAAACCAAAACAAATAAAAATGATGAAGAAATAATGTTATAAATATAGGGTCCGCCATCTAACGTTTTTTTTCAACTATTCATTCAACCGTTGGACTATTATTTGTGGGGTGCTCTCAGCAGCCATTTGAATGAAATCAATTTCCATTATTAACCGGAAGGATTGTACTTTCAAAAAAAAAAAGTTATTTGTTGAAATATGAGGTTTCTAGAGCGGAAAAAGTAAATCATAGGAGACATTGGTATGGGAGCTATATAAGGGTCCGCCATCTAACATTTTTTCAACTATTCAACCGTTGGACTATTATTTGTGGGGTGCCCGAGGCAGCCATTTGAATGAAATTATTTTCCATTATTAACCGGTAGGATTGTACTTTCAAATAAAAAAAGAAATTTGAGAAAATATTCAGTAGTAGTAAATCAAACTGTGTCTTCAATGATGAGGCACATTTTCACCTCAGTAGATTCGTTAATGGATTCAGAATTGCCACATTTGGGCGAATAATAATCCAAGAGTGATTGTCGAAAAACCAATGCATCCACAAAGAGTGACTGTTTGGTGCGGTTTATGGGCTGGCGGCATCATCTTGCCGTATTTTTTCCAAAATGAGGCTGCTCAGGCAGTTACTGTGAATGGTCTTCGCTATCGTGAGATGATAACGAACTTTGTATGGCCCGAATTGGAAGATATAGATGTGGACGATATGTGGTTTCAACTGGACGGTGCCTCTTGCCACACAGCTAACAAAACAATGGCTCTTGGCGCGACAAATTCAATGGCCGTGTTATCTCACGTGGTGGCGATGTCAATTGCCTGCCAAGATCATGTGATTTGACTCCGTTGGACTTCTTTCTTTGGGGTTATTTGAAAGAAAAGGTGTACGTCGATAAGCCAGCAACAATTCAAGAGCTAAAGGATGAGATAATTAGGCACATTAACGGCATAGAACCTCAATTATGCGTCAGCGTCATCGAAAATTTGGACCATCGGATGGAGGTGTGCCGCCGATGTCGCGGCGGCCATTTGGCCGATATTTTGTTCCATACATAATTGAACCATACCAATATTATCATAAAAAAATAAATGACAATAATTTCCTAAATAACTTGTGCTTTATTCATCAACATCGGCCCTTAAAATTTAACCACCCTTTATATATAACGAAAATATAATTCAAGTCAATTCAAAAAGTAAATATATGGCAGCATTCTTCAAAAAAGCTTTAATCTCCGACATATTGGGAGATATTGTTTGTATTTCCATTCTATTTTAGTTCCAAAATTAAAAATTTTGAAAATCCATTATCTCTCAGGTACAGATCAGGCAAGATAGTTTAACTTTGTGATTGTACACATTTTTGCCGTAAAAGTAAAAAAAGTAAAAATCTTTTTATTTGTGAGTCTATGAATTCAGAGGAATGTATACACAGAATTCCATTATTCTAGTTGAGGCCATGCTAATTTAATCCCCTTTTGTCATTTCCCCCTAAAAAGTACGACTTTCCAACATCTCTTTCTTTTACGTGTCTACTAAATTGGAGGGATATGAACACACCGAATTTCATCATTCCAGCTGTAGCCGTTTAGTTGGTACCATTTTATCCTTGTGTTCACATTGTATCCCTTGAAAGTACGAATTTGGAAAAACAATTTTATTTTCCGTGTCTCCGCAGTGCTATGAATGTATACTCTGAATTTCACGACCCTAACTGCGGCCATTTGTATTCATTTTTTCCATTTTACCACAAAAAAGGACGAATTTCGAAAAATCCCTTTTATTTGACGTGCATACGCAATCAGAGGAATGTACACACCGAATTTCATTATTCTACGTGCAACCGTTTGGTTGGTACCATTTTTATCCCTCAATTCCCCTTTTACCCCGTAAAAGAACGAATTTGAAAAAAAAAATATTTCAATATTATGTATCTACTCAAATTTCGAATAAGAATCACTTTATGGATCATGTTTTTGTTATAGGGGATATTTGTATTAGGGGATATTATGGCTATTTTTAGTCTTTGTGAGGGAACATTTTTTCTTTTGAACCGATTTCGTCCAGTTTCAATCGCAACTGATCTGCGACTATAAGACGCATTTATGGAAAATTTCTCCATAATAGCTCCTTTCGTTTAGATGTGGACGGACGTACATTGCTAGATCGTCTTAGAATTTTATGACGATCAAGAATATATGTACTTTATAGTGTCTCAGGTCGATGTGATATAAATAGAATGACAAAGTTTGTACACCTCCATCCTCGAGGTGGAGGGTAAAAAATATCGTAATTTTCCTAATAGTGTCTAATCTTTTGATGTAGGCATATATTCCACTTCAAATCAATGTTACAAAGATAATTCTTTCAGTGTAGTGTATTATCACGAATGTTTCCTCTTGTGCAGTAATTAAGAGCGGAAGTCAATCATTGACTTAAGAAGTAATAAGTAAATTTAACAACTACCAGTTCAGATAATTAAGTCATCTCAATTTCCTGTGGCTCCGCCAACGAATATTCTTTTCATTATTTGCAGCCTTGAACGAAGGCCGTCAAATGAAATGAATATTTTGCCGCAGAAACTTTGTTGTCTCGCCTGCAGCTATTTCACCTACCTACCTGGCAGCAGACTTTTTATTAATTTGATTTTCTCTTCAGGAAAAACAATTTCATTTCAATTCTTCGCATTTGATTTCAGCGCCCTTAACCAACAGCCGTTGCGTGAATGGCATTGAAGCGCCAGTAGTGGCAGTAGTAGTAGTGGCAAAACAGACGTGGTAACTACCGGAAACGGAAAGCAATTGAAATTTTATTAAATGTTAATATGAATACAACAACAACAATCTTAAAATTGATTTGAAGTCGTCATGTTTTCCATTTTAATGCGCAATTTAACAGTTTCGCCGTGCGAAACTCTGGTGCCAGCATTGCTTGTACGCTTGTACCCGCTGAAAATCTGTGGAAAATTTAATTCCAGGAAATTTTCAATAAGGACCTGTAGTACTTGTGTATTTCACGAAAACAAAAAAAAACAATCACAAACAGCACGCAGAACAGATGTATTACGATTTATATACATTTATGGAGATTGCCATGGTTTTAAATTGAATTTGTTCTGTTTTTTACTCAGTTGTTGAATGGATGAATGAATTAGTTTTGCGGACAAATGTCAAAACGAATCCGAGCTACTGTGGAGGACCCTTAAAAAATCACGTTTGAGTTGTGAATTTACACATTGTCCCACTATGGTGTAGAAACGGAAAAAATATAAAATGTCATAGTTTGTGAATTGTTTTGAATTAAGTTTAGGAGAAAATTCAATTTCATAATTACACAATGCGACGAAAAAACTGTTGATGTTGAAACACCTGGAAAGGGATGGTATTTTGTTGGTAGTTGTTGTCGAATAAAACTAGAATCTATCGGGTTTTCGTATCTTTGCTCACATATAAGCCTGCAATTTACATATCGAGTTTCAGTTCTTAATAAATGTTTAAGCAATATATAATAGAATATAATAAACTTAGGCCTTTCGAACGATTTATTACTTGAGAAATCTGTATGCATTTGTCCAGTAAAAACATTTTTTCATATATTCGCCAATTTTAAACACATTGCAACAATAATAAAAAATAATATACGTTTTATTTTTAGCACATAAATAGAAATGTTGTCAAAAATGAAAGGGAATGTGGGTTTTTGGTGGCCTAGGTATTTCGCAATGGGCTATGAGTACTTTAATCCTATTAAATGTTTTTTGTTTGTATTTTTTGTTTTGATCTCGATTTAAAACAAGTAAGGAAAGGCTAAAGTCGGGCGGGGCCGACTATATAATACCCTACACCACTCCCTGCGTATATACATCGCTTTTATTACTAAACCCAGGTGTTTCATGGGAGCAATTTTATGTAGTTCATATAAATTATACAGTATAAATTCATCTTTAGTCGTATTTAACGAATATGGTAAATAATTGATCCAATTTTCCGGCAGACAAATACAAATTATACAGTAGTAATAGGATGACATTTGAAAGGATGCCTACAACAACACCGGCTCAAAACATGGGCCTATATATTTCTCATTCACTGTAGGTATTCATAGTTGAAATATATCATGATCTGATGTAAGACGTAGATTCTAGAGCTGTATTAGAGTAGAATGGGTTATTGGGTTATTCCAAAGTGTGGACACATATATTTGACTTTGTATTCTGAAATATAATATAATCTGCAAAATTTGAAAAAAAAATCCGATGTAAAATTTGGGTTCTTGAGGGGTAAAAATTAAAATGGGGCCATTTGTAAGGGCTCTACATTAAAAAGAGGTTTCATATAGATCTCTTTCAAAGTAGGTATTCTTAGTTGAAACGTGACATGATATGCAAAATTATATCAAGATCTAATGCACGATGTAATAGAGTGGAATGGGGGCCCAATTTGTATGGGGGTTATACCGAAATATAGACCCATATATTTGACTTTCATAATATGTCTTCTTAGTTGAAATATATGAGGGCTATATCTAAATCTGAACCGATCTTACCCACTTTCACCATAGGTTTTTTAGTTGGATGATAAGATTTTGTGCTAATTTTAAAGAAAAGCGGGTATAATATGTGGATTTTAGAGCGGAAAAAGTCAAATCGGGAGCGACATTTGTATGGGGGCTATATCTAAATCTGAACCGATTTCCTCCAAATTCAATGCCGATGGTTTTATAACTTATAATACCCTAGTCCACGAAGTGGTGTAGGGTATAAAAATAAAAATATTTTATATCAAAATGCATTACAAATCATTCTGGAATTCAATAGATTATATTAACAACTAAGTAAGCTTCAGTCGGCTAATCCGACTTATATATACCCTCAGTCGCAGAGAACATATATACGGAACTTATAAGGAATTAATTTTAACATAGGGCATGATTATTTGTGGAAGATACTACAAAGTACATGACACATGGTCCCAGCTTTGACATTTGTAAAACAACCCAAAAACATGAACAAATATCAAGTCATAGTGGATTCCGTGCATCAGTATAGAAGTTATAAAGGATTTAATTTACCTAGATTTAATTTACCTTGTATGGGAGGTACAAGAAGGGGCGTGGTTAACGCGAAAATATTTTTTGGTTTAAATCCATTACAAAAACATTTTGAAATATCAAATTGCAAATGATTCTGACTACCCGTATAGATGTTATATTGGTTTTATTTTAACCAAAGTTTATGTCACTTTGTGTGGGAGGTACCAGAAGGGGTGTGGCAATATCACTCATATTCTATGCAAATGTTACCACTATAAAAGCATTGCTAAATATCAAATTTCTCATTATTCCGATCATCTGTATAGAAGTAAAACAGCTTTAATTTTACATAGTTTTGCGTGATTTGTGTGGGTGGTACTGGAAGGGGGGAGGTACCAGAAGGGGCGTGGCAATTTCGCATCCTTCGATCTTTAGGTAAGTTTGGGAAAAATATAACCATGTGCAAAGTTTGAATCGATTTCTTAACTCCTTTCGAGGGATGTAAACACCGAATTTCATCATTGTAGCTGTAGCCGTATAGTTGGTACCATTTGATCTGTTCCCATTGTATCCTTTGAGAGTGCGAATTTACTTTTCGTGTATATGCAGTCAGAGGAATGTATACTCCGAAATTAATGACTCTAGTTGCGGTCATTTGGTTGGTACAATTTTATCACATTTTTCCATTTTCTGTGTCTACGCAGTCAGAGGAATGTATACTCCGCATTTCCATATTCTAACTAAACGGCTGCACCTAGCCGTTTAGTTGGTAGCATTTTTATCCTTCTATTCCCATTTTACCCATTAAAAGTACGATGTTGGAAAAAATACTTTTATATTATGAATCTACTCAATTGGAGGAATGTATACATTCGGTGACCGAATTTCGTGTTTCTGTCTATTGACTTTTGAGGAATGCACATACCCAATATCAAGTAAAATCAAGCAGACATATTGAAAAACATGCTTAAATACTCTAAAAATTAGTGGTTATTATGGGTATTTTCAGTCCTTGTGAGGGAAAAAATTTTCTCTTTCAATCGATTTCGCCCAGTTTCAATCCCAACCGATCTAAGACTATAAGACGCATTTATGGAACTGCTTTCGTTTAAATGGACAGACATGGATCGTCTTAGAATTTTATGACGATCAAGGGTTCAGGTTGATATTTCAAGGTGTTACAAACGGAATGACAAAGTTAGTATACCCCCATCCTCGAGGTGGAGAGTATAAAAATTCATTAGGGTTAAAATCGTCATGAAAAATCGCCCGTGATATACTTTCGTCAGGTGGCTTCGCAGCGACATTTCAACTAAAAAAATTACATCGGAGAATGACAATGTATACCACAGCTTTTCATAACTAAACGATTTTGAAATTTTAAAAAATTTTAATTTTATTTTTTTATTAAAATTACAATTATCGTCAAAGGTATCGGGTAATTCCACAAGATTTCGACCCAACATGGATTTCGACCATCATCGATTTTGATGAAATTTTGCACATACATTCTACTAGTGTTTGCGGGCAATGTACCGTTTACCGTAGCTCAAAATAGCACGTGATTTAAGTTTTACAGTGGTCCATAGTTGGTTATCTCTGGGGTTTTTTTGGGAGAGATGGCTTCCTTATCGTTATCATAACTTTGGATCGCGTCATCAGATTTTAACGAAATTGATCTCATCTGTAAGATTTAC
The DNA here is from genome assembly GCA_947397865.1 of Polietes domitor. Lineage (NCBI taxonomy): Eukaryota > Metazoa > Arthropoda > Insecta > Diptera > Muscidae > Polietes > Polietes domitor. The sequence continues at coordinate 74,317,871 of OX377622.1, forward strand.
ACATCCTCTTTCCGAATCTGCACGAAAATATGAATGCCTTTGTGATTCAAGGACTCCAAAAATTAAATATAATTATAATCCTTGAATATCCTGAAAAACATATCTTTAATTTTCTTTATATTGTTTTGTATTTTAGCTTATATTATTCTCAACAAAATATTAAAAATTCAGAGTGGGGTGGCTATAGGTTAAGAATTTACGGCTGTTTTTCCAAAATATTGCGTTGTTTCAGCAAGGTCAAAATTTGCCATTCATATCTATGTACATTAGAGTCGCTTCAAAAATAAAGTTGTCGATGTTCTCGACTAAAATGAAAGATTCGTTTGTTTTACAGGTTCTCCCAAAATATTTCGCTTTTATCATTGTCCTATAAAACAGGGTTTTCTTGAAAAGAATTCACTATGAGAATGGTATTGAAAAGAAAAATTCATTAGAAATTAAAATCTGGTCCGAGCCTTATCAAACCGTATCAAAAACTTGCAATTGACCCAGTATAAAGGTTCGATTTTTACAATTTTATTGCATTTTTTATAAAATACGCTAAATTTACACTTTTTAGTCTGACTTGTGTTTTTAGTGGCTCGTTGGAGAGGTAGTGATTGCAGTTCTATGAACCGATTGAGGGTCGCACATTTTTTTCAATTGTTTAAATGTGAAATAACAACTGACATATGGAGTCATTTGCATCGTAAACATATTCTACTCTTATGCAAAGCTTTTTTTAAAAAATCTTATATTTTGTTCTTACAATGGATAGACGAACGGAAAATTTGAAATCGTTGTTAATGCTAAAATAATACAGATAGAAACATGAAGTTTGAAGTATTTTTACAAAAAGTCTCCTCGTTCATTTGATGTCCATATCGCCATTTTATGGCACGCACAAGTACGAAACTAAATTATCAAAACAACTATATCCTTTGGAAAATAATAGTCCTCTAAAAAGAACAAACGACAACGAAATAAAAAAATTAGTATGAAGTTTTGCTATTAGTGACCTATAGTTTCAGTTCTATATAGCAGGATAATCGTGTCGCACGGAGGAGCTTATGTGCAGTTTTCCTCCTAATTCATCCATTGAAATACCGAAATTTCAGATTTTTTTTTTAAAAATTAGAATGTGCACATTATTCCATATGTCAGTTGTTATTTCACATTTAACCCATTAAGGACGAACCGTTTGAAAAAAATGTGCGTCCCTCAATGGGTTAAGAAGTTCTTAAAATTGCAAATGACGATCAATTCCTCTCCATCGAGCCCCTAAAAACACAAATCGACTAAAAACGTGGAAGTTTAGCGGATTTTATAAAAAACGAAACATTTTGCTCTTGCTGAAATAACGCAATACTTTGGAAAACAGCCGTAATTTCATAACCTATGGCCACCCACTCTGAATATTTGATATTTAGTAGAGAATAAAATAAGCTAAGATACAAAACAAAATGAAGAAAATTAAAGATATGATTTTCAGGATATTCAAGGATTAAAATTATTTTTAATTTTTGGAGTCCTTGAACCACAAGGACATTCATATTTTCATGCAGATTCGGAAAGAGGAGGTGTAAATCTTTCAGATGAGATCAATATGATATCGATAAGGAAGCCATCTCTTCCAAAAAACCCACGAGATAACCAACTTTGGACCACTGTAAAACGTAAACCACGCACTACTTTGAGCTACGGTAAACGGTACCCGAAACCACTAGTAGAATGTATGTACCAAATTTCATCAGAATCGTGGAACCAGTAGTTTTGTAGCACTCGTCCAAAATTTATAAAAACGTGTTTTTCTGAAAAAAAAAATCAGATTTTGTGACAAATTTTATCACAAAAATAAAAATGTATCTGATAAAGGCATAGCATTCCACCACCTTTTTTAACTACACTTTTGGAAAAACAAAAATTGGCTAAAATCAACACATCCTAATAAACATAGCAACTAACACTGTCCGACAGTTCATATTACACTTCAGCTAATATACATCTGAAACTCAGATCCTGTTGCCTTTTAAGGGGCACATAAAGTTGCAAAGGATACAATTTTTCAAAAAATATTTTTAATACTTATTCGCACCCTATGGTACTGGTACAAATGCCAAATCAAATAAGAGAATATGTACTAAAAACACTTTCAATTCCAAGCTTCTATCTGTATTAGTTTAGTATTAAACGAGAAAACTTAGAGTAAACTTGAAATAGATGTTAATGCTCTACTTGAGCAGACGTACAGATAGAACCATGCCATTTCAAGTATTTTTCATAGATATCATATTACAGCTTATTTCCAATCCTAGAGTGATCTAAACCCTAGATTCCCCGAAACAGACTGTTTTGTTTTTTATATCATTTTTATTTTTTTACATAATACCCTAATTGTTCACTAGGGTGCCCAAATTGTCGTATGTGTTGTGTGTGCTTAATCTGTACAATAGTTATAACATTTTGCTTGATATTTTACATACAAGAGAACTTTTGCAGATATTTTTCTTTGTGTGTGTGTAATTAATTGATCCAGCCCACCCTCCACTGCGTATGATCAATATTTTTATTAATTTTTAACACTTATACGTTGGTAGAACGATTTTTTGTTTTGTTGCAGCGAAAGGCACAGGCATACTCGACATTAAAATCTCTTGTGTAGGCAGTCGTGTTTTCTAGTGTTTTGCACACAAAGGTCTACATTTGTTTGTTTTCGATTAAGCTTACGCTTGTCTTTGTAAAGTCTTAAAAGTGCTTACAGTTGTAATTGCACATTTACTTACATGCCACTCACAACAGCACTAGCAACTTGGGAGAGCATCACAAGACACAAGAGTAACACTTAGAAGAACGCATGACGACAAGAGAAACAGCGATGAAAATGCTTTGAAAATATACCAAACCTTTTTTACGGAAATAATTGGTCGAGTGTAATAATTTTCATAAAAAAATATTGTGTGAGTGTACACTTTTAACTTGTATTGTAATTTGGGCCGATTTCATTATACCCTTTGTATTTGTGTTGTATTTGTTAGTGGCACCCAAAAGGGATCTAGATAGACCCATTGTTTCGTGCTTAGAATTAAAATTCGTCTGTCTGTCCGGCCATACTTTCTTGTAATCAAAGTACAACTAAGTCCTTTCCTAACAAAAATTGCGGGTCAAACATGGACGCTATTTAATTTGAAGCAAGCCTATGGTGAAAGTCCATCACGTCGGTTCACATTTAGAACTAGTTCCCATACAAATTATACTTTTCTCTAGAGACAACACATTTAAACCGATCTCCTTCAAATTTGACATATATATAACTTTGTAGTCCTGTGAAGAGGTAAGAGGATGAAAAACTAAAATTGCCAAGGAACTCCATTTTGCCTACAGTTTCATACGTATATCATCCGGTTCAAGTGACACGACTTTTTATTTAATTTTCGTAAGGTGCCCAGTGAAATATTTTCATACAAGCAGCGGCAAAAATTAAAAGGAATAGAGCTATGGCCATGAAATTTCGCACACATTCCTTATATCGCCAAATTAGACCAAAAACAATTTTTGTTTAAATCAGCCCACAACCACGCCTACCCCCCCCCCCCTGTTACTTAAAATATAAAAAACGCCATAAATTTCTTATTTTAATATATATGTTAATACAAATCATTACCAGTGATTTCATTTGAGTCCACAATTAAATGAAAATTGTCAGCGCCACGACCAACACCTAAATAAAAAATTTCAATTTTTACAATTTTCGAGATTTTTGATAAAAATTATTATATATTATAAATTATTATAACTTTATAAATGGTGTGCCATAAAAGCTTACTTCCCTAAAGTTTGTTTTAAAAAAATATTCTAAAATACATTAACAGAGCACAACGAAGAAAATATTGCTTTTGAAGGTTTGCCTGAATTTGCTTTTGAAGGTTTTACCATTTCGGTAATTAAATCAATGTTGTCAGCTATAAGCAGAATATTCATTTTAATATGATTAAATAAGACAATAGTTTAACCATATTTGTAAATGCCGAGGCATCGATCGGCCTGTAGAAAATTGCCAACACTGAAAAGAAAACAAAAATGTAATTACTTTTTTTAAATGCAAAAGAATATCTTAAGAGCTCATATTTTCTACGAACTAAACGAATTTTCAATACAATACATGGTTTCCGAGAAAATGGTGAAATTTGGAACTATTTTTAGCAATTATGAACATTTAGCAACATCATTTAGAATATACTTAATAAGGAATGTTCTTTGCAAAATTCAATCACTAAAGTCGTGATTTGGGTGCATGAAATTTGGGAGTTTTTGTCGCTGATAATACACTGTGCGGTGTAATATGACTAATGAGACAAGAATAAATTTTTTTATTTATTTGTTATGATTTTGGACTCAAATAGAATTTTGTATTAATTATAAATTTGTTGTAATATGTCGTGTAAATAGGTTGACGTGGGCTTTACAAAATATTATTAAACTTTAAAAATAGGAACTCCATCATATCGTGGAAAATGGAGATGCATTTCCCCCATATCCTCTTTAGACACTGTAAGACAAGTTTAATTTTATTTCCCTTCTGGGAATACTATCCAACTACCTACATATTATTGTCTAGAACAAATTCCCCTCTTAGTCTGTTTTTTTTGAACAACTGTATTCCATTACATGGATACTCAAATGTTCATCCGGTTGCCGCAGGTCATTTCTAGTTGCAGGGCCCTCCCCTGTCCTCTTTGTTAATAACTGAAAACATATCATATGTACACAGGCAGTACTTAAGATGTTTCTTTGGGGGAATATTCCTGGATAATGCTATTACGGAGATGTATTTGAAATGGTAACAATGAAACATATACAGGCGTATAATTGAATTGTAGTGCGAGTATGCAACAGAAAAATAAAAAATTGTGTCCGTGTGATCTAAAAATATTTTTGTTGTGTGTATTGAAGAAGCATTCTGTTGCATAAAATCGACTTCAGAAATTGTATATGGATAAATTTTTGATTTTTTTAAATGTTTTTCCAAGATTCAATTATTCGTCGGAGGTACCTTTACTTCTAGTATATAATTAAAGTAAAGGAATACTTGCAAAGAAATTACAACAATTAACTTTTTAATTGATATTTATCTTTGAAATTTTAAAAATAGTTTTTTTTTGGAATGGGTTTTTGATATAAAAAATACTATTTCAGTTTCGAAAATAAAAATATGCTTAAATACTCCTAATACTTGGGGTATTTTCAATTACTGTTAAGTTGCGGATCATTTCACATGGTGACAGCCATGACCATTTATTTCCATCATTCATTTAGTGCTGAATGGATAAATGAACTCTTTTTCGCGAAAAAGAGCACAAGAGTCAACGAAAACGTAGAGTATTTTTTATCATTAATACGTTCTCGCTATCCAGTCAAAAAATATATTTACGAATACAATGTAAGATGTTAAAAATATTCTAGATAAACCCATCTTAAATATTTAGTTCGATATTTCTCCTTTGATTCATTCCAAACCAATTTTTCACTTCAATTGGTTGCTTTAAAATAATCACAAAAACATCAGCTTATTTAACGTCTATCACAATGAGATAGTAAACTCCTGTGAGATAGCTAACGAGGGGCTGCGGAGAAAGTTTCCAATTTGAAACTAACATAATCTCCACTAATCCTTATTTACACTAACTGCTTGCCATTGTATAAGAGAGAAGATTGGTTTGTTCAATGTATTTTCCAAAAATATTTTATGTCTCACTGTCCGTTTTGAGACAAAAATTACGTGCGATCAAAATCTAAACCGTATAAAAGCATATCAAAAAATTGTAAGATGATCCGTTAAAAGTGAAAAAGGTCCTTCAAAATTTTATTCATTATTTTTTCCATAAAATTAATTGCTGTCTATATTTTGATTAAGCTTGAGATCCAACATAACTATGATGTTCAAAAGGACTAATAATTTTTTAGGAATGAACTTCTTAAAATGTTTTCGACAGATTGCGTTTAAATTAGTCAAGCCGACACTCTGCCCCAATAGTGCTCTCACATAACTGTCACAATAAATCTATGAATGATGATGATGAATGCCCATCTTAAAAAATTTAAGTCCAGTTAAATGTAAACCAGACCAGAAAATTTAAAACTCAAGCTTAATAAAAATAAAGATTTTTTTGATGATCAGCATTAAATTTATAATGGGCAAATTTTAAATATATTCATAGAATAGAAATATTTATATAAAATAACTCTAAAAAATATTATAATTAAATTAAGAAAATGAAATTTGGATATGTATTGTAGAATAATACATATCTATAAGAAACCTATATATTCAAAAAAATGCTACCATTTGCCTTAAATGATAATGAAGGACTAAAATGTGAAAGGTCCATTCTCACTGTTTTGTTCCATTTTACTAAAACTACAAAATTTATTTTGATTACAAACAAAATTACAAACAAATTATAATATTTTTCAAAAATGTCAAGTCCTCTTAAACGCGATTTCTCTCGAACAATTTTATTATGTTTGGTTCATACTTTCTGATTTTTTTGGAGATTTTAATGACCTGAATTTAATATATATTTACGGTAGACAAGGGTTAGGTCGCTGTCCATATAATTAAAAAAAAAAACAATCATTCCTAGAAATAATGTTTAGATTGTTAAGGATACTTATACCGGTATCAGAGGGTGGGAATAAGTATTTAAAATAATTAGTTGAAAAAATTTGTTTGCAATTTGTAGTCCTGTGTAGAGCAACAGGATGAGGAAATGACCTATATCATCCGGTTCATGTCTAATATGAACGGTGATATGCAACAAAAACTGGACATTTTTTGCCCGAAATTAAATTGTTTACAGATATTTTTTTTATATTTTTACTAAAAATTAAAATAAAAAAACAAGTAAAGAAAGGCAAATGCCGAGCGGGGCTCATTCTACCCCAACAACAATTGAATTCGGTATGTTTCCAGCAGAAACATAACGTATTCTCTCAAATTAGATCAAAATCTGTAAAGGTATGTATCTGTATGAGAGAAAAAGGTAAATCAGGAAAGACATTTGTATGAGGGTTATATTAAAATCTGAGCCAACCCCCCTCCCATGGAGGTTTCGAACATATAATTTTTAAAACCTTCTAGACTTTGTGAAGCAATAAACTAAAGAATTTTTAAGGTCTTTTTAAAATAACTCGTCTGACATGGTAATTTTGCAGTAAAATCATGAAAACACGAAAATTACATAAAAAATCGTAGACGCTTTCTTGAATTTCGGACAAAGGATATGAAAAATACAAACAAACTAAACGAATTGTTACAATTTCAAGATTGTGTAATGCTAATTTCGCTAATGGGCACCAAATTGTTCGGAAAATTTTCATTTTTATTAACCGATACCACTTCTTGACATTCGACTAGAGCTATATCTTATGAACTTTTAATAGTGTACTGCAATGAAAGTTTGGAAATTTAATAACAAAATCGTTTAGTAATTTTAAAAAAGTGTAGATAAGAATCACTATGAAATCTAAAATATTCTTAATAAAAGCTAATAATTTGCTTGATACTTGTAGAGCGCTAAGATGTAACATTTGCGATTGGACATTTTTATGGAGCTGTATCTAAATCTAAACCGATGTGTTCTATTTTCATCACAGATGCAACAACAACGGTTTCTGTTACTTCCAATGTGTTGGGAGTTTGCAATTATAATACAAATCCATTTCGACAAACGAAGAAAATTGTTTGATATACATAAACTTATTTCTCTTTGTTTATTTACATCAACTGATGACATGTTTACCGCAAACAAACTAATTTTTCCCACAAAAGAAATGCATTTTTGTTCTGCGTGTAGGTCTCTATTTTAAAATCTACTTTAAAGTTGCGAAACAATAAGAAATGAGTTTTAACTTACTAAAAGTTTTGTTATATTTATCACTTATGTCAAATATTTTTCAGAGTTAGTATTTTTTTGTACATATGTAACAAGTATTATTCAAAAGAGATACAACAAATTCAGTAACTTGGATCTACGTAGGCAGACGTAACTCTAAAATACCAATTGTTTGGTTTTTTGGAATTAAAACTTCTAGTTGTTTCTTCTTGCATTTCATCGAATACAAAAAAACTGTATTTGTTATTCGACTTTATACATATTTAAGATTATAAAAATGAAGAAACATTTCCAAATATTTTTTATTTTATCGGAATATGCGTATAAAGATTTTGAGTAAACATTTTTCATTTTTCTAGATTTAGGGCATGTCATACTATAAAATTCCATCATTTCGCGTTAATAGCATTTTGATTCCCCAGTATTCAGGCTAAAATAAGAAAAATGGTGGCTGTATAGTCAAAAATTGTTAAGAGTATATTTAGAAAAATCGGCGTAACTTTTTATTATATTGGAAATACCAAAATATTTCTTTGACATGTGATTGTTGACTTCATGGGGAATATTTGTGTATGAAAAATTTCAGAATTATGAATGAAGAAAGTTAAAAAATAAGGAATTGCAACGGCGAATTTTGGACTTTTCATCAATTGCAGCGATTTTCGCGACTGGCTACATATACGTTACAAGCGACCAATCTGACGGATGAATTCGCTGTGTACATCACAATAAATGTGTACATTTACAATAAATCTTATTTATATATTTGGTCATAAATGGTGGTCAATTTAAACATACAAAAGTGGTTATGAACCATGAAACCGCGAATAATAGGAAATTTCGAAAACTTTTTAATCGTAGCAATTAGTAATCCTTTTTAGATTAAACTGTAGAATAATGATTAATAATTTCTCTTCAAATTAAAGAGAAAATCAGTTTTTTCGCTCTCCTGAAAAGTTATGTTTTTGTTCATAGCCACTTATGAATATAAGCCCTCGATATGTATGTATGTAATTTAAAGCAAATATTTAATCAAAAGTTATACACTTAGAGAACAAGTCTGTTAATAAAAGCAGCGATTGTCTGCTGCCTATCAGCAGACACTTTTCTGCAATTACAGCTGTTTTTTTGCATAACAGCAGTTTTCTGCTATCTTACATTACCATTCACACTGCTAAAGAGTTTGCAGTCTGCTAAAACTAGCTATTGTTAATTAAAATATAAAAATAGATAAGCGTTCATAAGCGAGTTTAGCTCGAATTTCCTTCTATATTAGCTTGGGACGTATCATATATATTGCTAAAAACAGCAAACAGCTGTTTACCATCTCAGCAGATACAAATCTGCTGTCTCTTTTTTAACAGCAGAAAATCTGATCTTTCAGTAGACTTTCTGATTTATTTTACTAACTTATTCCTTTGAGTGTGCTGATAGATGGATTGCTGAAATGCAATTTTGACGACAATGTCTGTCGCACGAATGTATCAAAATATTTCTCGAAGATCCTGGTAATAAAATATGAGTGGTTTACAAACGCTCCAGTAAAAATTTCCTAAAAAGTTGGAAAATTAACTAAATATGAGTAAAGTTTCCTTCTTTCAAAGCCATAGTAAATAGTTCATTTGCTAGAACATGGGTAGTAGATTTACTTAAAACCCTTTCTTTGGATCCAATAAAAAATTCTTACAATTGAGTAAATTGAAACTTATATGAATGAATATTTCCAAGGTTTTAAGTTAGGAAAAAATCTGAAATTTGTTGTATGGAAAAAATTCCATTTAGGAAATTTTAACTTAAAAATGTGTTTTTTCCTAAAATGAAGTTAAAATGTTTACTGAAATTTATACCGAGTTCTTCATACATTTAAGTATTAATGAACTTATAAAAAACATTTGAAATTGTTTAAAAAATTCTTGAATATTAATCTAAGAAGCAATTCTCATTCTTTTGCAGAGACTTATTTCTTATTTTAATTTCACCTTTTTTCCTTGTATAAAATAAAATTTTCCTGAGTTTAAGTAAAAATTTACTCGTTTTGAGGCTCGAATCAGCAAAATTGTCCTTAGTTTGAGTAGTATATAGTTTTAGGAAATTTTCAGCAAAATTTTACTAAGATTTAGTAAAAATTTACTGAGTTTTAGGAAAATTTTGCTTAAATTTAGTAAAAAAAATACTTGGTTTTAGGAAAAATTTACTTACTTTAAATTCAGCAAAATTCTACTTATATTTAGTAAAAATGCACTTATTTTAGTTAATTTTAACTCATTATAGGGTTAACTTTTTTATGAGTGTAGATGAAAACCCCCCCAGGGGATAATCCTGCGCACGGGCCTGGCTGCAGCCGTTTTATTGGTACCAGTTTCACTTCTTTTTTCATTTTGACCCTAAAAATATGAATTTAGACAAATTCGTACATCTTATTTTCCGCGTCTACGTAAACAGACGAGTGATCATGATTCCTGCTACAACCGTTTGATTGTAGCCAAATTTAATTTCATCTAGATCCTGATTTTACGAATATCGTAAGATGTCTTCATTATTCGCGTCACCGCAGTCAGAGAAGCGTACACACCGAATTTTATTATTATAACTGCAGCCGTTTGGAAGAGTACACATTTCGAAAAAAATCTTTTTATTTCGCATCTTCACAGTCAGATGAATGTACACACCGAATTTCATGACTTCAACTTCAGAGGCTTGGTAGGTATCATTTTTATCCCTCGTTTCCAATTGTATCCCTTAAAAGTAGGAATTTTGAAAAATCCCTTTTTTTAGGTATCTACGCAATTAGAGAGATGCACATAGAAACATGAAATTCTAGCTGTTATCGCACCATTATTCCATTTGTCCCATTGCACAAGCTAAAATTTTATTCACTTTTTGGTGTTTTTAAATAAATATTAGGCGATATTTTCAGTCCTTGTTATGGATTTTTTCCTCTTGGCCGATTTCGCTCAATCCTAACCGATCTGCAACCATAAGATACATTTAGGGAACCCCGTAGCTAATTTCGTTCGGCAGCTAGCGTGTTTTCAACAGACAGACAGACGGACATGGTTGTCTTAGAATTTTACCATGACCCAGAATATATACTTTATGGAGTCTCTGATCAATATTTCAAAGTGTTTCAAACGGAATGACAAAATCAATATACCCCCATCCTTAGGTGGAGCGTATAAAATGGTGTTTTAAATCAGAAAAGTATATTTTTGATTTTTTGTTTCTATTTTTAATTCGTGAAACATTTTTTATAATTCGCATAAAATCAAATAATTTTTTACAGGGTTTCACTGTTTTAGATTTTGAAAATGGAAAAAAACATTATTTCGTTTTTCTCATACATTTTAGGAGAGTTTACACTCAATTTGTTAATAGAAGTTGTGATTTCTTAGCTTTGTAACACAGAAATAAATCGATGAATCAGTTTCATTAATGCAATGAAATGTTTCTTTACCGTAATGAAATATTTCATTGGCAATGTTTTTAATGATTTGCTATGTCATAAATACAACGAAAAAGTGTTCATTGATGTTCTGATATCTTTTTATGTATAAGAAAAAAAATAAGAAGAAAGAAAAACTTAATAATATTATGAGAGTGTTTGACTGGATTATAATGTAATCGATTACATTTCTCTATTATAATACGGGGAGATGCAAAAGGATCTCAAGTGAACTTTTCTGTGAAATTGATTTTACCTGTTATTTAACGCCTTTCACATGATAAATAAATTTTAATAAAAATGTTTTTCTATGTAAATATTTTATTTGACATAGTAAAACATTGAATATGACAATAAAATATATTTTTCAGAAGCAGAATCGTTTTGGCAATTAACGGGTCAATTCATATGTACATTAGAGGAGCTTCAAAATAAAAGTTGTGGATGTTCCCGACTAAAGATTGGTTTGTTTTATGTGTTCTCCCAAAATATTTCGCTTTTATCATTGTCCGTTCGTGAGTTCAAAATAACCTCTATAAATCAGGTTTTTCTTCAATAAAATTCACGGTGAGAATGGTAATTAGAAAAAATTAAAATCTGGTCCGAGCCTCATCAAACCACCGCTCATCTATGTTTGAGAAAAATTGAAGCTCTCTTCAAATGAATCTCTCAATTTAGGTGAAAAACAACGCTTGTTTTTTTCAGAAACGTATTCTCCGCACATGTAACAAAAATTACTTGGATTGGTATTGCATTCAAATCCTCGCGAACGTTTGCTCATTTTAACTATCGCGTTCGTCGACACTTGTTGAATGAGTAAAATCGATCAATGAAGACCTGACAGGTACTTATAAATGGGTGTATATTTTTTTACGGTGGCTACATACCTGTTTCACCATGTGTGAGTCTTAAATTTTCCGAATAATGACCACCCTTAAATGTGGGTTGCATTTCTGTAAAAAAATCATACAGGTAGCCAACGGAAAACCCAAATAATTAAAAAAGTCCCCTTTCCTTTTTTCCTTTTAATTGTTCACGCACATTTATTAGCGTTTATTACTTTGCTTACGCAATCATAAAAATTAAATAACCCTTTGTTTATTCCGTTTTGTTAATTCTGAGAATCAAAAAAAAAGAAAAAACCTTACCATAGACAAAGTTGTGCATATGTCGAGCAAATTTTTGAAATTCATACCTTTACTCAATTGCGAATAAAAGCGAAACGCGTGCATCGATGTTCATGATCTTGGTCTCATTTTGCTCATAGGTTATGTGACTTTACGTAAAAGTAATAAGATTTGACATTTTTTTCATTTTGGATTTTTTATGGATTTTTAAAAAAAAAAATTTAAATCTTTAGGCAAAAAATAAGTTTTTTCCTTTATATATTCATTTTTAACTTGGAAACTGTTGCTTGTATAGGAAAACAATATATGAACAGATTAAGGGAATTGTAATTTTAAATTTTTTAAAATTTAATTCAATTAAATCGGGCTAGTGGTTCCCGAGTTATGCCGGACGAAACAAATTAACCAAAAAAAAATTTTAAAATTTTAAAAAAAAAAATAAAAAAAACCAAACGAAAAAAAAAATTTTTATTGCGTTTTTCGAGCTCATGTCAAGGTTATCTACACAGAAAAAATTTTTCATTTTGTTGAGTAGTGTTATACTTTAAATTGCATGCGTCTATCTGAGAGTTAATTTAACATTAACAACCATGTCAATTTTTCCCCTTTAAAAAGTTTATGTAGACTATTCATGTTTTCATATTTAAGGGGGGGAATTTGAAATGGTTGAATTTCTTTCCCAAAATTAGCTTTATATAAGACTAGAAAGTTTTTACGATGCAAATAAACCCATATTTCAGTTTTTACTTCACATTTAACTCATTGTGTATTAACAGTAAGAAAAAAATTGCGGTCCTTAATGGTTTAGAAAATTCAAACAATTGCAATTGAATCAAACAATGTCAATACCTCTCTAATGAGCTTCTAAAAACATAAATCGAACTATAAATGTGGAAGTTATTGCGGTTTTTATAAAAAATACATCAAAAATTGCACTAAAATAGAATAAATCTGCCCTTTATACTGGGTCATATTGAAAGCAGAGTTACAAGCCGACCCATAATTATCGGTGCCGGCGGTGATACTCAATATGGGTCGGCGGCGGCAGCTTTCTGCTGATTTGCCGGCTCGTTCTGTCATTCGATCACCCTTAATTATTTGACAATACATTACAGTATTAAAAATACATTTTCTTTTATTTTTTGGCAAGTAGTCAATATTAGCCAATGTTCCCATAATTTAATATTATTATCCCATATAATTATTTTATGGGAGTGGGAATCCATTCCCAAAATTTACAATATGGATGAATTTAATAAATATTTTTGCAATTACAGATTTTCATGTGATGCATATTTGATCAGACATCTTGATTATCATAATCCTTCCAAAGATTGATAAAACTCTACCTAATTAGACACAAGAAATAAGCACAATAGAGGAGCTGTTGTTTATTGTTTTTCATAGGAACACATGGCCACGTATACTGGAATTGACTTACATAAATGCGACTTTCATGAAGTCGTCATATAGTGGGATGCCAATTTCACATTAGAAGGTTGTTTAAGTCGACAGTAGTATTTTCTTTTGTAATTTTAAGTGGGTTGTCTATTTTGGTACTAAGATTTGACTGAGATAGAACTCTCGGCGGCGTGCTTGAAGTCGATCTGAACCGATGAAATCGGCGGCGGCGCGGCTCGTGCAGAAACATGCGGCGGAGGCGGCTAGTCGGCTTAAAATCGGTCGGCTTGTATCTCTGATTGCAAGTTTTTAATATGTTTTTTCGCAATATTTGAATTCTTTTCAAGAAAAACCTGATTTATGGAGGTTATTTTGAACGCGTTCAGCTCACGAACGGATAATGATAAAAGCGAAATATTTTGGGAGAACACATAAAACAATCCAATCTTTAATTTTAGTCGGGAACATCAACAACATTTTTTCCATCCTCACATCCCATATCAATATCCGTCATTTCAAAACTTTGAGAACTACCATCGTTTATATCTTTCTGGGTAGATGGAAGTAGTCGACCATGTAAAATTGCATTACATCGCTGTAAACTAAAACTTACATTCCATTTTTCCGGAAAATTTTATTTTCGTTTTTCATCTGCTGCATACACCCACTTACACCAGGAGTGCTGTATGCATTACATCTTGAGGAAAACATGATACTTTTATACAATCTTCGTATTGGTATTCATGTGAGTGTGTGTGTGTGTGCGGGCGTGGGTGTGCTGCAGGATTTGTAGTGGCATTTGTAACTACATCTCTTAAGGAACATATTCAGCAAAGAAGAACTTGAAAATAAATCTTGATGTTATTTTTATTATCGAATGCAGTTTGAGTATCGATCGCATGCAGACCACAGACTTTACTGCCAAGAGGACGGAATTGATAAACAAAACACAAAAGGTAATTCAATTTTATGACTAAGAATAGAAATATCAAAGAGTGTTGTTTTGTAAATGCAGAATCTTCAGTCACCAGATGTTTTTAAGATAAGAACAAAAGGAGATTTACGAGAAGTATTTTATTTGTCAAATTGTGACCAAGTTCAACATTCCTGTATTCGACTTCCACTAATTTTTTTGGAATTTCAGTATCAATAGAGGCACACACACGCACATTCTGCTGCATAATCTCGACATAATCTCCATTAAATCGTAATTGTTGTAATTAACGATTCACTATAAAATTAATTGATATATTTACACATCATCCTCCCAGATGTCTGCACACACACAAATAGACAGATTTCAATTGTAAAGCAATTGCTTTTGATTGGTGTGCTATTTGAATAGCAATGTTTACATTCCACTGAGTATCGTTTCAATTAAAATCTAAAATGTAATGAATAGCAACAGTCTCAACAATTCAAGAGAAAATCATACACAAATCAAACAATCAACGGCAGGAATTATATGAACATTAATGTAAATTACAATATGAATTTAAAACAAATATGCCCACCTCTCTCCTCCTTCTTAATGGACATTCATTGCTTCAATGGATTTCTAGCCGGTTGTAATACTGAAAGAGTTGTACTCTACAACCAGCGGTCTAGGCATCATCGTAAAAATAAAATGTTAATGTCACAATATGATGTTATAATATGTACTAAAATCATTGTCAATTAAAGCCAACATCACTATCGAACCGATATAAATTAGTTTCAAATTTGTTGGATTTTTTGCCTTTTCTATGAAATTTAATTAAGCTTCGATATATTTAACTATCTTTTATCATTGACTTAAAATGCATTTCAATGTACTATTAACTTATTCATTGTTCTGCTCCCCCAATAGTTCCATGTTCCATATTCCATCATTCCAGTTTTCTTATAAACTTGTTTTACCCTCATTGTCGTATTTCTACTTTTAATTTAATTTTATTATTTAATTTCATTGTTATTGTTATTTTTGCATTTGATTTGCATATACATTAGGATGGGTCACGAAAATAAATTGTAGAGGTCACACACCCACCCCCAAAAGGGAGTTTGGATTATTTAATGATGATCTGCAAAACTTCACTGGGTGAAGACATCTGTGGGCTAAACGCTCTTGAATACACCTCTAATTTTTTATGTTGCATTTTTGATCTCTTTTTTCTGAATTAATAAAAAATTCTTAGAAATGTTTATTCTTGTCTTAGAATAACTCTTTGATCGTATTATTGGACGCTTATATTGATTTTTTGTGCTTTTTCAAGGTGACAGTTAAAAACTCATATTTCTTGGAAACATTTTGTAAGAGGTGTTATGAAAAATAAGCAAAAACGGCGTTAAGTTCGGCTGACCCGAACTTTATATACCCTCCACCATGGATTACATTCCACAGAGGCTGTCCATTTTTAGTAGAAGTGCAGTAATAATACAGGAAAATTTAATTTTTTAATATAGCCAAACCGAAACAAATACAAATATTGAAAAAATAATATTATAAATAATATTTTTATTTTTTCAAACCACGCTTATAAGGCAAGGCTACAAATACGTTTACACTATATATATCGAAATAATACTTCAAGTCAATTCAAAAAATAAATATTCTTATATTTATATCTTCAAAAAGCTTAAATACCATAAATATTGGTAGATAGTGGGTGCTATAGTCGGCTAAAAGTAAAAAGTACGAATTTGGAAAAATCTTTTTATTTTGCGTGTCTATGCAGTCAAAGGAATGTATACACCGAATTCCATGATTCTAGCTGCGGTAATTTGGTTGGAACCATTTTTATCCCTTTTTCCCTATTTGACCCCCTTAAGAGTATGTCTTTCTAAAATCTCTTTCTTTTGCGTGTCTACACAATCAGATGAACGTATATACCAAATTTCATTATTTTAGTTGTATCCGTTTTTATCCCTCTACTCCCATTTTACCCCTTAAAAGTACTATTTTGGAAAAAAATATATTTATATTATGTATCTACTCAATTAGAGGAATGTACACCCCGAATTTCGTGTATCTAGCTCTTGTCGTTTGATGTGTACCATTTTTATCCCTTTTTGACCCATTTCACCGCCTACGAATAAAAATCACTTTATGACGCTCGTTTTTTGTTATAGGGGAAATGCGCATACCCAATATCAAGTAAGTACAAGCACACATATTGAAAAAATATGCTTAAATACTCTAAAATATTAGAGATTATGGGTATTTTTAGTCCTTGTGAGGGAAGAATTTTTCCCTTTGGGCCGATTTCGCCCAGTTTTCGCCCAATCCCAACCGATCTACGACTATAAGACGTATTTATGAACAAATTGGACATCCTAGCTTCTTTCGTTTAGATGCTAGCGTGTTTTTAACAGACGGACTGACGTATATGGCTAGATCGTCTTAGAATTTTATGACGATCAAGAATATATACTTTATAGGGTCTCAAGTCGATATTTCAAGGTGTTACAAACGGAATGACAAAGTTGGGGGTATACTAACTGGAGAAGGAGGGTATAATAAATAGAAGGAGTCAATAACTTCCGAATGATGCCTAAATGATGAATATCGAACGAAAAAGTATAGTACCTGCCTTTGGTACCTGTCACACAGGTAAATAATTATGATTATGTATAAACGGTCCCATCGGTCCACTTTCATACCCTCATTCTACAGAGTAGGAGGGTATATATCATTTGGGACAGACAAAAATTGTAACGCAAACTTTTTCCCAAGCTTAGTTAAAGTTCGAAGATGCGTGAAATTGCCACACCCCTTCAGGTACGTCCCACAGAAATGTCTCATATTCCTATACTAAATTTAAACTAATGTAACTTTCATACGGATATTCGGAATCAGCTATATTTTGGTATTTCATAATACTTTTATCACTTTAATTGTACTAAATATGACGGGGTTTGCCACGTCCCTTCTAGTACCACTCACACAAATCACCCAAAACTACGTACATTTAAATCTGTTATAACATCTATGCCGATGATCAGAATACTGAAAAACTTGATATTTAGCAATGTTTTTATAGATGTTGCATTCATGTGGAATATGGGCGATATTGCCACACCCCTTCTGGTACCTCCCACATAAAGATGCATAAGCTTTGGTTACAATAAAACCGACAAAACATCCATACGGGAAGTCAAAAACATTTGCCATTTGATATTTGAAAATGGTTTTATAATCGCTTTATATCAAAAAAAAATATATTTTTGATTTAGCCACGCCCCTTCTTGAATCACCCACACAATTGCCTATATCCTAGATAAAACGGAGTCCACTATGACTGAGAGTGAGAGTATACATTAGGCTGGGTCGTAGTCCATACAAATGGAAAAACAATTTCCAGTCACCCCACGAAAATAAAGTAAGGACTTCTTAATGATGATTTGCAAAATATTTCGTTCCTACATCAAGCCGTCTGTGAAGTAAACACTCCTGAATATACACTTAAAATTCATGTTTTTCACGTGGTATTTTCTGTTGCATTTTTGCAAAAAAAATCTGAAATAATAGACCCTAAAAACCAATTTTTTTGTGTTTTTTCATAGTGAAAACTATTTTTTTTTCGTACTTGGTGTAAGTATTCAAAATTCAACTAGATAAATCTGTGGAGAAAATGGGTCAAATCGATTCAGATTTAGTTAAAGGACCATTCAGATTTAGTAGAGACCATAAAACCGATTTTCATCAAATTTGCCACAGCACCTTATATTTCATCTAGAAATATTTATGGTAAAAGTGGGTCAGATCGGTTCAGATTTAGAAATAGGCCCATACAAATATTGCTCCCGATTTGACTTTTTTCGCTCTAGAGACCACGTATTTTTTCCGAGTTTCTTCAAATTTGCCACAGCGCTTTATATTTCATCCAGAAACATATATGGTAAAAGTGGCCAGATCGGTTCAGAATTCGATATAACCCATAAACATTCCGCTCCCGATTTGACTTTTTCCGATATTGTATGTTAGTTATTCAATGTTTTTTTTTTCAAATTTGGCAAAACATATTATATTTCAAATAGGAACATCTATGGTGAATCGCCTCAGGTGGCCTCAGGCGCTCGACTTCAGCCTTCCTTACTTGTTTTTAAAGAATAATTTTTTCTCAAATTTTCAGAAAAATTGAAGCAAATGTGATTTTTTTCACAAGTTTAACATGGAATGACCATCTCAAATTTTTTGGTGTTTTCACCCGTAATCATATTTTATTGTTATAACAGCATGTGCCTAATTTCAGATTCCTACCATAGTTTTGCGCACTAGTTGTATGAAACTGTGACAGTGTGCGGGACCAACTACTCCCTTTGCCTAAATATCGCTGAAACGATTATGTATAGCCCGTATCAAAGTGGAGTATTAGTGGATAATATTTGCAGTAATGCGGAAAGTTTAATGAAAAGCTCTTGAAATATGTACACCTGCATGTCAGTTGAGGATATATTCAAACGTGCTCCGCACACTGGTTCAGAATCAAAATCCAAATGTGAATATTCAATATCTTTTGTTTTAGTAATTTTTTTTTAGTTTCTTAAAAAAATGATTATACCCATGGACCCAGGATTTACTTTGCGATATTAGCAATGGATATCGGTAAATCGGATATATTTTATAAATTAGACCAAATTTGACTACATTTCGCATTTTTCGATTTAAAAGAAAAGTAAATTTTTTATTTTCTGTTTTTTAACACATTTTTACTCATTTCAAGCGGTATAATTTTTAACCTCGGTAGCTTGGATTGTTTTGAAAGTTTGTGTATGTATTTCTCTCAAAAAATGTATTATTCATATGACATATGTACATTAAAAACAAGTAAGGAAAGGCTAAAGTCGGCCGGGGACCGACTATATGATACACTCCACTTTCTATCCGAACACAATTCAATTCGGTAATAAAGTGAAAACGGGAAGGCTGACCCAATTTGTCAAATCGAGCGGAATATTTGTATCGGGGCTATATCCAAACATGGAATGAAGTGACTAACTTTCACAAAAAGTTTTTTTCAGTTGAAGTTAACGTGTTATGCTCATTTTGAAGAAATTCGGTGAAAATACGTGGTTTCTGGGGTGGAAAAAGTCAATCCGGGAGCGAAATTTGTATGCGAGCTATATGTAAATCTGAACCGATCTAACACATTGTCACCACAGGTATTTCCAGTTGAAATATAAGGTGTTTTGCCAATTTTGAAGAAAATCTGCTAAAATATGTGGATTTTAGAGCGGAACAATTTGGGAGCGAAATTTGTATGGGATCTATATATAAATCTGAACCGATCTGACCCATTTTCGCCATGGGCGTTTCTAATGGAAACGTAAGATATTTTGCCAAATTTGATGAAGATCTGTTAAAATATGTGGTTTCTAGAGTAGAAAAAGTCAAATCGGGAGCGAAATTTGAATGTGAGCTATATGTAAATCTGAACCGATCTGGCCCATTTTCACCATGGGAGTTTCTAGTTGAAGTATAAGATATTTTGCAAGATTTGACGAAGATCTGTTAAAATATGTGGTTTATTGAGTCGAAAAAGTAAATCTGAACCCATCTAACAAATTTTCACCGCAGGTGTTTCTTGTTGAAATATAAGATGTTTTGCAAGATTTGAAGAAAATCTGTTGTAATATGTGGTATCTAGAGTGAAAAGAGTCAAATCGGGAGTGAAATTCGTGTGGAGGCTATATCTAAATCTGAACCGATTTTCTTCAAATTAAATAGCGTTCGTCCATGTCCCGAAAAACTTCCTTGTGCAAAGTTTCCTTTGGTTCTGGCTACAATTGCGACCTGAATCGTGATTACAAGAATGGATGGACAGACAGACAGGCGGACATTGCTAAATCGATTCAAAAAGTGATTCTAAGACGATCGGTATAATTAATCCTTTTGGGTGTTACAAACAAATGTACAAAGAAATAATACTCTCGTGGAGTGTATAAATACCATTTTTGAAAAATTGTAAGATTTGTAATGGTTGCTAATACTAAACTAATACAGATAGATAGAAACATGAAATTTGAACTATTTATAGTAAAATCCACATATTGTGATAATACGATTTGCACAAAATTGGTGAAAAAAATGGAAGCGGACTTGTCGTTTGTAACTTCTATGTTCTTTTAAAAGGAAACTCGGTATGTTGGGTCACTACTTTCATAAAAATATAGTTTGCTTGATCTGCATAAAAAGCTGCACGATATATGGACATATCTATCTAAATAAGTTAATTAATTATTTTTTTTTCATTTTTATTGCGCGGTGAAATCAAACAACTTTAAAGGAATGTTATTTCTGCGAAATTATTATAAAAGAATTTCGGAATCGGGAATAACCCTGTACGATATATTATATATATTAAATAATTAAAATTATATTAAATAATTAAATACTTGAAATCAATTTTGATATAAACTTCCTCCGTCTTGAAAAGCAACGCTGACCATAGGTGTGCCATGTCCGTCCAAAAATGAAATCTACTACTTTGAAACTTTTTGTTTATATTGATGTTGCCACACATTGGCCATGTTAAAAGTTCGGAATTTTATTAAAAAAGTTTTTGGTTGCTGTGGGTTGTTTCTGTTTCTCTTTCTGTTCTTCGGGCTAAATTCTTGTTTGTAATTAATTAAAACTTAAGTTGGAGTGTAGTTCGGTTAATTTAAAGTAAACATATTGGCGTTTAAAGTTGCCTAAACTATTCAACTATTATAGTTGAAAATCTGACCCTTGTTGTTGGCACTCATACCTCTGCTGAAAGTTTATTAACAACCGTTTTACCCGTTTTGTTAAATGTTCTTGGTATATAACTTTTGCGCATTGTTCGGAGAAAGTGTTTCGATTTTATGAAATGCACATGATATTGTTGCAACTCGAACATGTAGGATGTGTGTGCATGTATGCATACTGTACAGGGAATAATAGCAACCTATAGGCACCATTGATGTTGAAAGTGGGTTAGTGCTGACTATTACATCATATCAAGTTGCTAAAAAAACAATGTTAGTTGGGCAACTTTCGAAATTAATGAGCGATTAATGGCATAAAGTCGAAAAGTAAAGATACAATTTTGTAATTCTGAACATTTGCTAGACATAACATACAAATAACACAGACCACGCCCACTATCACCTCCCACATAAACTCAATATATAACCAACATAATTATCATCCTGCTTTGGTACAGTGTGGCCAAAATCAGAATTTTATGAAAGCTTAGAAGAAATAAGCTTAGTTCTCTTTGACGACATGTGTTTTTGAGCATTATTATAAAAGCAAAATATACAATAAAAATATTCTTTATTTTTAAGATATTAAATTAATTTAAATAATTAATTTAATATCTCAGGAAATAATATAAATTTTCTACATTTATACAGAGAAATTGAATGATGTTATATACCATTTTAAAGGACATTTCTGATCTGAGCCGATCTGACCCATTATCGCCATGGGTGTTTCTAGTTGAAATATAAGATATTTTGCTAGATTTTAAGAAGATCTGTTAAAATATGTGGTTTCTAAAGCAGAAAAAGTCAAACCGGGAGCGAAATTTGAATGGGAGCTATATATAAATCTGAACCGATCTAACCCATTTGCACCATGGCTGCTTGTAGTACAAATATAAGATATTTTGCTAGATTTGAAGAAGATCTGTTAAAATATGTGGTTTCTAGAGCAGAAAAAGTCAAACCGGGAGCGAAATTTGAATGGGAGCTATATATAAATCTGAACCGATCTGACCTATTTTTACCATAGGTGTTCCTAGCTTAAATATAAGACGTTTTGCAAGATTTTATGAAAATCTGTTGTAATATGTGGTATCTAGAGTGAAGAGAGTCAAATCGGGAGTGAAATTCGTATGGGGGCTACATCTAAATCTGAACCGATTTTCTTCAAATTAAATAGCGTTCGTCCCTGAGCAAAGTTCGTTTGGTTCTGGCTCCAATTGCGACCTGTATCGAGATTACAAGAAAAAATAGACAAAACCTCTTATATTTCAACTAAAAACACCCATGTCGAGAATAGGTCAGATCGGTTCAGATTTATATAGCTCCCGTACAAATTTCGCTCTCAATTTGAGTTTTTCCTCTCTAGAAACCACATATTTTAAAAGATTTTCTTCAAATTTGGCAAAATATCTTATGTTTCCACTAGAAACACCCAGGGTGAAAATGAGTCAGATCTGATCAGATTTTGATATAGCACCCGATCGATATATTTTCAAACTATATTAAATGTTTGAACTATTACTTTTTCCGAGAATGCAACAAATTCAAATGAAAACATAAAAAGTAATTGGTAAAAATAAAAACACGTCTAATGTTGAACATTGTTGCTCTACTCAAAACCACAATTTTACTATATGACAGAAGCGGCAGCATTCCATGTGCGATGTAAATTTGCTAAACTATGCCTAACTAAACTATCCCTGTTCTAAATTCTTCTCATTTCAGAGCTTATCAGCAGAACGTCCGTGCAGGAGCAAACAACAACAACAACAATTTCTAAAATTCCAACCTAAGTAGCGTGAATTTAGTCCACACACACAGATACACACATTTTACACCATCACTGTGGCAATTCATCATCAGAAGCTCTCGTCCTTATTGTGCAACAGCAATTATTGATTTATGGATTGCATGATTTGAGTCCAGCTACGAATACAAAAACCAACAACAAAAAAGAAATAGAAAAACACCCGACAACTACATTTTAACTATGGCCGACTTGGAACGCATAAGACTGGTGATATTGGGTGGTGCTGGTGTTGGCAAGAGTTCAATTGTCAAGCGATTCCTCTTCAAAACTTACACAGACAAATATCGTGCCACCGTGGAGGATCTCTACAATCGTGAATATGATTTGGGCGGCGTCACGTTAAAGGTAAGTGTCCTCTCTTTTTTACGAATAGCAGTTGGCCGAGTGGGCAAAAGGTTACTCGCAAGCGGGTGGAGATTTTTGTTTAGGAAATTGCAATTTGTTGTTATCCATTCGAACAGAAAAACAAAGTTCAAGGACAGACGATGAACTACCGTGAACAGTTGGTGTTTGGGATTTAAATTTAAGGGATACCAGACAGACACGAAAATTCTTATGGAAAATTTAAACCGTTACGTCTAACAAATACCGATAACCCGAAAAGCATTCCATTGGGTAGATTCCACACAAGGGTAGATTCTCTCAACCATCGAGAGAAAAGGTACCACTGTATATAGCCGAACGTATAATTAGAACAATCCTAACTATCTTCCTAACTTCGACCAGGCCGAAACATGTATACCCTCCATCATGGAGTGCATTTCGCAGTATTACCAGCAGATTAGAGCATGTCGAGTTTACTTAGAGTTGGAGTAACATATTAGGAAACTAATGCTATGTATTTTGTATGGGAAATGATTGTATACAACCGCAACTTATTCTTCTTTCACAAAAATCGGTTTTGAAATTATTCTTAAAGATATGCAATTATCAATGACTGTATCCTGCTGACCTCACATTCAAACAGATATTAATTTATTTCTTTATTTGGTAATGGAATGCCTTCATGGATATCCCACCCTTTATTTATACAGATTATACTTTAAACAAATAAATTAAAATTAAAATTAAAATTGTTTGCAACAACATGTAAATAAATCGCCCAGAGTATAATCAGATTTGCAATTTTGTGTTTGTGTTAATAATGCAGTAAATTATCGGTTTTCGATGTTTGAAATTTCAGCTAGACAAGCTGTGGACACATTCAGTGCAGTTTTCGCATCAACCGCATAATATCGTATCTGTGATGGTATCTGCATTTGAGATTAGTTGGTAAGCATGTATCGATGACCATGTTGCCGCTGCCACTGCTGCTGGGGCATGCTACATGTATGTAAATACAGAGTGCAGGGCATTGAATGTTTGTTAGCAAATTCGGTCATGCGTTGAATAAAGTGGCAGTGGTACAAGGACATAGTAAATATCAAAGTGGAGCCAAAAAGTTGTACACACATAC
Source organism: Polietes domitor (assembly GCA_947397865.1). Lineage (NCBI taxonomy): Eukaryota > Metazoa > Arthropoda > Insecta > Diptera > Muscidae > Polietes > Polietes domitor. Next base: position 74,342,691 of record OX377622.1, read on the forward strand.
ACTTGCAAGTAAACCCAATTAATGTCTTACGCTGCATGTGCGATTCAACTGAAGTAATTTCTAGTTTTAGTAGGGCCAATTAATTTGTCATGTCCTTCTGTATAGGAAAGTTCGTTTGATTCGTAAGATGTATTATAAATGAACTGACCATCTATTTCAAATTATCCATTAAATCTACTCAAAAATTAAGAGTATGGCGTAATTGATTTAAACAAAATTTGAAAACGAACAAAATGTGAAATATTTGTCCATAGATTTTCTTCTAATAAGTCTCGTTTTCTTCGTTATATATTTGCTTAGTTTTGATTTATTTTATTTGTTATCGATTTGATTGAATTTTACGTGTTCTTTCTAGTTTCTCCCACGCAGATCACCCCAACCTAATAGTAAAATTAAAGTCTCTAAAACTTCTATACGTATAATCGGTATAATGTAAAATTTGCTGTATTAATCTGTAATATGGGCGCTATTGGCACAAGTTTTCTGGTATATCATACAAAAAATGGCATAAGCTTTGGCTAAAATAAAACTGATATAACTTTCATACGTATATACGTCGAAATCGTTGCATTTTTATACACTCCACGAGAGTATTATGTCTTTGTGCATTTGTTTGTAACACCCAAAAGGAAACGAGTTAGACCCATCGTTTGTTGTAATCAAATTACAGGTCGCAATTATAGTCCGATCTTGACAGAAATTGGCACAAGTAAGTTTTGTGGATCAAGGACGAACGCTATTTAATTTGAGGCAAATCGGTTCAGATTTAGATATAGCCTCCATACAAATGTCGCTCCCGATTTGACTTTTTCCGCTCTAGAAACCACATATTGTATCCGATTTTCCTTAAATTTGGCATAACATCTTATAATACAACTAGAAACACCAATGCATAAAGTGGGTAAGATCGGTTCAGATTTAGATATAGCCCCCATACAAATGTGGCTCCCGATTTGACATTTTCCGCTCTAAAAACCACATATTGTACCCGATATTCTTCAAATTTTGCTCAACACCTTATAATCTAGCTATTAACACCTATGCAGAAAGTGGTTAAGTCGGTTTAGATTTAGATATACAATTAATTTATAATTTAATTTATACAAATGTTGCTCCCAAATGTTTAACCGATTTTGGCCAAACTTTACGTATTATATTTAACCTATAAACATACAAGTGGGTCACAGCGTTCCATGTTTCAATATACCCCCATACAGATGTTCTTTCCGATTTAACATTTTTGACAAACACATACATTTACAGGATACAAAACTCCTACCCGATTTCACTTTTTTACCGAATTGAATTGTAATAGGATAGAAAGTGGAAAGTCGGCTCCGCCCGACTTTAGCCTTTCCTTACTTCTTTTGTATAATTCAGTTTTATTTCATATAGTATTTACAAATTGTAAGTGTTTCCGCGCCAAAAGGCATTAATGGAGACTAGTTGGCAAAAAATACCATGAAATTACAAATAAAGTTTTATAATTAATTAACAGTTATTTTAAATTTTTTAGAGAAGTGTTTCTAGTCTTTCCAGCAAATAATTTTTTACATTTCATTGTATTCATGACGACCAGCATATTTTTCTTTTTCAATTCAAGTCTGCATCTTGTAGATTTCAAATTACCCTGCTGACGTGTGCTTCTTTGGGATTGGTCAAAATGTTGGTAAAATTGGATAAAAGTATTACCAAGTCCTTTAATAGATTTAAACATGAACATTAGCATGTTTTGTTTGTATATTCCTCTTACGGGGAGTACACATCTGGCATAGGCTTTATATTGGAGACATTTTTTATAATCACTTTTAACCTAAAAAATAATTATGCTTCTAGTTAACCTTCTACACCTTTTCATGTTTATAATGAGAAAATGGAATTTATAATAAGAATATGTAAAATCATATTGAGAAATATAAATGCATACAAATTCATAATTAGACATAAATTCAAAATGAGAAAATCTAAATTGATAATGAGAAAATATAGCTTCATATTCAAAAAATATATATTCATAATAAGAAAATATTAATTCATAATCAGAAACGGTAAAATTTTTATTCGAAGCTATGTATATACGTTTTTCTATGGATATGACTCTTTTGTCTGGATATTATCACAGCTCTTATAATGTTCTATAGAAAAATTTTTCATAAATGCGTTCGCGAAGAATACCGGCTTCTCATCAAACTCGTGTGCTAATTGTTCGTGGTCCGCTATGTTACTCTCCTTCATAATACATATTCATTGCATTTTCCTATATTAGCTTGAAATAAATTATATTATCAATGTTCTCAATATAAATTTATATTTTCTCGATATGATTTTATATTTTCTCATTATGAATTTATAATTTCTGGTAAATTGGTATGTTCTGTTATGAACTAATAGTTCTAAATATAAATTTATAATGCTTATTATAAATTTACATTTGTCATTATGAACTAACGTGCTCCTATTATAAATTTACATAACCCAATATTTCTCAATACAACTTTGTATGTTCTGATTATAACATTAAAAAGGTGTAGTACCTCCCACAAAAAAATGTCGCAACCCTAGGTAAAATAAAATCCTTTACAACTTCTGAAATCCATCTCGAAATGAATGAATGACATTATCATTACACCTAAATCAAACATCCAAGCTAATTACTTAATATTTGTCATCTAAAGAAGTCTTTCAAAAGCACTTCCAAAAACGTAGTTTAAATTTTTTTAATTAGAAAAAATTCGAAATATTGAACTTTTAAGAATATTGAATTTCTGGACAATGTCTCTCTGTGATATTCCACAAAAATAAGCAGACACAATTTGTTGTATAAGCTAATTAAAAAATTTCACAGGATTATTATTTACTAATACAAACAATGACAGATCAAAAGAAATTTCAAAAATGTCGTTTTTTAAAACAAAGTTGTCGAGTTGCATATGATTTATAAACACCAATTTTTATATTTATCGATAAAAGTGCCGATAACAAAGAAATTTTAACAGAATATGTGCATTTTGTTAATTATTTGAAATCTCAATGCTGTATTAACATTCATTTAAACATCATTGTTTTCTTTGTGATTTAAATTTACAAACTTACAGAGCCTATTAAAGTAAGTCACCCTTAGCTGCATATGTCTCGGCTGGGTCACGGGTCATACTAATGGAAAAACATTTTCCAGTCACCCCACGGAAATAAAGTTTGGATTGTTTAAGGATGATCTGCAACATATTTCGTGAATGGGTCAAGCCATCTGTGAGCTAAACGTTCCTGAAAACATTTTTGTTCAATTTTTTTTCTGAATTAATAGACCCTCGGAAGCACTCAAAATAAAAATTTTGATTCGAGTCTTAGAATAATTTATTGGTCGAATTGTTGGACTTTATAGTTGTTGTACCTTTCGAATGATACCTGTATGATGAAAATCGGAAGGAAATCGACGTCGCAGCGCTCATTTTTGTAAAAAGAGCTTGAACATTTTGGCTCTGAAAAGCTATCTCCTGTATTAAATTATTTCACAAAAATCGAGTCAGTGACGTCATTCATCGTCCGATATTCATCATTTATGCATCATTCGACAAGTATTGATTACTTCTATTTATTTACCGTAGCTGTAGCCTTTGTAGCTGTCACTTTTAAAACCCACAAAATTCAATCTAAACGTCCTATTATGCGACCAATGAGTTATTCTAAGACAAACATCAAAATTTATATTTAAAGTCCTTCCAAAGGTATATTAACCCAAAAAAAATTAGGAAAATTGCAACTTAAACAAATTACACGAGAAAAACATGATTGTTAGAGGTGTTTTCAGGAGTGTTTAGCTCACAGATGGCTTGACCCAGTGACGAAATATTATTAAACAATCCAATCTTCATTTGTGGGGGGGGACCGCTGTAATTTATTTTCGTGACCCATCCTATTGTACATACGCCACTTTGACTGAGTAAAACTTACTGACTTCTTTTCATAGAAATTGCGAAATTACTTTCAAAATATATTTGACACACAAAATAGTTTCCTGGGGCGTATGAGTGACATTGGAAATAAAAATATAAGTCATACGCCTAATAAATCTACAGAGTAGAAAGCAAACTACACCATTTTCATTTCAAAACCAGTAAGGAAAGGCTAAAGTCGGGCGGGGCCGACTATATGATACACTCCACTTTCTATCAGAATACAATTCAATTCGGAAAAAAGTGAAAACGGAAAGAATTTTTGCATGTTTCCTAATCATATGTCCTGGTTCAATTTGTCAAATCGAGAAGAATATTTGTATCAGGGCTATATCCAAACATGGAATGAAGTGACCCATTTCTCAATAGGTTCTTCTAGTTCTTAATTTCAAGTAATTCGCTGAAAATACGTTGTTTCTGGGGCGGGAGCGAAATTTGTATAGGACATATATATAAATCTGAATCGATCTGACTCATTTTCATCCTGGGTGTTTCTCATGGAAATATAAGATATTTTGCCAATTTTGAAGAACATCTGTTAAAATATGTGGTTTCTAGAGCGGAAAAAGTCAAATCGGGAGCAAAATTTGTATGGGAGCTATATATAAATCTGAACCGATCTGACCCACAGGTGTTTCTAGTTGGAATATAAGATGTTTTTCCAATTTTGAAGAAAATCTGTTATAATATGTGGTATCTAGAGTGAAAAGTGTCAAATCGGTAGTGAAATTCGTATGGGGGCGATATATTTAAAACTGAACCGATTTTCTTCAAATTAAATAGCGTTCGTTCTTATCCCGAAAAACATCGTTGTGCAAAGTTTCATGTGGTTCTGTCTACAATTGCGACCTGTATCGTGATTACAAGAATAGATGGACAGACAGACGGACGGACATTGCTAAATCGATTCAAAACGTGATTCTAAGTCCATCGGTATATTATCAATGGGTCTATCTCGCTTCCTTTTGGGTGTTACAAACAAATGAACAAAGACATAATACTCTCGTGGAGTGTATAATGAGAAAGAAACATTTGAAAATGAGAATTTCAAATTGAGAAAATTCCAATTGAAAATGAGAATTTCTATTTCATATTGAGAAAAATTCAATTGAAGCTGCCTCGACATAATTGTTAAAATGGATAATATCTATTTTTCGGATGACCTTCTCCACTTTTAATATTATCATGCTCACAGAACGCTTTTGACATAGTGTTCTCTGGGTAAATCTGAAATATTTCAAACAATCGTAATTTCTACCACAGACAGAAAGATTAAAAATGGTAAAAATCAGGTACATTTGTGCTGTTGTTTTTACAAAAATTATTACAAAAATCAACCACCATTAAGACTTAAAGACACAGGCTAAATTTGGCACACGTAATAGTTGGTTTATAAGATTCGCTAAGGCCGAACTCAATACCCTTCCTAATTGTTTTAAGAGTTTTTTTTTGTGTAAAAATACCTTTAAACTTTTTACCATACCATCGTAGAGTTTTGGTTTTGAGTGTTCTCCATGCAAAGACCTAATTATAAAGATTAAATTGTTGATGTGGAACGAAGTGTGTGTGATATAGGGGAAATGAGTAATGAGTATCATTCTGTGCATACATATGTATGTATGTATATATATGTGGAAGCAATAGAAGTGTCTGTTAATCAACGAAAATCCTTTTCACTGTATACATGCTGCATAATTAAATGGAATACCTATTCCACTTAGTGCCTCAACAACGTACACGTGAGATTGGCTGCTTGTACCATCATGTGGATATTTAACACTGAAGGAATTCTCGTATATGCATTTGCAAAAGAAATGCAGACTGACCTCATTAAAACTTACTTGTGGTTTCACTCGTGATGCATATCTACACAAAATCCTGAAAAAGAATGTACAAATTTGCTACTCTACCGCCTTCCACCTGTAAAGAAATATCAAATGTGTGTTGTTATCGACCGAAGCTACAGTTCTAGGTCGTAGGCTGACTCCATGTGAAACGGAACAGCAAATTTCCTAAACGAGAGTTTGCAACTTTGTACTGTTGAATAAAGGAAATAGAACTGCATTCCCCGATTTTCAAAAATATGAAATTGTAGATACAAGGGTGAATCGAAAATCAGACAATTTTAAAAAATTCGTAATTTTTTCCCGCTGGATGATATAAATATCATGAAACTTATGGACCACCTTACTGAATCTATTATCCATCAAAAAAAAAATTATTTTAAAAATTCGAAGAGGATTTTTTGTTTAATAAATAAATAGCAGGGAATTAAGATAGAAATTAAAAACATACATTTGCTCAAAAAATTATATTTGCATTTCCACTCAGAAAAAAGTTAAATTACCCTTAAAAATAGAAAAAATAATATTTTTTAGGAATTGATAATTTTAGATTAAAGGAGGATCAATTACATTTGTATCTCCTACCAGAAAAAGTTACGATCCAACCTAGTGTTTACAATTTCATATTTTTGAAAATCTGTAAATGTATCTTATTCATCAGAAGTCCAATTTTCCAACTTTCGTTAAAATCGAAGAACATGAGGAAATTTTCTGTTAGGCGTGAAAATTTTGGAGAACCATTTTGGCATCGAGTTTCACTTTTCTGAGGGGAGAGACAAAAAATATTTACACTTCAGGAAATAATGGACGCCCTAATGTATATGCCTTAATGAATATAGGTAAGGAATAGCAAACGTCTGTTGAAATATAAAACATGTAAAAAAGGCGTTAGGTTCGACCGGACCGAAGCCTTTATACCCTCCGCCGTGGATTACATTCCACAGAGGCTATCCATTTTACAGAAATGCAGTAACACTACATTTTCAAAGCACAAGAAAATATTGAAAAAATATTTTTATAAATAAAAATAAAATTTTAATTATTTTAAACCAAGCTATAATGCACGGCTATCAATACGTTTATAATATATACATTAGAGTGGCTTCAAAATAAAAGTTGTGGATGTTCCCGACTAAAATGAAAGATTGGTTTGTGTGTTCTTCCAAAATATTTCGCTTTTATCATTGTCCGTTCGTAAGCTAGAATCATTCAAAATAACCTCTATAAATCAGGTTTTTCTTGAATAAAATTTACAGTGAGAATAGTATTTAGAAAAAATCCTGCTAGAAATTAAAATTCTGATCCGAGCCTTATCAAACCATATCAAAAACTTGCATTTTAACCCAGAATAGAGGGTAGAATTTTAACATCTTTGTTGCATTTTTTATAAAAACCACAGTAGATTCTATATTTTTAGTTCGATTTGTGTTTTTTGTTGGATCGTTGATGAGGTATTGATCACAAATTGCAATTTTTAGAACTTCGTAAACCATTACGGGCCGACAATTTGTTCTTATTGTTCGTTCTCAGTGGGTTAAATGTGATGTAGAAACTGAAATATTGCATCGTAAACACAATCTAATCTTACTTACCTTTTGTAATTTTTGAAAAAACAAACATCTGGAATTTTAGTCTTTCACTCATACTCTGTTTTTTATTTCGTGGTCGTGATCTTTTTTATAGGACTTTTAATTTCCAAAGGATGTAAATGTTTCAATAATTTAGTTTCGTACTTTTGCGAAGAGAAGAACATCTGCTAAATTTTTTGGATTTTTCATTGTTTTTATGAACTAATGAAAAAAATTATAAATTTGATGATTTTTCACTGTAATTCTGGTTTATTTTGTAAAAAAAAAATCGTAAAAAATATAAGCCATCATTTCACTACTTTCAAACTCACACATTCGCTTAAAAATAGGCCTAAGCACAGTACTTTAAAATTTCAACAAAATGTAGTAGTGTAATCATTTCGAAAATCAAAATAAGAGAATTAATATTGTAATTGAAATTACCTTCAAAACGAGGTATAACACATTAAAATCGGTAAAGTCGTTCAGAATTTACAGGCGATTGAATGAACACACCTTTTGCAAAAGTAGTATGTTTTTCACTTTTGAATTGGCCATAACTCGTGAAAAAAAATTCAAATTGTTTTCCAAAAATACGTTTTTTTTTTAATTTATTTATATTACAACTGAGTTAGACTCATTTAGTAATTTTACATTAGTAATAAGTTAATGTTTAACACTAATAATTTAACATTAGCAATAAAATTTGTTGAGATATAATACATTAATTACACTCTTATATAAAATATTTGTATCTAATTAGTTTGCTAAGTCGATTGGAATAGTTCTCAGCAGTCTTCTTGGTGCATCATAATTGCGGACGATATCTCTCAAATCTTGATTTACATGTTCCTGTAATTTATTGGCATGTTTCCTAGCGTTGATTGATATTTCGTCCACGATTGTGTTCACTCTTAGATCTCTGTGTAAATCACTATTTCTAATGTACCACGGAGCATTCACAATACGTATACAATATTTTTATGAGAAGAATACAAACTTTCAAAACAATCGCAACTATCGAGATCTAAAACCGTACCGCTTGACAAGGAATGACTCGTATACTCAGGTTGATATTTCAAGGTGTTACAAACGGAATGACAAAATACATTTTCATTCCTTTCTTACTCGAGAACTAGGCATAGAACTTTAAAACCGGCTAAACTAGTCTGCAGTTTTTTAAGTTTTTGAAAAAAAAATACAAATGCCTATAGCTCAGCAAATAAAGTTTTACGGTACTAAGAAATGTATAAGATATTTTTAAAGATAACTCTTTCCTGTGATTTTCAAAAAAATCAGATTTATGTGAGTCGATGTTGCTGTCCGGTTTTATATCCCAGCAAAAAGAGCATACAAAGAAGTGAAAAAGATGTTCATATTGTGATTCGGAAGTGGTGAAAAAACAGATCTTCACCAATGAATTTTACATGGGGTTGTCATAGGATTGCATTTTTGTCAGTGCTCATAATGTTATGAAAGAATGGAAATGTGGATGTTCTTTTATATCAGTGAAGGTTATCCAATTTTAATTACATCTTGTGAAAAATTGACTTTTCTGAATAAGTGAGAATACACATTTAACAATCAATTTTCATTTCAGGGACAAATAAAAAATAAGCAGACACTAAAACAATAGACAATTCTTAATAGTCCGATTATACTTTTAAATTTTAAGTGGACAAGATATCATATGTTTTAATTATAAATCAAGGAAATTCAGTCTTTCAGTTATACATAAGATTAATTAATGAATTAATTAGATAAGAAAGTTTAAAAATTATGAAAAATAATTCAAATGGTTGTTAGTTGCTACCACAAATGAAAATTTTGCAAAAATATTCAATTCGTATTTTTGTTTACCATGATCTACCGAAATATCCAATTTTTTTTTGTCAAAAAAGATCAATCTTCCAAAAAACATGGACGAATTTTAACTCTAGTAATTTTGTTGTATATGTTGGCTTGTAATTGTATGCATTTAACCGTGAAGAGCTTTATTTACGAGTTTGGTGTTTTTGGTGACCCCCACTGAATTTTCCGACCAATTTTTTCGTAGAACATTTTAATTCTTGAATGTCCTTTTTGAAAAGACTTTTCTCGATTTTGTCGAAAAAATTATCAAATTGGCCCATAAAGAGAGGAGCTAGAAGGTTAAGATCTTCCACAAAAATACTCCCCATAAGATTCCACAATATATTAAGAATTATCTCAACTTACAACATTTTTCTCACTTAGTATAATGCTCCCTTCTAACAAAAAATTAAATTTTTGATCCACTGTAACAAGAAACTCAGACAAGTTTATTCTACAAAAATTATCTACTCAACATGCCCTTTCAGAATTATAGGGTCGCTACACTGTTCCAAAAATGCTGTTGGAGAGTGTAATTATACTAGATGTTATAAAACATTCAGACTGTACAGGAAGAAGGACCATTAGTAGTAGCCGATATGGAGATGTATGATGATTTTCAAATCTATATGGATTTCCTGGTGGAGGGCACGTTTTTCCGAAAGATTGGGTTGTTGTCGTTCAATATCTCACAATCTCCATACAAAGTGTCGGAATATAGAGATGTTTACACATTAAGAGTTGTTGTACAACTTGGCGTCCGATTCCAATTCTGTGAAAAATTCACAGAAATATATTCCATCATTTAGTAGATCTAAGTGTAAATTAATTATTTTTGTTTTGAAAAACCTTAGAACTTGTAAAACATATATTGCGGTTGGTTAAGCGTAATTTTTTATAAAAGTATAGATGTCTAAAATTGTATACCTTTCATTCATGTCTAGATTATTAAGATACGGTTGTAATAAAGACCAAGTAAGGAAAGGCTAAAGTCTGGCGGAGCCAACTCTATGATACATTCCACATTCTATCCGAATACAATTCAATTCGGTGAAAAATTGAAAACGGGAAGGTTTTTTGTATCCTTTAAATGTATGCGACATTTGTATGGGGTCTATATCTAAATCTGAACCGATCTTACCCAATTTCTGCATAGGTGTTTCTAGTTGGATTATAAGATGTTGTGCCAAAGTTAAAGAAAATCGGGGACAATATGTGGTTTCAAGGGCGGAAAATGTCAAATCGGGAGCGTCATTTGTATGGGGGCTATATCTAAATCTGAACCGATTTGCCTCAAATTAAATAGCGTTCGTCCTTAATCCACAAAACTTAGTTGTGCCAATTTTTGATCGGACTATAATTGCGACCTGTAACTTGATTACAACAATAGATGGACGGACATTGCTAAATCGACTCAGAAAGTGATTCTAAGCCGATCTGTATAATAAACGATGGGTCTAACTCCTTTTGGGTGTTACAAACAAATGCACAAAGACGTAATACTCTAGTGGAGTGTATAAGAATTAATTTTTTATAAAAAGATATTGAAAACAAAACTGAATAATTACATTTCTAATGTTTCTGAACTCATTTGGGATCAGGAATTGGAATTGTGTAACAAGTTGATGCACCATATTTAGATAATTTTGAAATTAGCACATGCTTCTTCCTTTACATTACATTTTATTTGCGTATTTTAATGTTATTAAAAAGAACTTCTTTTAAAGCAGATAAACAGCTCATACTAATTCTTTGGAATGACATTGTATTGAAGTTTTTGATTTTAATTTAAGCAACTTCTTCAAAAGCGGAAAATCATCACAGTACATTTGTTGATGCAATTTAAAAGAACTTCATCCAACGTACGGTTTCAACGCATACAGCTACTTTCAAAGCCTTTGGAAGTACTTCAATTTTTTTTTGCTGAGATGGAATGAATCACATGTGGTTTCTATGGTATGTGGTGTTTTCACTTGGGGAGGCAAATCTTATTATAAATGTAAAGCAGAAAACTAAACTTTTTGCAGAAAAAAAGATATACAATATTGTAAAGGACCGAACAAGTGCTTTAATAATATGTAACAGCGAATATCGAGTCGTTTTTGTGCTTCATTACACTTAAAGCTTAAAAATTGCATCACATATAACTTTCATCACATTTAACTCCACATTGAACATTACATCTACAATTCTCCAGACGAAATTATTCAATTTCCAAAAAATGCTAACAAAATTATGCATCGTTTCCAGCAAAAACCAAATTCAATAGTGGGGAAAATCTCATAAAATCTCATAGTGGGGAAAATATGCCTCAATATTTGAGATTTTTTACTAAAATGGTTATCATTCTTTTATTTATCGCACAGGTGCTTTGGTTTATTTTCTGAGTAAGAAGTCATACTTGCTTTCCGATTTGAGAATTTTTGCAAGCAGGACATTAAAACATCTGCATAATAACTTCTTCGCGTAAATTAAAACAATTTTGCATATGCAGGAATTACAAAAAATTACAAGAGAAATAATAATGTTGCCGTTTTGGAAAAACAGAAAAAGCGATCTTTTTGTAATGAATGGAAAAAATACAAATTTTTTATACGCAATTCAAGTATCTCTTAAATAATTGGGTTCTTATTGTACTTTGGTAATAACTTCAAAATTTGACATGACCGAGGTGAAACAAGTCCCACTAGTGAACCAAAATTGTTCAAGTCATCTGGAAAACTCCTCTGATCCAAGCGATATTTCGACAAGATATCTTTTTCGAAAATTAATTCCAAAAAGTACCGATTTGGATATAAATATTCGGCCTGGCCTAATTTGAGGCAGTTTCCAATTGTCATTAGTTTCCAAATTTTAGTGTAATCACGGTTTCCATTCATCCGACCATTGACCATTAGTTTAAACAAGTAAGGAAAGGCTAAAGTCGGGCGGGGCCGACTATATGATACACTCCACTTTCCAACCGAGTACAGTCCAACTCGGTAAAAAAGAGAAAACGGGAAGAATTTTTGTATGTTTCCTAATCATAGGCTAATACGACCTGGTTTGATTTGTCAAGTCGATAAGAATATTGTATCGGGTTATATCCAAACATGGAAAAATGTGACTAACTTTCACAATAAGTTCTTCCAGTTCAAATATAAGGTGTTATGCTCACTTTGAAGAAATTCGGTGAAAATTCGTGGTTTCTGCGGCGGAAAAAGTTAAATCGGAAGCGAAATTTGTATGGGAGGTATATATAAATCTGAACCGATCTAACACATTTTTACCACAGGTGTTTCTAGTTGAAATATAAGATGTTTTTCCAATTTTGAAGAAAATCTGTTATAAAACGTGGTATCTAGAGTGAAAAGTGTCAAATCGGGAGTGAAATTCGTATGGGAGCTATATATAAATCTGAACCGATCTGACCCATTTTTACCACAGGTGTTTCTAGTTGAAATATAAGATGTTTTGCCAAATCTGAAGACAATCTGATACAATATGTGGTTTCTAGGGTGAAAAAGTGAAATCGGGAGCGAAATTTGTATGGGAGCTACATATAAATCTGAACCGATCTGCCCCATTTTTACCACAGGTGTTTCTAGATTAAATATAAGATGTTTTGCCAAATCTGAAGACAATCTGATACAATATGTGGTTTCTAGAGCGAAAAAGTCAAATCGGGAGCGAAATTTGTATGGGAGCTATATATAAATCTGAACCGATCTGACCCATTTTTACCACAGGTATTTCTAGTTGAAATATAAGATGTTTATCCAATTTTGAAGAAAATCTGTTATAATATGTGGTATCTAGAGTGAAAAGTGTCAAATCGGGAGTGAAATTCGTATGGGGGCTATATCTAAATCTGAACCGATTTTCTTCAAATTAAATAGCGTTCGTTCTTATCCCGAAAAACTTCGTTGTGCAAAGTTTCATTTTTTTTCTGTCTACAATTGCGACCTGTATCGTGATTACAAGAATAGATGGACAGACAGACAGACGGACGGACGGACATTGCTAAATCGATGCAAAAAGTGATTCTAAGTCGATCGGTATAATTAACAATGGGCCTATCTCTCTTCCTTTTGGGTGTGGAGTGTATAAAAAAAACTCTAACACAGAATACTTGAAAACTTTGGAAATATACATAGATATGTATATCCCCAAATTAAAGACATGATTTTATTTTTTCAAAACGCATATTTCAAAGTCATTGAATTCATCCCGCGTTTTTGTGGAGTCATTGTAAATCTCAGTATTGTTGGCGAATCATTAATCAAAATTCCATCGAGTGTTGGAATATTAAATTGCGGTGCGGTATGCTAATGAATATTTCAAACATCTCGCTATTGTTTGTGTATCTGTGGCTATATTGTTTAAAAAATATGAAAATCCATCTTTTCGGAATGCAATTAAAGTAGTCTACAACCATATTGTTGAAAACCTGTGTTTGAAATTTTACGATGTACTGCAGTAAAAAAATTCCTAACGTAAACATCACTATTTGGAATAAAAATAAACAATCCCGATTTGCCCATTCCCCATTTGCAATTCCTTGATTCAATCTACATCCTAAATGTATATACCATTCTGATAGGAAAAGTTGTACCATTGAAGATCCAATATGTGTCAGAGTACACACTTAATTTCATGATTTTAGCTACAACCGTTTTATTTGTACCAGTTTCACTCCTTTTTCCATTTTGGCCCCAAAAGTACGAATTTAGAAAAATGCGTACCTCTTACGTTCCGCGTCTGCGTAGACAGATGAGTGCAAATACTGATTATCATGATTTGATTGTAGGCAAATTTAATTCCATTTAAATTCTGATGCTACGAATATCGGAAGATATCTTTATTATTCGCGTCACCGCAGTCAGAGAAGCGTACACACCGAATTTTATTATTATAGCTGCAGTACACACAGAAAACAGATTCATTACCACAACCGATTTTTTGTAGTTCTACGTACTATCGCAATATTGCATGGGTGATTCCATCAGTATAACCGACTTTATTATCTTTTTGGCAACACTGGTTTAAACAGCTGACGCACGTTTCGGGTTTTGTTTCACTGTCAAACATCTTCAGTTTGGTCTATAATTTAACCATGAATCGTCTTACAAACGAACAACGCTTGAATTATTGAATTTTATTATCAAAATGCGTGCTCTGTTAAGAAAGTTTATCGCGCGCTTCCATTTTATGATCAGTTTAATCGACCCACTGAAGCGGCTATTCAGGCTATTGTGACTAAATTTCGCACCAAATTTAAATTGCTGGACATAAAACCACCAACACGCTTACGTAGAGTGCGAACTGAAGAAAATATCGCAGCTGTATCGGCCAGTGTTAATGACGTCCATCAATTACACTACTCAACAAAATGAAAAAAATTTCATGTACTCGGGATGCGATAATTTTTTCTGTGTAGATAACCTTGACATGAGCTCGAAAAACGCAATAAAAATTTTTTTTTTCGTTTGGTTTCTTTTTATTTTTTTTTTTTTAATTTTAAAATTTTTTTGGTTAATTTGTTTCGTCCGGCATAACTCGGGAACCACTAGCCCGATTTAATTGAATTAAATTTTAAAAAATTTAAAATTACAATTCCCTTAATCTGTTCATATATTGTTTTCCTATACAAGCAACAGTTTCCAAGTTAAAAATGAATATATAAAGGAAAAAACTTATTTTTTGCCTAAAGATTTAATTTTTTTTTTTTTTTAAATCCATAAAAAATCCAAAATGAAAAAAATGTCAAATCTTATTACTTTTACGTAAAGTCACATAACCTATGAGCAAAATGAGACAAAGATCATGAAAATCGATGCACGCGTTTCGCTTTTATTCGCAATTGAGTAAAGGTATGAATTTCAAAAATTTGCTCGACATATGCACAACTTTGTCTATGGTAAGGTTTTTTCTTTTTTTTTTTATTCTCAGAATTAACAAAACGGAATAAACAAAGGGTTATTTAATTTTTATGATTGCGTAAGCAAAGTAATAAACGCTAATAAATGTGCGTGAACAATTAAAAGGAAAAAAGGAAAGGGGACTTTTTTAATTATTTGGGTTTTCCGTTGGCTACCTGTATGATTTTTTTACAGAAATGCAACCCACATTTAAGGGTGGTCATTATTCGGAAAATTTAAGACTCACACATGGTGAAACAGGTATGTAGCCACCGTAAAAAATATACACCCATTTATAAGTACCTGTCAGTAAAATACTAAACAATACACAGTATAAATAGGTCTTCATTGATCGATTTTACTCATTCAACAAGTGTCGACGAACGCGATAGTTAAAATGAGCAAACGTTCGCGAGGATTTGAATGCAATACCAATCCAAGTAATTTTTGTTACATGTGCGGAGAATACGTTTCTGAAAAAACAAGCGTTGTTTTTCACCTAAATTGAGAGATTCATTTGAAGAGAGCTTCAATTTAAAGGTCTCAAACATAGATGAGCGGTGGACACCAAGTGCTCTATGTCCAAGGTGCTACGTACAGCTAGCTGACTCAAGGGAAGTGTAGATTATGAAATTCAAGAACATATATAACTTATTATTGAAATTCTTTCAGACGACAGCCGAGAATCATCATGCCAATGCTTTGGAGAGCTCCGCTTTGCCATGTAACAGATTGCTACTTCTGTCTTAGCAAAAAAACAGGCGTGGGAAAAAATATACGATGGACTTACGCTGCTGTTTCAACAGTGAATTTTCCAGTGCCATTTTGCGAAGAACCAGTGGACCCGCAACCGTCCGTTTCAAGATGGGCATCTAATAATGAGGCGATACATCCAACATCAGATCCGGAGACAGTAGAAACCACATCAGAATGCGAGTCAACATATACATTGCATGGAGGTCAACGCTTATGTTCCCAAGCAGAACTGAACGATTGGGTTAGAGAATTGAAACTCTCCAAGGAAGATGCAGAGTTGCATGCATCGCGCATGCAACAGTTCGGTTTCTTGGCTCCTGGTGTGGTGACTACAATCTACAGGAAGCGTCATGAACCATACGCAAGGTACTACACAAAAAAAGACAACATCTGTTTTTGTAAGGACATTCCCGGATTATTTTGTGAACTCGGGTACTCTTACGATCCAGGAGAGTGGCGTCTTTTCATCGACAGCAACAAGCAGATCCTTAAAGCAATTTTACTGCACAACGGCAACGAGAAACCTTCGATTCCAATTGCTCATGCCGTTGACACCAAGGAAACATACGAAGTCATGGACAATCGACTAAAGTGTCTTAACTATGAGAGGCACGATTGGAAAGTTTGTGCCGACCTTAAGGTTATCGGTATCCTTTGTGGATTACAAGGTGGATTCACAAAGTACTGTTGTTTTCTCTGCCTTTGGGACAGCCGCGATCGTCAACATCATTACACCAGGAGGAGTTGGACAGAAAGAGTTAACTTCATCCCCGGCAGCGACAACGTGAAATATACACCACTCATAAAAAAGGAAAATGTTTTTCTCCCACCTCTTCACATAAAGCTCGGACTCATAAAAAACTTCGTGAAAGCTATCAACAAAGATGGCGAAGCGTTCGCCTATTTAAAAACCATTTTTCCTCACCTTTCATCGGCAAAGATTAAGGAAGGCGTTTTCGACGGTCCGCAAATTAAAAAGTTGTTGCAAGACCAACAGTTTGAGCACATTTTATCACCAAATGAAGCTGCAGCTTGGAACTCATTTCGGCAAATTATTTCCGGATTTCTTGGAAACAACAAAAGCTCAAATTACAGAGAGATCGTCGAACAACTACTCCAAAATTATAAAAAAATTAGAGCAAATATGTCGCTTAAGATACATTTTCTACACTCGCACTTGGACTTCTTTCCGGACAACCTGGGCGATGTGAGTGACGAGTATGGCGCACATGTAACAAAAATTACTTGGATTGGTATGCATTCAAATCCTCGCGAACGTTTGCTCATTTTAACTATCGCGTTCGTCGACACTTGTTGAATGAGTAAAATCGATCAATGAAGACCTATTTATACTGTGTATTGTTTAGTATTTTACTGACAGGTACTTATAAATGGGTGTATATTTTTTTACGGTGGCTACATACTTGTTTCACCATGTGTGAGTCTTAAATTTTCCGAATAATGACCACCCTTAAATGTGGGTTGCATTTCTGTAAAAAAATCATACAGGTAGCCAACGGAAAACCCAAATAATTAAAAAAGTCCCCTTTCCTTTTTTCCTTTTAATTGTTCACGCACATTTATTAGCGTTTATTACTTTGCTTACGCAATCATAAAAATTAAATAACCCTTTCTTTATTCCGTTTTGTTAATTCTGAGAATAAAAAAAAAGAAAAAACCTTACCATAGACAAAGTTGTGCATATGTCGAGCAAATTTTTGAAATTCATACCTTTACTCAATTGCGAATAAAAGCGAAACGCGTGCATCGATTTTCATGATCTTTGTCTCATTTTGCTCATAGTTTATGTGACTTTACGTAAAAGTAATAAGATTTGACATTTTTTTTCATTTTGGATTTTTTAAAAAAAAAAATTTTAAATCTTTAGGCAAAAAATAAGTTTTTCCCTTTATATATTCATTTTTAACTTGGAAACTGTTGCTTGTATAGGAAAACAATATATGAACAGATTAAGGGAATTGTAATTTTAAATTTTTTAAAATTTAATTCAATTAAATCGGGCTAGTGGTTCCCGAGTTATGCCGGACGAAACAAATTAACCAAAAAAAAACTTTTAAAATTTAAAAAAAAAAAATAAAAAAAAACCAAACGAAAAAAAAAATTTTTATTGCGTTTTTCGAGCTCATGTCAAGGTTATCTACACAGAAAAAATTATCGCATCCCGAGTACATTTTAACTGTTGACTAGTGTTATCTATTCGTCGCCGTTCGCACCAATTGGGCCTCTGTTACTCAAAAACGTGGAAATGCCAAAATTGGACTAAGCGGATGGACCATTTGAGGCGCAGTCAAGGTCAACATTTGCATGAAATAATCTTCAAACATTAAATTATATGGACCGTACTATCGATTCAAAAAAGATTTCATGCATTTTTCTAAATTTTGTGTGTTTTTTTGAAAAACTTTCCGATAGCTTTTAAAAATCACCCTTTATATCTGTTGTTATAATCATTTGTTGGATATATATTGTTTTCAAATTTTGTAGTCCAGATTACGATTTTCGGTTGTCGATTATCCTGACCGAAATTTAATATACAAACACTTTAAAATACAGTATAATATAATAACTAATATTTCCATATAACCAAATATGTGATTCGAATTTTACATTTAGGATTTTTAATTAAACATAATTAATTCTGTAGGGGAAAATGTCTATCGAAGTAACATGTTTGTATAATTTTAACACACTAGAATTTTCACATTTCAGAATAATATTCTCAATTAATCCAAAAACAGCCTTTATCTTTTCAATGCGATTGTTTTCTTTTTGGGCTTGTGCTTGACAGCCGAGTGAAATTTTCGTATTCGTTTATTGTAACAACTAATTATTGTTTGTGAATTCAAATTTTTGGTAGGGTTATCCAAATTCATTTAATATTTTGTATATTTATGAGAATGACCAACAGTATTATTATAGTTCAATACCTTCCGATGTTGGGATAATTATCAGAAAGTGATGGCAAAAAAACAACAAGCTTTTTTGGTGTATATTTCATTGTTAGAAATAAATTATTTGTTGTCATCACTAATTATTGACACTAAAGTATTCTTTTCAGTATAAAAAGTAGTTGTCACAATTGTAAGAGCTAAACACAAAATATTTTTATTGTCTTCGATTGATATATCCAATATTTTTGCTGTCTTTACTTTCCTTTGGTTATGACCATGTTGTTATAGTACATTAAACTAGATATCTATGAAGAATATAGAAAAAATAGTTGTGGTTATATCATTATTTATTGGTTCTGATGGATGTCTAACAATCTCATTCTCTGTGTGTGGTTGCTACCATTTGTATCCCCATTCACCCCATTTTCCGGCTAAAAGTACAAATTTCGAAAAAAAAACTATTGTACGCACCGAATTTCATGATTTCAACTTCAGCGGTTAGATAGGTACCATTTTATCCCTCTTTTCCAATTATATCCCTTCAAAGTACGAGTTTTAAAAAATTCCTCTATTTTACGTATCTACGCAATTAGAGGGATGTATATTCCAAATTTCATGTTTATAGATGTTATCGTATCATTGGTACCATTTTTATCCCCGTTTTATCCCTTTTATAAAATTTATGGATTCTCTTATGAATACTTTAAGGTGTTACAAACGGAATGACAATGTGAATATACCCCCATCTTTAGGTGGAGGGTATAAAAACTAACAAAAATTATGAACATATTCCATTTTTGCAAAGGTGATATATTTGACAATAGTCTACAATATCATGTAAATCCTCTTTTTGAATTCACATACGATTCAAAATTAAATTTATTGTCAGCTTTTACTACTAAAGGCAATAAAACATTTTTGTTCAGGTTTCATTAAGGTTTTTCTTCCCCTGCAAAGTAAAGCAAATATCTAATTAAATTTAAATGTATTCATCGTATTTTGACTTGATCCATCTATTACATGAATAGATCACATTTAATAATATTCTATTGTACATTTAATATTATTTATTTGATGCTTATCCCAACCAATTTAGATATTTTTCTTTCGGTAATTCGTCCTAAAACAATTTGTTTGTGTGATAACAATACTGCAGTTCCTATGCTTTAATAAGTTTAATTTCTTGAACACAGCCCGAACAGATATAAATAAATAAAACATTTGATTTTCCTATACAGGAGCATGTATCATATAGTTGACTACGACGAAAACATCCCTGTTTCAATATTCAAACCACATACATCCAGTAATTGAACTTGGAATTATTTATTGTTATTGCCAAAGCCAGTTTAATTGCAGTTATTTTAATTTAAATATTATATTTGTTTGAATCGCTCGAATATGTAATACCTCGTCTTTTTCTTTGAATTTTCTAGTTAATGTTGACGCTGCGACGGCATTGTTTTACAATTTTGTTGCTGTCAATCTGGTATCATCGCAAAATCAGTGTGTCTAAGAATAGTAATACGAACGTCAATCTTAAAATTTAGGATGTATGGGGACGGTTCATGTTATCCTTCTATCTTTCTTGTGAAAGTATTTGTAAGGAATTTTTAACAAAATAAACTCAAGTATATACTATCCGACTGTTGGAACTGTCGAACTCCATACAAACTGACGGCTATAATCATCGGTTGGTATTTACTTAACCCATTAATGCCCAGACGGGTAGTTTTCTACCCCTGAACTAAAAATGATTTCTGCGAAACTAGACGGAGTAACAACTTTTAGTTGACATTTGCAAATATTTAGAATGTTTGCTTTAATATAATACCAACAACCTCCCTTCCTCCGATCCACACGCATAACTTTAAAATACACAAAAATACCTAATTTGAATTAAAGATTATAATTATGTTTTCACATGAAATTGAAAAGTTTTCATTACAGTAATGCTAAAGTTTTGCTCCATTCTTATATGTAAAGACATATTCAATTTAGTATTGATATTCATTATTATTAATAATGCAACTGCACAAGGGGTGGAAAACTACCCCGGCCATATCTTGAAGACCAATATAGATATCAAATTTTTGTATCTAAAATATTCATAATTGGGCGAAAATTAGGTAGTACTCAAAAAATCCAATAGGATCGGGTACCGGACATTAATGGTTTAAGTTTATTTTATTTATTGTTTACGACCCTACATTTACTTATTCAATAGTATTACCGGCGAATTAGAAGCTGTCGAATTTACATAGAAGAGAAGCACCTTATTAAGAAAATTGTGATACTTTGTATGCACATTACTATATTTGTTTACTATTTCAAACCATAAGGCATGATTTTTTAAATAAATTTCATTTCATCATTATTATAATATTAAAATAGTCCATAATACTGCATTTGCAATCAAAAAATGAAAATGAGGCAGCAATCTTTAAAATTTGCCCTAAATATTAGGTGTATTGTCCGTCCTCATCATGTTCCTCAGAAACATTTTCCATCATTTGCAAATTCTTGATTCAGCTACCGTGACTGTATCATTTTGATAAGAAAAGTAAAAATTACACAGATCCGTTAAGTTTCCATCAACACATCTAATTACATAATTATTCTTTTTTCATTTTGACCCTAAAAATACGAATTTGAAGAAATACTCATATTTTGCGTGTCTACGAAGACTGTCGAGTGAAAACACTGAAGTTGCAGCCGCTTGCTTGGAACCAATTTCATCCCGTTTTGATCCTAAAGGTACGAATATCGAAAGGTATCTTTATTTTTTGCATCTACACAGTTAGAGCAATGTACCGAATTTCACTATTCCAACTGCAGCCGTTTAGTTGGTTCCATTTTGCCTCATTTCCATCTAAAAGTAAAAATTTCGAAAAATTCCTTTATATTTCGCATCTCCACAGTCGGATGCATGCATACACCGAATTTCATGATTTCAACTTCAGCGGTTTGGTGGGTAACATTTTTATCCCTCTTTTCCAATTGTATCCTTAAAAGTACGAATTTCGAAAAATCCATCTATTTTTGTGTCTACGTTATTATATGGATGTACACACCGAATTTCATGTGGTACCATTGGTACCATTTTTATCCCCTTTTGGCCCATTTGGCCCGCTAAAAGTTTTATTTATTTTTTGGTGCTTTCAAGCTGCGAGAGGAATATACGCAACAAGCTTCGAGAAATTAAAAAAAAATTGCTTAAATAATATAAATATTAGCGGGTATTTTTTTATTTTAGTCCTAGTTAGGGAAAACTTTTTTCCTCTAGTCCGATTCCGCCCACTTTCAATCCCAACCAATCTACAACCATAAGACAAATTTACGGAAAATGTGAACCTCCTAGCTCATTTCGTTATACCCCCAACCTAAGGTTGAGGGTATAAAAAGCACAGTAAACATATTTTGTACTGATGTGGTCTTACATTCAATGCACAAAAGTCTTGTTTCTTCATCTTTTTATAATAATACTGCGGCAGCACATGTTGTTACTTTAAAATCTCAACGAAAATGGCTTTGTACAAATCAATTGCGTGTGTGTGGTTGTAAATCATATTAGTGTGATGAATAATTCATTTTGTATTGAAAAATTGCATTGAAAAATGCACTACGCGAAGTAATTGGTTTATGCGAACAAACCTCACAAGTATACGATACTGTTCAACCATTTTACCCGCACTGATTACTCTGACCTCGCGTGTGTTAGTTCTCCGCTAATATAGTATGTACATATGTACGTCCGCTCCCTCATGCTTTTGGTGTAATTTCAGTGGTCTCTGTTTGTGGTTCTTTTCAACGCTGTTGTAAAACTTCGTCCGTTGATTAATAGACTGCCACTGTCACGGTTGCCAACATTACCACACATTGCAACTACAGCCAAACAACCTACGACGACGCCTCATACATACACACGTACATACATGGAGCAATAAACTACCACACCACGCCTTGTACTATCATGTATCAAAATATGCCAAAGTATGTTCGCGAATGTTTATTTGTTTAGAAGACGGCATGGAATGCCTATGTCGCACAGTGAGTCCAAGCGTATGAAATCTTAAACAATTATGTATTTGCTATTTGGGAATAATGTTATGAAGGAAAATACATCAGCAACTATATCTTTTAGATTTCAAAACCAGGCCTGGGATCTCAGAGAGACAGACCGTGACAGGATGGCATGGAATTATAATATTCTCTGCACTTGGACGGTTTTCGGATTTTTTTCATCTAGAAGTTCCAACTTGAAATTTGGTAAATTTGGAATTTTAGTAAGTTTGGTTTTTAAATTATCAAAAAAATGTATCGTTTTCAATCGACAAAATGGTAGTAAACTAATGTAATTAGTGATCGGAAGCGGTCCAGAGGTCTAGAAAATATTTATATTTCCAGTAGCCAATTTCTCTAGAATAAAATGAGAATTATTCAAATAACTGATGGTAATCGCCATAGTATAGCTCATCACATTCATAATGTTGTCCAGTCGGAACCACCGTGCCATGTGTGCCAGGCTGCATTCATAGCTAATATTGAATGTGAATAGAAATTGTATACTCTGAAAAAGTTTTCTATTCTACTTTCGGAAGACTATCAAAAAGAAAAGAAATAGGTCGACAGGGACATTTACGCGAGCGTTGGAACGCTGCCATATCTCAGTTTTTTTAAAATCTGAACCCTTTTTTGCCCCACATCAGCAAGTCACGACAATATCGAATCACACTGACGCATGGACATGCCAATATGTGCAAATACGAACATTAGCGTATCTATAGGAAAGTACATGTGTCCATGTCCTTTGTATCTATGTGGTTGGATGGATGTGTGTGTGTGTCTGTCTCTAATGACAAAGTTTCCTTCGCCTAATGTTCATAATTAATTCTGTGGTTTTGTCAAATATTTTCAAACATTTCGTTTTTACCGAAAAGTTTCATTTCATTTTGCAGTTAATGAAGTTGCCGGTCGGTCTCCTTGGCATATTTGCGTTGTTGAAATTGAATTAATTATTTGAAAATTTCACAAATATATTGACAAAATAGAGCAAAGTTGTTGGGAAACTTTTCGTTGAAAATGTTAGACATGCCTGATAGTGTCAGTGGAGCAAATGAAAAACTGGGTTCGATATACGACGCGAACTAGAACTTCTTTGGACAATTTCCGTAAATGTTTTGAAATGAATATAAATGATTTGAGCGAAAAGTTGTTGCAAAAGCGCTTAAAGCAATGCTAATTTAATTATGAAAACTTTACAGTGGTCCCGCTAAACTGAATATTTTGAAGACAATAATTTAATTAAAGTTTTGCGAATATTGTAGCACTCTTGCGGGTTAGTAGCTTCAATTCAGCACCATAATTATGAAAAAGCGATTTTATCAAATATACATACGGCTCATTCCATGGCTCACATCACATCACACCGACTTTTTGAAAGTTTTATGAAATAGTCTTCTTTAAAAAGTAATATTAATCTTTGGTTTCTTTTATGTGCTGTCCAAGAATATTTCGCTTCTATCTGTCTATTCGTATCTTAAAATCGGTTAAAATTCTGTAAAAATTAAATTCCTTCCGATTTTTTTGAAGAATAACTCAACTTTTTCAAATATTTGATTAGTAGAGGACGAAACAAAAAATACGATATGTTATGACCAACTGAAAATTTGTAAAATCAAGAAAAAAAGTCGGTTTCGCGGTCCATACAAATGGAAAAATAATTCCAGTCACCCCACGAAAATAAAGTTTGGATTGTTTAATGATGATTTTCAAAATAGTTCGCTCTTAGATCAAACCGTCTTCGAGCTAACCGCTCCTGAAAACAAACCTAAACATCATATTTTCTCGTGCAATTTGTATATACCCCACGAGAGTATTATGTCTTTGTGCATTTGTTTGTAACACCCAAAAGGAAGCGAGATAGACCCATTGTAATTTATATCGATCGACTTAGAATCACTTTTTGAATCGTTTTATGTCCGTCTGTCCGTCCGTCTGTCCATCTATTCTTGTAATCAAAGTACAGGTCGCAATTGTAGCCAGTACCAAATGAAGCTTTGCACAACGAAGTTTTTATGGATAAGGACGAAAAAGAAGAAAATCGGTTCAGATTTAGATAAACCCCCATACGAATTTCACTCCCGATTTGACTGTTTTAACTCTAGATACCACATATTTTAACAGATTTTCTTCAAAATTAGCAAAACAACTTATATTTTGACTAGAAACACCTATGGTGAAAATGGGTCAGATCGGTTCAGATTTATATATAGCTCCAATACAAATTTCGCTCCCTATTTGACTTTTTCCGCTCTAAAAACCGCACATTTTAATAGACCGTCTTCAAATTTGGCATAATATCTTATACTTCCACTAGAAACACCCATGATGAGAATGGGTCAGATCGGCTCAGATTTATATATAGCCCCCGATTTGACTTTTTCCGCTCTAGAAACCACATATTTTATCAGAGCTTCTTCAAGTCTTGCGAAATGTCTTATAAATAAAATGTCGATTTGTTATGATTGTATATAACCCCATGTGGATTTGCACTTTTGAACTCTTTTGGTTAGCGATGGAATTGAAATGGGACTTCTCAGTCTATACTATGCCAATATCCTGAAAGACTTGCACTAAGAAAACGATTTAGACTTAAGTTAAATATATTATATGTAAGCAAAGAAACTAAATAAGGCTAAAGTGGGGTAGAACCGATTATATGGTACACCATACCACCCATAATAGTAGGCCATCTTGATGAAAATAAGAGTAATGTGTCAAATTTGACCAGAATGGCGAAATTTATATGGGGTCTATTAGGGTATCCTACCGATTAAATTCGATTAATAGAATAACTCGTTTCAAATATTTGTTCGAATAAAGAAAATATCATAATTTTCGAATAACGAATAAATTGCCACAAATAATCGATTAATCGATGTTATAAGTTTTGCATTAAAAATACATATACATTGCATTATAAATTGATTTAAAATAATGTGTTGGTTTCATTTGGCATTGTTATATAGTTAAGGATGGAAATTTGGGTAGGTTTGTATAGGTATACGTAATTAGCTGTATTAAATTATAAATTTGAATCAAATCCATATATACAACATATAGCACGCATTACCATTAAATTCGACTTTAAGATTATCGTCTGTTAGTTCCATCGGATAAAGACAATACAATACAATACACTATACAAATATTTTTTGTAAAAACTGTTCTTTCATCTTAAAATTTAAAACTATACTTTTAGCTCGTCATATGAAAGCGTATGAAGTCGTAGGGAAAAGATTAAAAATAGATACGTCAGAATAGTTCGTGTGATATACATTTAGATTTGGACCACTCGCAAACCCATTATAGATGATTTTGCAGATTTTATTTCGAACTCCTAATTGAAATAAATGAATTTCAGCATTATAATTCAAAGCAATAAATATAGAAAAATACTGACTAACATTGAATTTGATTTTCCTTATCTAATTAGTTTTAATTAATTATGATTAATAGAGTTGGACAATTGTTTGATTAATCGAATAATTCCTAGGGAAATTATTCGATTAATTGAAAATTCTCTGTTTTCGAACAAACGATTAATCGAATAATGCAAAAGGCCGAACAATTGGATACCCTAGGGGCTATATCTAAATCTAAATCTGAACCGATTTTTTTTCATTCACAGTTCTATAATGTTACAAACATTTGACATGGAGCTATAAACTATAAACTCACAACCATATATCACAAATCAACAAGTAGAAATTATGGCCATAGTGGAATAATGTGGTAAATTTCATGATATTATATCTCTTCCCATTTGACTTCTTTATAGTACAAGCAAAATATATAAAAATTTCATAATAGATACATTAAATTTCACTATTGCAAAAATGAATAGGATCATGTCTTTATATTTTGATGGTCCATAAATTCGCTGATTTCAATCATGCAGGGGCTTAGAATGTTGTATAGGGTATAATATAGTGACCTACGTTCCAATTCAGCCTTTTTTGATTATGTTTAATTAAGTAATTTTAAAAAACTAAATTAACTCATTTTGGTCCCAAGAAGGTTAAGGGCCGTGAATTTCATAGGGGCTCCGAAAGATTAACTTTTTTCTTAATTCTTCACAATTTACATTTTCCAAGCTATCTCTCTACATTTTTGTTAACAGAATATCACACTTTAAGTTTTATGACTTTAGGCCAATGAAATGGGTCATTTGACCTATAGTGCATTGCCACAAACTTCTAGTACCTCCCACACAAATAATCCGGCGTTAAGTTAAATTAAGTCTTTCCCATGTTCTCTAAGAGTAAGTCGGTTTAGCCGACTGACACTTACTTACGTGTTTGGTATATGGTTGCTAAATAAATAGGGGATATTTGTGACGGAATCTGTATATATAAATCAAGGAGTGTCTGTATGACTGTGTGTCTGTATATATATTTTAAAAAATCATACGATGTATGGCTATAGAGAAGAATGAACCCGTGCAACGGTATAGCGTGTAAAGCTATTAGTTCATGAAAATGAAACATCCAATACGTATTTATACCCTACACCTAATGACTTTATGCATTTGTTTGTAACACCCAAAAGGAACCGACTTAGAATCACTTTTTGAGTCGATTTAGCTATGTCCGTCCGTCCATCTATTCTTGTAATCAAAGTACAGGTCGCAACGAAGTTTTATGGGATAAGGACGATCGCTATTTAATTTGAAGCAAATCGGTTCAGATTTACATAGAGCTCTCATACAAAATTGTACTCCTGATTTTACTCTTTCCGCTCTAGAAATCACATATTTCAATAGATTTTCTTCAAATTTAGCAAAACAACTTATATTTCAACTAGAAATAGCTCCGTTAAATATGGGTCAGATTGGTTCAGATATATATATATATATATAGCATCAATACAAATTTCGCCAACGAACTGATTATTTCCGTTCTAGAAATAACATATTTTAAAAGAATTTCTTCTTAGTCGGCACATCAGCTAATATTTGAAATAGAAACATCATGGCGAAAGTGGGTCACATCGGTTCAAATTTATATATAGCTCCCATATAAGTGACTACCCCTATTTAATTCTTTCCGCTCTAGAGAGCACATAGTTAACAGTATATATCAACTAGAAAACTTATGCTAAAAATGGGTCAGATCGGTTCAGATTTATATATAGCTCCCATTCAAAGTTTTCGTTCAAGTTTTCTTACAAATGCAGATAGAAGTATAAAATTTGTAGTAGATTCTTATCTTATAGCTGTATCGTATATCACCCGGTTCAAATGTAACGACGTTTTTATACCCAACACCACGGGGTATAACGACTAGGTGTAGGGTATAATATAGTCGGTCACCCCCGACTTTAACCTCCCTTACTTTTTTATTTACGGAGTTCTACCGAAATATCCACTTTTTACCAAAATAAATCGATCTTACAAAAACATGGGCACGATTCACAAATTTTATGCCTAAACCTAAAATGGATTTTAAGTTTTTACTTATTTCTGACATTTAAGTTGAGTTTTGTGGTTCAGTGGATTTTTTAGAACATTTTTTTTTGTTCCTTATGCTCAAAAGGGACAAAGAAGACCTTTATATTGAGGAAAGCTCAAAAAATGGAATGTGCAAAAACTAAGTTACAATTAGTTTTTTACTACGTATTATGAAAAGATATAAAATAGTTATATCAGACAATATTTTTAAATATTATTTTTGGGGAAAAGTTTCCAATTTTTTTTTGCCATGAGTACAAAATGACACTTTTAACACAATTTTGTTTATGAATATTGCATGAAAATGGAATGGAATTGTTTTAATTAAAATTTATTTATTTTAATGACTACGTACACGTAAATTGCGGCGCAACTAAAATGATTATATAGCAAGTAATTCTTTGAGTATACATATGTAGATACATATGTATGTATCTATCATTGTGTGAAATGAATAGAACAATGTCACTTTCATTAGATTCATTAGGAAACATGCAATTTGCTGCATTTTTTGCTGTACTGTGCAATTAAGTGTTATACCCTCCACCAGAGCAGTATGTATTTGTGGATTTGTTTGCATCACCGTTTTGTTATTCAAATCGACTTGGAATAACAAAGTGTTAATCTGCCTGCCTGTCCATCTCTCTTGTAATCCGGAAACAATTTGAAACAAATCGTTTCAGTTTTAAATATTTTAAAACTTCCAGGTTTTGTAATAAAAACCTTGATATATATAGGGATGAGCAGAGAGTGCAGGGTATCATGTAGTCGGTGCCGGCCGACTTTAGCCTTTCCTTACTTGCAGTGTTTGTATTTGTGGCTGTTTAATTTGTTTATTTTGCCATTTTATTGAGTACTCCTTTTATGGAGTACTCTAAAGTACATGAACACAAATATAATACATTTAATTAAAGTCATAATTAAAATAACATGCCTCTTATTTAACACAAACACACATTAACCACAACATAAACATATTAATTACTGCAATTATGGCCAGTGCATTACGGGGTTTCAGATGAATATGGTTAATATATAAGCCATCTTTGTACGTAACAATATGGCCTTGCATGTGTACATTGGGTAGTATCGATACCAAGAGGCAATATGACTATCCGAAAATGGACGGCAGGCCAAAGCCTCTGGTTTGTTCGCATATTTAATAATGACTATAAACGTCAAAAAAATAAGACAAGAATAAAAATTTATATTTACAGTGTCATTCAGAAAAAACTACAAAAAATCTATAAAAGTCTAATATTTCGATCAATAAGTTGTTCAGAAGACAATTTATTTAAAGTGATTTAAAGAGTCTATTAATTCAGAAAATGGTGGACAAAAATCGAACACAGATAAGCAAGGAAATGTCAGTCGGCTAAATCGACTTATATACACCCTCACACCCAGAGAACATGTGTATAGAAGGACTTAAATTTTGCTTAGCGCCGGAGTATTTTTGTGGTAGGTAATAGAGGTTTGTGTCAATTGGACCCAGCTTCCATATTTGTTGATAATTGTAAAAACATTATAAAATATGAAGTCATAACTGATTTCAAGCACCGGTAAAGAAGTTATAAAGCATTTAATTTTACCACACAATTGTGTGGGAGGTACGAAGGTGCGTAGCTAAAGCGTAAATATTTTTTATGTTTAAAGTGATTATAAAAATATTTTCAAATATAAAATTGAAAATGATTTTGACTACCCCGTATGGATGTTACATCGGTTTTATTGCAACCAAAATTTATGCCAATTTGTGTGGAGGCACCAGAATGTAAGTTCTATAAAAGCATCATTCGTATTGAAATTATAAAAGCTTTAATTGTACACAGTTTAGGGTAATTTGTGTGGGAGGTACTGGAAGAGGCGTGGCAACAACCGCCATATTTAGTACACTTAAAGTGATTATCAAAACATTATCAAGTACCAAAATAGAGCTGATTCCGAAGAACCTTGTGGAAGTTATATTAGTTTTAATTTGACATAGGAATATGGGTACATGAAGGGGCGTGACACTTTCGCCCATCTTCGAACTTAAACTAAGTTTAGGAAAAATATTGTCATATGCAAAGTTTTAATTGATTCCTTAGCTCCTTTCGAGAGTTATCGTGTACACCAGCCACCCAGACGGACGGACATTGCACGTGAAACGGATTTGGTCCACACATACTTAGGATCTTAACTCACTCTTTCAATGCGTTACACTTTTTTGCTGTCCCAAATGATGTATACCCTCCTACTCTGTAGAGTTAGGGTATACAGACGGCTTGAACTAGGAACGAAATACTTTTACAAATTATCATTAAACAATTCAAACTATATTTCCATAGGGTGACCAGAATTTTTTTATTTGTATGGATAGCGACCTAGCCTAATGTACGTGCGCAGCAATAACTAATGAGCCAGTAACCTTTTTGTTTAGCTCTATTAAAGAAGTGATTGAAAGCATTAAAATAGTAATTGAATTAATTAAAATCGTATGGGTGCATCTTCACAGACCAACAATTGATTATTTATTTATTTTTTAATTGAAGTAATTATTTTTTAATTGATTTGAATAATTCGATTTTTTCTGTGAACAACCATCCTTTGAAATGTATCTTTCTCTTTTTTTCTCATTCCAGGTTGATATTTTGGATACATCTGGTGATATGCAATTTCCTGCCATGCGACGTCTATCTATAGCCACAGCTCATGCATTTATGCTCGTCTATGCATCAACATCTGGACCAAGTTTTCAATGTGTTAAACAATGTTTCGAAGAAATACGAGAACAAAGAGCTGATTTCCAAGTAAGTCAGAAAAAGAAACATCCATCCGATCCCTGCCCCGCATCATCCAAGGCCATAACGATTCCCGGTCAATTGATTAATAACATTTGGTAAATATTTACTAAATCGCATGACAAATGATACACAAACGCACCCAACTGCCAGGCTGTTCGAAGAAGTTGTATAATTAATTGTTTTTTTTTTTCTTGGGCAACATGACCAGACAAAGGAACAGACATCATCGTTAATTAATTACAGTCGAAATTGCTTTCCATCATTTATTAATTATGTAGATTGTCCCAGTATTGCCACGATATGAATAATCTTGTTTTTCGAATTCATTCTGAATTACAAATGGACTCCATTTGTAGACAAATCAAAATTGATTTAAAATTTCCAAGTATTTGTTTGCGGTTTTGTTGAGTTCTAATTAAATTATCGTTTAGCTTAAGCATGTACATCAGGGTGGAGCGTACATTTGCAAAATTTTGGAAGTCGTAGTCGGCTCGATGCGAAACTGGGCCAATAGAAAGTTAACAGATAGATACGTTGCAAATTTGAGATATTTTAGGCATATATTTACCATTTTAATTGGCGTACTCGGTATTTGGTCCGAATCAAATCATTAACATTTTTAATCGCATCCCAAGATCCCATTGTGCATATTGCTCGCTGTTGATTATGTTCTTTTAAATTACCTTCAGTAAAGTTGATATCAGATTTTTCATGACATCCGGATCACAAGATGAAAATTAATTCATCGGATGCTCTAAAATAAAAAGATAAATGGCTATGAACCATTTTCTCGAAAATGAGTTTTTGATGCCAAACTATTCTCAGATTTTGGATGTCATCTGTCATAAAAATTTGGAGAAGAAAATTTTTTTCTAAAGCCACTTTTTTAAAAATTTTCTGATTTGGCTATCTACTCACACGTTAATTTGTGTCTGCAAAAGTGGCTATGAACATAAAAATAATACAAATAAAATAGTTCAAAATTGGGATGTTGTAATTCGCTACAACGATTTGGTTTAAAACATTTTTAAGCATTTTTATATATTTAGGGTATATCGTACTATAAAATTCCTTCATTTCGCCGTTAATAGCATTTTGCTTCCCAAGTTATTAGGCTAAAATAGGATAAATAGTGGCTGTAAAGTCAAAATTTGTGAAAAGTATCTTTAGAAAAACCCGCGTAACTTTTTATTATATTGAGAGTACCAAAATATTTCATTGGCATGTGATTGTTGACTTCATGGGGAATATTTGTGTCAGAAAACTTTCAGAATCCTGGATGAAGAAAGCTAAAATATAAGCAATTGCAACCGCGAATTCTGGATTTTCCAACAATTGCAGCGATTTTCGCGACTGACTACTTATGCGTTATAGGCGATATTGGCTCTTAAAAAACAAACAAAAATTCAGCCGGATCTGTTAGATCGCGAGAAAATCAAAAACAAAAAAATGTTATGCATGAAAATCATTTCAGCCATATTTCCCGCGAAAATGAAAAATTTCCAAAAATATCCAATTTGTATTTTCTGTTTACCGTGTCCTACCGCAATATACACTTTTTGTAAAAATTTGGAAAAAGGGATAAAAATGGCACCAATCTGACGGATGAAGCTGGAATCCTTAATTCCCAGAAAATGCGTATTCTATACAACATTGCCAATATTTCATGAAAAACGTTATCGAGTTTACAATAAATCTTACTGCCTGGCCCACGATGTCGAACGTTAACGTTCGCATGCCTTTCATGCGACAAACAACTGATTTGGGACCCACTAACAGGCACTAGAACGAAAAAGCGAACGAAAACGTAAGCATTTCAGTACAAAATCGGGGCCCACTAACTATTTTTTCTGTCATCTGAGCGAATGAAAATGTGAAAAGCACTCACTTGTGTTTTGTCTGTCGTTTCCATAAGTAAATAAAAAACACAAAACAAATTTAATTTATATCTTTGTTGTTATCCTCTCTACTTCATCCCCTTCTTTCTCTGAATTCCGGAGAACACATCACGCATTTATACATTCCGTTGCTCCGTGCACTGGGTCTGTCAACCACGTTCCTTGTATTCCTAAAGGGGTATTTTCATGTAAAACAAGCTTTTCCGTGTAAAATAAATGTATTCTTATTGGTTTTTGGTCATCTCCTGAACGTTGGAGGTAACCAGTAGCTACCTACGGGGATCTCGAAATTAACATTCGTCTAAAAAAATGTGCGAGTTGGAAAAATTTATATTTGTCGACAACACACAAAAACAACTCCAAATATTGATTGTTTACATTATTTTTTTGAATTTTGTTTTCAGTTATTTCAGCTGAGAAAAAGTTGTGTCAACTTTTTTATTATAAGTTAGATTTTGGATATTTAACGCTTTTTTCTTGGCAAATTAGCGATTATTTGTGGATTTTTTGATCTGGCAACATTATCATTCACTCACAACACGCAAGGCTATGCGAACGAAAAATCAGAAGATAGTGGGTCGCTTTTTGATGCGAAAGTGAGTGACTGGCTTTCGTTCGCATAGCTTTTCTTTCGACATTGTGGGTCAGGCAGTTATTTTGATATTAGGGCATGAATGGCTATGTGCTTATTTCAAAATTCATAGTGCTCAATTTTAAACATGCAAAAGTTGCTATGAACCATAAAACCGCGAACAATAGGAAATTTAGAAAACTTTTAATCGTATCAATAATAATAATAAGTGATCCTTTTTAGGTTAAATTCTAGAAAAATGATTAAAAATTAGGGAGAAAATAGTTTTACTCCCTACTAAACGATCTTTGGAAATAAGTTCACTTCAGTATTTTTGCAACTATTTTGTTTTAGTGAAAACTTCAATAACTCAATTACCGACAGATTGTAAAAAAAAAAACAAAGTATCGTTTTACTCCTTACTAAACGTCCATTTTAAGTAAGTTCAAAAGTAGTACGGTTACCTTACAAACTAAAGCGAAAAACATTCCACACGTTGGGAAATAAACACAAATTCCTCTAGACATGAATAAAAAAGCATATACATATATCGATCAAAAGGTTCATGTTACTTCGTTTGATAATCGACTAAGTTATAGGCTTATAAGAAAAAAGGGAACGCAAAACCATATCATTATCCATTTGTCATGATTTTGGGAGTGTCTGGGAAATTTCAATAATAGATTATTCTTTTACACGACAATAATAATATCAATTCTCAGAGTTTTCTCCTTCATGTCTACACAATGTAATCTACATTTAAACAAAATCAATCAAAATTCTCTTTAAAATCACGGTGGCGTATGACGGCTAAACAATCTCTACATACAATGTCGTTGCTCATACGACCCGAAGTACCACCACTTTGCACAAGTGGCGCAAAACCAAAACTCGTACAAACGCACACAGGCAGCTGAATGTGAAGGTAGTGGGAATGAATGGCAATAAGCTCACAATCAATGTCATAGAAACAATACCACCACCAAAATTGCCGGCGAATGAAAACAATCACTCAATCAAATGAACACGTGTTGGAACGAAAAATTAGATCTTTCTAGAATTCGTAGGGGTGTATGTACACTAGAGTGGCTTCTTTTGTGAGGGGGAAAAAGTCGAAAGCTTTTATTTTAAAACTAAACTCTAATGTACAAATACGTACTCAAATAGCTTCGACGTGTTAATTTTGCATAAAATATAGTGCAATTGGGTTGCATCCTTTAAATATTCATCATAAACAATTCTTTCTGTTTCTATTCAACAAGAATTTTGAATTTTTACACGTCTTTGCAAAACAAACGTGAGTTATTTAAGACAAAATCCGTATCCCTTTGTCATATTTCTATAAGCAGTTGGCAACGTCAATTGAGAGCAAGCCAGAGAGGAATTACTATACATTTTAATTTGGGGTCTCGTCGCCAACCTGCCCTTCGCCACAAAAAATAAGAAATACATACATGGTTGTGTTACGACTTATTTATAAAATGAAAAGGTTTTCAGTTGTCACTATGAAAAACCAAGGAATTATTCTATGGCAAGAGTAAAAATATATATTACAAGTGTTTTCGAGGGTCTTCTAATTGTGAAGAGTTTGACAAAAATTCACAGACTGCTTACTATTTTGCCATCATCATTAAACTTATTTTTTCTGGTGGGTGATCGCATTAATTTTGTTCGTGACCCAGCCTAAGGTACACATCACAGAAATACATATATATATATATATATATTACAAAATTATTCGATAAAGTATTCCACGCTGTGACCGGTTATGTATACATCGGTTTGGCCGACTGAAACTTTCTTGTTTGTTTTAGAACAAGGACGGCATTCCTTATCTGAATGATAAAGTATAATAACACTTTCCAACAAAAAATGAGACTTTTTCAATGGAAGAAAATGGCTACCAACAAATTCAGATAGAACATGTTGAGTACATATTTTTCGTAGAATAAACTTATAGTCTAGCTGGTCTAAGTTTCTTTTATAGCGGGTCAAAGTTTTAATTTTTTGGTCGAAGGGAGTATTATAATAAGCAAATAATAAGTTAATGTCTGCGAGAATTCTTATTGTCAGAACTGTATTGTGGAATTTTATGACGATCATTTTTGTGGAAATTCTTAGCTCCTCTCAGTAACGGTCAATTTGACCCTTTTTTTCGAGAAAATCAAAAAATTCCTTTCAAAAAGCACATTTAGGATTAAAATGTTCTACGAAAAATTTCAGTGGGGTCACCGAAGACACCAGTATTGTAAATAAAACTCTTCATTCTTAAATTGCAAAAATAAACGCCAACATATACTACAAAATTGCAAGGGTTAAGATTGCCAATGCTTTTTGGAAGATCGATGTTTTTCGACCAAAAAAATTTGGGTATTTTTGTAGAGTGCGGTAACAAAACATTTGGATTAAATATTTTATGCAAAATTTTCATTTTCGCAGGAGATATGGCTAACATGATTCTGTATGACTGACATTTTTGATTTGTAAATGTCTCGCGATTTATCCGACGGATCCAGCTGATTTTTTACATGTGTTTTAAGAACCAATGTCGCTTGTAACATATATGTAGTCAGTCACAAAAAAGCTGCAATTGTTGCAAATAAGTAAAATTCGCGGTTCCAATTGCATTTATTTCAACTTTTTCTACCTGTATTTCTGAAACTAATGTGCCAAAATATTCTCTATTTATTCACCAATCATATGCCAAAATCTATTTTGATATTCTCTATATTGTCAAAAGTTACGCATTTTTCACAATTTTTGACTTAACAGCCAACATTTATACTATTTTACCCTTATTTTAGCCTGAATTTTGAAGAAAAATGTGATATTCGGCGATATGGTGGAATTAATAACACGATATACCATAAATCTAGAAAACTTTTTAAACACGTCTGAAATAAGAGCGAAATAGGATAAATGTTGGTTGTAAAGTCAAAAATTGTTAAAAGTGCCTTTAGAGCAACCCGCGTAATTTTCTATCATATGAAGAATACGAAAATACTCTACCGTGCTCTAGCGAAATACCCACATATTGTCGAGAAACATCGATCTTCCAAAAAACATGGACCCATTTCAACCCTAGTCATCTTGTTGTATAAGTCGGCGTGTAATTTTGCAACTTAAACATGAAGAACTTTATTTACAACATTGGTGTCTTCGGTGACCCCAACTGACATTTTCCGACATTTTTTGTAGAACTTTTGAAAGGACTTTTTTGATTTTCTCGAAAAAAGGTCTGATTGACCCATAAAGAGAGGAGCTAGAAGGTTAAGATCTTACACAAAAATGATCCTCATAAAATTCCGCAAGATAGTTCTGACAATAAAACTTTTCTCAAACATTAACTTACAATTACAACACTTTTTTCGCTCCCTTCGGCCAAAAAAAATGAAAACTTTGACCGCTATAAAAAGAAACTTAGACCAGCTGGGCTATAAGTTTATTCTACAAAAATGGTCTACTCAACATGCCCTTTCAGAATTATAGGGTCGCTACTGTGTTCCAAAAATGCTGTTGGACAGTGTAATAGAAGATTTTCAAAAATGCGAGGGAAAATATATGTCAGTGGCGTTTCTGCTGTTATCAGCCGCATGCACATAGAGTGATTCCGGTTTGATTTTCAATAAATCACGCATGACTCATATCAAACTGTGCTTTGTAATTTTTGTTCAGTATCGTTTGGCAAGTCATCATGGAAAGACTCACACCACAACAGCGTCTCCAAATTGTGCAGCTGTATTACGAAAAACAGCGTTCTGTGAAAAAGAAGACCGTAGCGAATCGATTCGTCGTCGTTCTCAGCAGCCTGGCTTGTCGTATTTGGCAACATAGCGTAGGGATCTCGGCCTTAAAGCGTACTAAAATCAACCTGTTCTAGAATCGAAGACAGGCCACTTAAATTAGCGTGTTATTTTCAGTGAATGGGATCTCCAATCACTATGCTCGAACGAGTCGTCCAAAATTGTACCTTCCGTATGGAACACCATTTTCAAACATTAATTGTTCTTCAGCTGAATGTATATACAGAATTGCATGATTCTTGCAGTAACCGTTGGTTGGTACCATTTTTATCCCCTATAGTTAAGTAAATTAAAACACACGTGAGTTAAAGTTCTTCTTTTATTTTATTTTATTTTTCGTAACTTCACTCTTCAAACGACAACTTACAATTCAATTCGACTTCAGTTTTATCTGAACTTATATGCTTTGAAAAATAACGGTTTAAAAAGAGAACTAAAATTAGATATTAAAAACAAAGATGAATTCTGGATAATTCTTAATACTAAAACGAAGTATTTGATAATCTATAAATGTAAGGATAAAGGTAAAATAAAACATAAAGAAGATAAATTGGGTGATATAGAGAATGATGAATTAGTGTAAAGAATAGGTAAGATATATATTAAGGGTATTCACTAAATATATATAACTCTATGCGCCCATATGACTATGAAGTTAGAACGACATATACATCAAATTTCTTCATCCATTTGATTGGTAACATTTCCATCCCTCTTTGCAAAGTTTATCTTCCAAAAGTACATATTTTGAAAATGTCCTTCATCGTGTACATCTTCACTGAATTTCATAATTTTACCGTCAGCCGTTGGTAACATTTTCAACCCAATTTTCCCCATTTTACTCCATGAAATGTACGAATATCTTAATATACGCAATAAGAGCAATTTATACACCGAATTTCATGTTTCAAGCTTTTGTGTTGAATTGGTACCACTGTTGTCCCTTTTCATCCTCAAAAATAGAATTTATGGTACGCATCCAAGCCACAACTGACATGTATGTACCAATTTCCAAGTAAATAGAATGCAGAAATCTTAAAAAACGTGTTCAAAAACGAAAACCGTGTTTAAAAACTCTAAATTTAAAATTGAATGGGTATTTTCTGCCTTTCTCTGAAAAAAAAATCCCTTTGGACCGATTTCGCCCATTTGCAATATCTATTCTTGGAAATTTCTTTGCATGCATGCATTCAACAGACAGGCGGATTGTCTTCGATTATTATGCCGATCAAGAAAATATATTCATTAAAAGGTATCATATCTATATTTCATAGTGTTACAAATGGAATGACAAACTTATTATACCCCTTTCCAATATCCCATACCAATATCACCTTTGTTTTAAGAAAGTGATGTTCCAAGTAAACATTGCACCTATTACCACCCCCCATTCAGCTGCAATTTAACATGTTAATTCTCATATTGTTTTGCAATATCTTCTGACCACCGTGTGATGAAACGTTATGCAATTGCCAGGCTTTGGTGGCTTTTGGAAATGCACACCCTTCTGCACAATGCACATAAATAAAATTTTCATTTGGACGTTTTGCCACTGACTTCCGACAAGCGTCAGGGGTGTCACCTGACATCGATACATAACAATTTTGTGGTTGTACTACCAATTTCGATGGTAGTTTTCGATATTAGCAAAATCCTCAGAACCAAAAAACATGTCTCAAATTACAAATGAAAATCCCTGCCGACCGATACTCAGGCGAGCACACAACACCTGTTATATAATGCAACAGGGCGTGGCGGGCGGTCACCACAAACCTCCATTGACACACCACCTCTACAATGCCAATGTTGTTCTCATTCAATGTTCTTGTTGTTGTTGTTATTCTTTATTTTGCAGGACATACCCATAGTAATCGCTGGCAATAAATCCGATTTGGCTAAAACGCACCGGGAGGTCAAACTGGAGGAGGTAACAGACTGGGTGTACTGTGAATTGCCACGTTTAAGGTAAGTTGGTTGAGATACTGTTGTTGTGGTTTTTGTTATTGTCGTTATTGTAGTGGTCTCTGTTGTTGGCACTCGATTGTTATCTGATGCCTCTCCATGGCTTGACAGGGTTATAAATTTAAATTTATGTATACATTTGTGATCGGATTTTTCTCGTTGGGACTACGGATTCTTTTGAGTTGTCGCATTGCCATTTGGTTCTATAGCAAAAAATATAGCTTCGAACAATTTGAATATTCATAAATGATCCAACTAACTGATGCATGTCTATCTCCCACATTTTTCTTTTGGACGTTGTAACAGCCTCGTGAATTGGTAAAACGTCCAATCCTATTATGGGCCACCCCCAAGGTGGTGAAATGGAGAATTGGCAGGAAGCCCAAGCTATGTTAGGGCTCAGAGAAGAAAATCGCCAAATCCACCGAAGGCCGACGACGCATGAAAGCTTGTCTTCGCACATCCACCTTTATAGATACACCATACAATTTTAGCAAAATGGCCTTTGGCCATCTTAGGGGCGGTCATAATGCCCAAAATAAAATTTTTGGCATAACCAAATTTGTGAAAGTGGGGAAAATGTGTTCCAACATTTTGACTTTTTTACTAAATGGCCGCCATATAATGTGTAAAAACATTGCCAAAGTTGAAGAATGACGAAACAATTAAAAAATATGTATATATGTATATATATATTCTGTACAAGTACATATATTTCTTAAGTTTTGTTTAATAATATATACATAAGGATGGGTCGCGAAAATAAATTACAGCGGTCACCCCCAGAAATGAAGATTGGATTGTTTAATGATGATCTACAAAAATTTTCGTCACTGGTCAAGCCATCTGAGAGCTGTAATTTTTTTATGTTGCATTTTTGCCCAAATTTTTTTTCTGAATTAATAGACCCTTGAAATCACTTTAAATGAAAATTTTTATTCTTGTCTTAGAATAACTCATTGGTAGAATTATCGGGCGTTTATATTGATTTTTTTTTTCAAGATGACAAAATAAATAGGAGGAATCAATACCTTTCGAATGATGAATAACGTACGATAAATGACGTCACTGACTCCATTTTTGTGAAATAATGAAATTGTTCACAGCCAAAATGTTCAAACACTTTTTACAAAAATGAGCGCTGCGGCGTCTATTTCCTTCCGATTTGCATAATTTAGGAACGAAATATTTTGCAAATCATCATTAAACAATTCAAACTTTATATTCGTGGGGTGACTGGAACTAGTTTTTCCAGTTGTATGGACGGCGACCCAGGCTAATATACGGATACAGTGCTGCGAGAAGAGAGAATTTACCAAAACGAAGCTTGAAAATTTTTTTGTTCAAGTACATTTAAATTTTGACGATTTTCTGGCAACTTTTGTTTTTCACTTGAAAGTGTAAATCTGCAATGTCAAGTAAAACTAGAGTATGTTTGTGAAATTTTTCAGACAATCCCAAAATCTCGGCTTACGGGTAAAACCCGGTTTTAGGTACGGCCTTCGGCTTAAATATTTTCTCTTATGGAGTTTATTCAAACCCGACTACGCAAAGTAAAAGTTTTCTGATCTGTTAAATATTTCCTTTTTTGGGGTAAATACAAAGACGGATACGCATTGTAATGGTTTCTTCGTAATGCAATAAACCTTTACAATGCGTAACCGGATATACCCCAAAGCTGAAAATCTTTAATCCCGGGAGATTTTCTCATATGAAGTATATCAAAAGCCGGCTATAAATTGTAATGGTTGGTGCGTTGGCGTCCTTCGGCCGCGATTAAAGACTTTTTTCTATGTGGTATATCCAAATCCGGCTACATTGTAGGCAACGCAAGAAGATGCCTGCCTTCGGCCAGAATTAAAGATTTTCTCCTATGGGGTATGTCCAAAGCAAAGTAAAAGTTTTCTGCTTTGCCGACCTTCAGACGGGATTTGGACATACCCCATAGAAGAAAATCTCTCAACCTTACCGAAGGCCGCAACGTAGAATACCTTTACTTTGCTTAGCCGGTTTTGGATATATCCCTAAAAATACATATTTTTTTGATTCCAGTTAACATTTTTTAAAAATATTTCCAACAAAAATACCTAAAATTCAACAAAATAGATAAAAATACTAAATAAAGGCATGACGACCATTTTATTTGGAAAATATTTATTTCGAAAATACAGTCTTACCGTTTCATTCATAACTTTCGATTCGTGTGAGATCCCATGATTTGTTTGCAATTGAATGTAAACACATTGCGCTATTTAGATAGAAAAATGAATTAAAATCGAAGGTGGCATTTTGTTCATAAAAAAAAACGGAACCATCCCCATTCAAAACAGTATTTTTTGTCAAATATGTATATATTTATTTATAAATATTCGTTTATTAGTAAAGAAATGTTGC
Organism: Polietes domitor; assembly: GCA_947397865.1. Classification (NCBI taxonomy): domain Eukaryota; kingdom Metazoa; phylum Arthropoda; class Insecta; order Diptera; family Muscidae; genus Polietes; species Polietes domitor. The sequence goes on from OX377622.1 coordinate 74,384,403, forward strand.
AATTTGCACAATGTTGTCACAATTTCCCTGATATGATACTCTACTACTACGTATAGTAGGTTATACTGTGGAAATCACTCCATTGTGTAGTGTACATAATATTCGGCCCGACATTGTACATGTTTTATTTTACATAAGCTGTACCCAATACCAATAATATTATATATATATAAAACAGTTGCTTACTGACTGACTGACTTATCATTGATCAGCACCCAGACATGGGACATGGAATTTTCAGGGTAGTTACCAAATATGACGTGGACTAAGAAAGGCTTTTACAAAATTCGTACACTTAGGTGGTAAAATGGGTCAAAGCAAGAAACATGATCCTTGCACAAACGTGCTACAAAAACGAATTTTTCGAAATATGTACTTTTAAGGGGTGAGCGGCGCAAAAAGGGATAAAAATGGTACCAATTCCCGAAAATTGGCATTTACATTTCTCTGACATCGTAAACTTGCAACAAAAATGGATTTTTCGAAATGTGTACTTTTAAGGGGCGGGCTGGAAAAAAGGGATAAAAATGGTACCAACTAATGTATGTAAATTCCTCTCATAAGCGTAATATAAAGGGTGATTTTTTAAGAGCTTGATAACTTTTTTTTAAAAAAAAACGCATAAAATTTGCAAAATCTCATCGGTTCTTTATTTGTAACGTTAGATTGGTCCATGACATTTACTTTTTGAAGATAATTTCATTTAAATGTTGACCGCGGCTGCGTCTTAGGTGGTCCATCCGCTTAGTCCAATTTTGGCATTTCCACGTTTTTGAGTAACAGAGACCCAATTGGTGCGAACGGCGACGAATCGAAAATTGGTGGTCATCATTAACACTGGCCGATACAGCTGCGATATTTTCTTCAGTTCGCACTCTACGTAAGCGTGTTGGTGGTTTAATGTCCAACAATGTAAATTTGGTGCGAAATTTAGTCACAATAGCCCGAATAGCCGCTTCAGTGGGTCGATTAAACTGACCATAAAATGGAAGCGCGCAATGAACTTTCTTAACAGAGCACGCATTTTGATAATAAAATTCAATAATTTGCAAGCGTTGTTCGTTTGTAAGACGATTCATGATGAAATGTCAAAGCATACTGAGCATCTTTCTCTTTGACACAATGTCTGAAATCCCACGTGATCTGTCAAACACTAATGCATGAAAATCCTAACCTCAAAAAAATCACTCTATAGATTTATCTAGAAAATTCAACATCACTCACATCGTATGTTAGCGACGGTTATAGTGTTTTTGCAACAACCGGAAGGTACGCTCTTATACCTCCGGTTTTTTAACAAGATAAAATTGAAGTGAAAACAAATTTCTGCTGGGAGGGCTATAGCCTCCCACAGCCTTTAAAAAAAATGTTATATTTTATGAAATTTTTCGCAAGTAAACTCAAAATTTGGTTATTATGCTTCGAATTTATTCAAGGTTGAAAATGACACGAAAAGTAAAACATTAATTCATATTAAAATCATGATATTGGTAGGTGCAGCTAAATAAAATGTCACCATAACATTTGTAATTAAATTTACATTCTATAAAATATAGGTGTAAAATAGTCTTGCGGCGGGACAGAATCCCACTTTCATATCAGTTCGTGTGAAATTTCGCATCAATAACTTCTGATTAACTCCAACGAAGCTAGTCACTAGACCTCGGATTTATGCATATTTTTCATTTTTGATCCGATTTGAAATCAAATTTGCATTTAGAAGTTTTATCATCCAAATATAAAATATTCGAGAGCATTGGGAAAATAAGAAAAACAAATGCAAAAATTGTGCAAAACAATTATGCCAAAGATATGCAAAAAAACCGAGGTCTACTGATGACTAGCGTAAGCTTGTCATCAGCAGTTACAAACTATTTTACTAATTCGTTTTCTATATTTAAGTTTGACAAATTAAAAATCGATCTTAGTTCATGGTGGATCTTAGCCAAGTTTTAATACGACGCATCGCCGAAAAACTTCTTTTATTTGGATTATTTTTATCAACATTTTCTCTCAACATACTGAAATTGATTGGCTGTCTGGAAGACATTTTTAGCGCAATAGTATCCACTGCCAGCGATTCCCTGAGTCGAAAATTACCAAATTTAATTTGTGTGCCAGGCAGTGAATAAATATGGCATATTTTTTTCTTTTATTTTCCTTGTAGCTCGACATTACATTTGCACCATCATAGACTATGGAATATACTGAAACTCCTGGGGGGCTAAAATAGTTCTGGGGTGGTATTGGACCCATTCCTACGCCTATGTGCACTGCTGAAAATTAAACTCTGAATTTTCAAATTAGAAACATCCATCTTATGACACCTCCACTTTAAATTATTTTTTCACAACATGCAGATCACAATATGGTGATTCTTTGCGCTTATTTTTGTTGCGTTGACATAAGTATGTCATAATTTGTATCAAATAAATTTTATATGACCGTCCATTGTCAGTTTTTGAAGAATTTATGCTCATTAACTCAATAACTGAAATGAAATTCGAATATACTGTTGCAAGTTGAAATAGAATTTAATGCCAGTGTTGATTTTAAGCTGCTTGGTTTTTCCATAAAATTTAGTGAAAACCAATTTGCATAAAATATCAACTAATGCGATACAAATTCTGCCACAGCCATTGAGCGAGCGAAAAAATATCGAATCAAATTTCACGCTAAAAATGCTACACAAATGTGTGATGTTTCCCAAGCTACTACTCCCAAACTACCTATTAAATGTAATGAAATCGCTTTAGAGCAGCAACAACGAAATGCTATTCAAAGTGTGGGTGGCTGTGAAATCAACAATCAAAATATCATAAAATGCAATTCCATATGTATCAGTATTTTAAACACAAACAGACTGTCATGATATTCGAAAGGACGCAGCATTTGTCCTTTTTCCCATGTGGCATTAAATGGCCAGGACAACCAGCAGTAGTTTAGAGCGTCATTAAGGTTTTATTTTGACACACACACACACACCAACAACTAAACACAGCATGCTGTGTCACCCCTTTGCATATTGCAAATGTCCCTCCATAACAAATGGTCTCAAATTATGTGAATGCGAATGGAATCCTCTTTAATTTGCTTTTAATTCCGCACCATAAAATGCAATAAAAAATTGTCATGACCAAAAGCAATAACTAACTGAGCGCTTATGGTTTGTTTTGTTGCATTTTTTTTGAAACGCACTCTACACACTGGACGGTGTGATAGTGCGACCATTTCATTTGTAGTTCCTCGAAATAATAATCCAGGATTTAGTGAAATATTTTCATTTTGAATCGTCACAAAAGCCTTGGCCTTTTTCTAAACATGTATGTAATCCCATTGAACAGACCTAACCTGATAAAATATATTGATATTGAAATTATATAAAAATAATATATTTTCCATAATAATAATAGAATCATTCATTGGAATTCAATAATCAAACAAAATATTTGCTATTTGTCATCTTTAAAATATTATTTAAACACACCCTTTTGTAGGATGTTTAAAATTCGACCAGGCCGTACCTAATGTCTGTATTATTCGTTAGTGTAGTTGTTTGTGTTCCGCATACCAAATTGTCAAAAAAACTTATCTTATAAAATTTTCCATGGCAATGAGCTAAAATTGCCGTCAAAAAGTTTTAATATTTAAACTGCACTCGTAGGATTTTGTAAATGTATGACCATTGTGAGTATATGGTGCCCTCCATAATTTATATATTCGTGCATATGGTGTCTATATGAAAACATGGATCGATGTGGATCATAGTCACTGTAGATGTTTCCACGTAACTTCAATTGATTATTATAATTTTACCAGAGCGGTGAACTGAAATCACATGGGAGCTGCAACGGTTTTCTTCACACTATAGTACGCGACCACAAAGTCAAACACTCTTTATAACTCCACTTGTCACGGAAAGACCGCCTACCACTTATTTATTTTTTCTTTGTCTTTTTTGGCGCAGGGATGCCAGTTTATTTTTGACCTCCACCCCCAATTTGCTTGTGGTAAATCGCCCGAATTCTACAAAAATAATAAATTATACCACAAAAATAATCATAAAATCGTTACTATTTTATTTAGGAATTAATGTAGGAAGGTTAACTTTAACTATTAATTTCTAATGTCGTATACAAAGATTAATCAAATCATCTCATTGTCTTTGTGTGCAACACTTTGTGGAAAAGGGTATCTTCAGTTTGAAATTGAAATTTAATGAAGTCACATATGAGCTTGCACTTCACTTCGATACAAATACGCCTCTCTATTGGATTTCTTACTTCTCTAGAAATCACATATTACAAGTGATGTTGATAACATTGTACTAGGATTCTCTTTATTAAAATTTGTATTTATTTTTTTTTCACCACACTAGAAACCACAAATTTCGTATGCAACAAAAAATAAAAATGTTGTGTCCTGGACGTATTTTCTTGTTTGTGCAGTTTGTGTAGGTACTGATCATAAAAAATGAATTTTATGTTTTTTAATGTTTACTAATATTTAAATTTTCGTTGCAGTCCGAAAAAATATATTTTGTTTGAAAAATAATATCTTTTAAAAGTTCTGTGGAAAAACTGGTGTTATTGTTTTAATATTTTAATTATTTATTTTTCAATATTTCAATTGAATTCTTCAGTCATCTTCAGGAATATCTGTACAAGAATTATAAACATAAAAATTTTACCTAAAAACGGTACACCATACTAACAAACAAGTAAGCAATAATTACATTTATGAAAAATTAACAGAAGTCCCTCGCAGCCCACTGTACAATACTGACAGAAGAAGAAAATTATAGCAAGCTCACTCTTTGTCTGTTATTACCGACGCATCGTTGGGCAATAACAGCGAATATTACTGTTAAAGCTTTTTACAGCAAAATATTAAAATAAGAAAAAACAATGGATACACATACAAATATACACGAAAATGCCATGAATATATATGTTTGATTGCTAAATGTTATAAATATATTTGAATTTCTTAGCAAAAACCTTTAAAAACAGTAAAATAACGACACACAATTGTACTTTGCAGAAGCAAATGTTATTGCTGTTCGGTGGCATAGCTCGGCCTCTCTACAAGTTAACAGACAAAGAGCGAGATTTCCCCTCTAAACTATTGATAAATCTGATACAGAGAAATGAGCTAACGCATACAGTAGACAAATACAAACGATCGAAACTGACTTCAGTTGACGAAATCACGTAAAACAACTCGGACTTCTGTCAATTTTTCATAAATGTAATTATTACTTACTGCTTTTATACCCTCCACCTCCAGGATGGGGGTATACTAACTTTGTCATTCCGGTTGTAACACCTTGAAATATCGACCTGAGACCCTATAAAGTATATATATTCTTGATCGTCATAAAATTCTAAGACGATCCAGCCATGTCCGTCCGTCCGTCTGTTGAAAGCACGCTAGCATGAACGAAAGAAGCTAGGAGCTAGAAAGTTCAAATTTTCCATAAATGCGTCTTATAGTCATATATCAGTTGGGAATGAAACGGGGCGAAATCGGCCCAAAGGGAAAAATTTTTCCTCACAAGGACTAAAAATACCCATAATAATCCCTAATATTTTAGCGTATTTAAGCATGTTTGTCTGTTTATATTTGCTTGATATTTGGTATGCGCATTCCCCTTATAGCAAAAACGTGCACCATAAAGTGATTCTTATTTGTAGGGGGTGAAATGGGTCAAAAGGATAAAAGTGGTACATATTAAACGACAACAGCTAGAAACACGAAATTCGTTGTGTATATTCCTCTAATTGAGTAGATACATAATATTAAAGTATTTTTCCCAAATTCGTACTTTTAAGGGGTAAAATGGGTACGGAGGGATAAAAATAGTACCAACCAAATGGCTACACCTGGAATAATGAAATTCGGTGTATACATTCCTCTGATTGCGTAGACACTTAAAATAAACAGTTTTTTCGAAATTCGTACTTCTTGGAGTTAAAATGAAAAAAGGGGATACAAATAGTACCAATCAAATGACCGCAGCTAGAGTCATGAAATTCGGAGTATACATTCCTCTGACTGCGTAGACACGGAAAATAAACGGATTTTTCGAAATTCGTACTTTCAAGGGATACAATGGTACAGAGGGATAAAAATAGTACAAACTTATCGACTACAGCTAGAATGATGAAATTCTAACTGCGTAGAAACGTTATTACTTGGCTGCAGACTACCACTATCATGATTTCTAAAGGTTTCATTCAGGTGGCTTCGCAGCGACTTTTCAACATCAAACCCGGCCTCTATAAGGAGATGATTTTCACAAACGAACGAGAATCACAACTCACTTGCCGAATTTGCGTTTAAAAAATCGCACCAAGTAATAAAGTACACATGCCATCTTACATTATTTTTTTCATTTGAACTGGGATATTGTATTACAGATCAAAAAATACAAACGAAAAACTAAGATTATTTTTTTAATATTTGTATTTGTTTTGGTTTGGCTATATTAAAAAAATTATATTTTCCTGTAATATTACTGCACTTCTACGAAAACCGTCAATCCATGGTGGAGGGTATATAAACTTAACGCCGTTTTTACTTTTTTACGCGAAATTTGTATGTTTATAATTTTTGTACAGATATCCCAGAAGATGATTGAAGAATTCAATCGAAATATTGGAAAATGAATAATAATAACACCAATTTCTTAAAAATAGCCTTTAGCCGAACTAAAACATCATAAAGTTTAAATAAAAAGGCCAACGATACATACACTCATCAATTCTGTGGAATTTTGAAAATATTCATATGGGCTTCTCCCAGTGGCCCGGCTTAAACTGCTCCCAAAACAAGAAAGAAACTGAAAAAGTCGATCAGCCTTTTTTGTGTTTTAAAGCGCTTACAGAGTACTGCATTTCAGGATTTAGTACAAAATTATTAACAATTTTACACGGAAACGGACGCGACAAAAAACAGAAGTACTTGTGAAGGTCGTATACATATATAACTTTGTTTTTCCATATATACATGTAAATAAAGGTAAGAGGATATATTTTGTTCGTAGATTTATGAAATATGAGAACTATCTCTTAAATTTATTTAATTGGGTACAGCAGAGATACGGACGTGACAAATATTTCCACTCGTAGTAAAAAATATTAGTAATTTTCGTTATAACACTTCAACTTTTAATTGAAATAAAAGAGAACAAGTTAACTTCTAGTTTCATAATAAAAAAAGTTGTCGAAATAAGGAAAAAATAAAGTTAAAAGCTATTAGTGTGGTCTGATTTCATTTTTTTGGTAGACCTTTTTTGAGAGATGCCCATATGCAGTTCAATTTGATTATCATACAACGAAAAGTAAAAAAATGCCATATCGTCAAGTCAAATGTTAATCCAACAAACCTTTAAAAAATAGCCAAGTTTGTCGAGAAATCTCCATAACTGACTGTCCTGCTTAAAACTATAAGTTACAGGAGAGTAAAGTGTAGACATACTGAGAATCGAAATTTCTCCCTTAGCATGTTAAGTCATTTGAAGCAACATTAGATTGTTAACAGTTCGTTTTTCATTAAAAATGTGAAATTTTGTTTATTAGTCCATTTTTTGAATATTGCGATTTGACTTACTGCAATCAACATTGTCAAACAAGTTAATTTTATGTGTTAAAACATCCAAAAATAATAGATCAGTTAACATCGCAGTTATACTGATATTGCTTGAAAACTAACATGCTAAGAGACAAATTTCCACTCTCAGTATGTATAAGCTCTCTGATTAAAGCTATTAATTACAGTAGAGTAAAATAGTTTAAAGCTATTAATTAGAAGGGAGTTATACGTGGATTAATATGACATTCGCATATGAGTCAAACGGTATTTTGTAATGTAGTGTTCGTAGATGGCATGGATCATATCGTCGCTGTCGTAGCAAAAGTGGTTATGTGTAATTTTTCGAAAAAATTTTATTGTTGCATTTGAAATCTATTTCCATTATACGTTTATCCAACAAATCGTTATTCGACATCTTAATTGGTTCAGATTGTAACAAAAGTAGCTATATGTTTCAGGTATAAAAACTTGTATCAAAGGTAGCTATGTGTTCTCCAGCATTTTGTTTTCGAACAAATTAAGAAACAAAAATTTGTATAACCTGCCTGAAATTTGGAATGAAGCCGAACGATAATTCTGAACGATTTAATAGTGTTTTACGACACATTATAACATGGAGTTTTGTACCCAAACGGATGTCGAGAAAGTTCTTTTGAATAAAGAAGCTAATCACGGCATTCGTAAATGTAAGTTTTATCGCATCGTAAGAATTGTCGAAGGTACGACTTTCATTTTCTAATCGGTGCTTTGCGATTTGAGAATTTTTCCAATTTTTTTGTACTGGAAATTTTGGAGAGGACCTACAGCAGAGTTCAGATCACAGAATAATTCAAGAAGGATATTAAATATATCTGAATAAGGATCTTTTCTCGAAAAATAAATTAAATTTTCACCAGCGAAATAATGTCTTTCTTTTTGGAAATCAATGATTTAAAATGGAACGTTGGAACGATTTTATCTCATATCCCATATAGGGATGTCAAAAATCGGCCGTCTTCGGGAAGCCGGTTTACGGTTTTTATATTTGATAAAACCGGTTTTTTATAGGTAACTTTTATATTATTTTAATACTTTCTTGAAATTATTGAACACAAAATATTAAAACGTAAGAATTAAAATACTATAATACATTCATATTTCAAAATTTCTAATTTCATTTTCATATTTTAAATAAAAATTCACTTAAATCGCCGATCTTGTTTATTTAAATTACCAAATTATTTGTTTTGAGCTTTATTTTGCATACAACAAGAAGTACGTTAGAGATGCTATGCCATCTTATCCATTTTTTTACAAAAAATATTTAATATGAGACAAATGTGCTTATAAATGTCATTTACAAAGTCATATATTCGCAGATTATTTTTGAATGGAAATATACAGGAGATGTTCTCTTATCTTAACACTGCAGTATTGAGAGGTCAGTTCAGTTTATATTCGCAGCTGATAAATAAAACATGTGAGAGTTTCTTGTGCATTTTTATTGTAGAATATATCCATGAAACGCAAATGTTTTATAATTTAAAAACCGGTTAACCGACATGAAAACACCGTTTTCCCCGGTATGTCGTAAACACAAATTTATAAAAAACAGTGGACGGTGTCGGAGTTAACACCTGTTTTCGGTTTTGACATCCCTAATCCTATATCAAAACTTGGGCCTAAATTGTAAGTTCCATTTTTTCCACCTGTTCCCCTTTTACTGAAACGTATCATAATATGGAAAACTTGAAAGAATAAATTTGATCCGAAATTTGTCAGAAAAAATCTCGTGTCAAATTTCACGGCGATCTCAGAACAATTGCTATCTGTACTTCGATCACAAGGTTAAAGGATCCAACATACAATCCACGTAGTGGTGTAGGGTATTCAAATTAAGAAAGTATAGACAGATTTTTTTTTTATTTTTTTATTTAGTCTTACTAGATAACACTAGTCAACAGTCAAAATGTACTCGGGATGCGATAATTTTTTCTGTGTAGATAACCTTGACATGAGCTCGAAAAACGCAATAAAATTTTTTTTCGTTTGGTTTTTGTTTTATTTTTTTTTTTTAAATTTTAAAAATTTTTTTTTAGTTAATTTGTTTCGTCCGGCATAACTCGGGAACCACTAGCCCGATTTAATTGAATTAAATTTTAAAAAATTTAAAATTACAATTCCCTTAATCTGTTCATATATTGTTTTCCTATACAAGTAACAGTTTCCAAGTTAAAAATGATTATATAAAGGAAAAAACTTATTTTTTGCCTAAAAATTTAAATTTTTTTTTTTAAATCCATAAAAAATCCAAAATGGAAAAAAATGTCAAATCTTATTACTTTTACGTAAAGTCACATAACCTATGAGCAAAATGAGACAAAGATCATGAAAATCGATGCACGCGTTTCGCTTTTATTCGCAATTGAGTAAAGGTATGAATTTCAAAAATTTGCTCGACATATGCACAACTTTGTCTATGGTAAGGTTTTTTCTTTTTTTTTTTTGATTCTCAGAATTAACAAAACGGAATAAACAAAGGGTTATTTAATTTTTATGATTGCGTAAGCAAAGTAATAAACGCTAATAAATGTGCGTGAACAATTAAAAGGAAAAAAGGAAAGGGGACTTTTTTAATTATTTGGGTTTTCCGTTGGCTACCTGTATGATTTTTTTACAGAAATGCAACCCACATTTAAGGGTGGTCATTATTCGGAAAATTTAAGACTCACACATGGTGAAACAGGTATGTAGCCACCGTAAAAAATATACACCCATTTATAAGTACCTGTCAGTAAAATACTAAACAATACACAGTATAAATAGGTCTTCATTGATCGATTTTACTCATTCAACAAGTGTCGACGAACGCGATAGTTAAAATGAGCAAACGTTCGCGAGGATTTGAATGCAATACCAATCCAAGTAATTTTTGTTACATGTGCGGAGAATACGTTTCTGAAAAAAACAAGCGTTGTTTTTCACCTAAATTGAGAGATTCATTTGAAGAGAGCTTCAATTTAAAGGTCTCAAACATAGATGAGCGGTGGACACCAAGTGCTCTATGTCCAAGGTGCTACGTACAGCTAGCTGACTCAAGGTAAGTGTAGATTACGAAATTCAAGAACATATATAACTTATTATTGAAATTCTTTCAAACGACAGCCGAGAATCATCATGCCAATGCTTTGGAGAGCTCCGCTTTGCCATGTAACAGATTGCTACTTCTGTCTTAGCAAAAAAACAGGCGTGGGAAAAAATATACGATGGACTTACGCTGCTGTTTCAACAGTGAATTTTCCAGTGCCATTTTGCGAAGAACCAGTGGACCCGCAACCGTCCGTTTCAAGATGGGCATCTAATAATGAGGCGATACATCCAACATCAGATCCGGAGACAGTAGAAACCACATCAGAATGCGAGTCAACATATACATTGCATGGAGGTCAACGCTTATGTTCCCAAGCAGAACTGAACGATTGGGTTAGAGAATTGAAACTCTCCAAGGAAGATGCAGAGTTGCATGCATCGCGCATGCAACAGTTCGGTTTCTTGGCTCCAGGTGTGGTGACAACAATCTACAGGAAGCGTCATGAACCATACGCAAGGTACTACACAAAAAAAGACAACATCTGTTTTTGTAAGGACATTCCCGGATTATTTGGTGAACTCGGGTACTCTTACGATCCAGGAGAGTGGCGTCTTTTCATCGACAGCAACAAGCAGAGCCTTAAAGCAATTTTACTGCACAACGGCAACGAGAAACCTTCGATTCCAATTGCTCATGCCGTTGACACCAAGGAAACATACGAAGTCATGGACAATCTACTAAAGTGCCTTAACTATGAGAGGCACGATTGGAAAGTTTGTGCCGACCTTAAGGTTATCGGTATCCTTTGTGGATTACAAGGTGGATTCACAAAGTACTGTTGTTTTCTCTGCCTTTGGGACAGCCGCGATCGTCAACATCATTACACCAGGAGGAGTTGGACAGAAAGAGTTAACTTCATCCCCGGCAGCGACAACGTGAAATATACACCACTCATAAAAAAGGAAAATGTTTTTCTCCCACCTCTTCACATAAAGCTCGGACTCATAAAAAACTTCGTGAAAGCTATCAACAAAGATGGCGAAGCGTTCGCCTATTTAAAAACCATTTTTCCTCACCTTTCATCGGCAAAGATTAAGGAAGGCGTTTTCGACGGTCCGCAAATTAAAAAGTTGTTGCAAGACCAACAGTTTGAACACATTTTATCAACAAATGAAGCTGCAGCTTGGAACTCATTTCGGCAAATTGTTTCCGGATTTCTTGGAAACAACAAAAGCTCAAATTACAGAGAGATCGTCGAACAACTACTCCAAAATTATAAAAAAATTAGAGCAAATATGTCGCTTAAGATACATTTTCTACACTCGCACTTGGACTTCTTTCCGGACAACCTGGGCGATGTGAGTGACGAGCATGGTGAGCGTTTTCATCAGCAAATGAAAGAAATTGAGCACCGATACCAAGGATTTTGGAACGAAGCTATGATGGGGGACTATATCTGGTTCCTGATAAGAGAAACAGACCCACAACAATATAAAAGAAAGACAAAAGCACATAATTATTTTTAATTTGAAGGTTTTTATTTTTGTGTTTAGATATTTTTTTTTTACTTTTTTCTAATTAATTAATGTTGATATCCTTAGGATAATTTCTTGTACATATATCGAATTGTTTTTTAATTTAAAGTCATATATTTTTGTCACCCAACAAATTTTAATTTTTTTTGTAATAAAAAAGAAAAAACCTTACCATAGACAAAGTTGTGCATATGTCGAGCAAATTTTTGAAATTCATACCTTTACTCAATTGCGAATAAAAGCGAAACGCGTGCATCGATGTTCATGATCTTGGTCTCATTTTGCTCATAGGTTATGTGACTTTACGTAAAAGTAATAAGATTTGACATTTTTTTTCATTTTGGATTTTTTATGGATTTAAAAAAAAAAATTTAAATCTTTAGGCAAAAAATAAGTTTTTTCCTTTATATATTCATTTTTAACTTGGAAACTGTTGCTTGTATAGGAAAACAATATATGAACAGATTAAGGGAATTGTAATTTTAAATTTTTTAATTTTTTAAAATCGGGCTAGTGGTTCCCGAGTTATGCCGGACGAAACAAATTAACCAAAAAAAAATTTTTTAAATTTAAAAAAAAAAAATAAAACAAAAACCAAACGAAAAAAAAATTTTTATTGCGTTTTTCGAGCTCATGTCAAGGTTATCTACACAGAAAAAATTATCGCATCCGGAGTACATGAAATTTTTTTCATTTTGTTGAGTAGTGTAATTTTTAAATCGACTACTATATTTGTCCATTTTATTCCAACATCTCATCTTAAAACGTTGAAACTCATGAATATTACATCAAAAATATATAACCCAAAATATTATTTAAGAAATTTCAATAAATAAATTCCGTAATAAAAGTATAAGTGTAAATGTAGTTTTTTAGAAAATCATTTAACCAGGCCAAAACGACATAAATTAATGAAAAAAATTGAAAATTTTATGAGAAATGGGTGTAGAAAAAAACAAGTAAGAAAACGTCAGTCGGCTAAACCGACTTATATGTACCCTCACTCTCAGAGAACACATGTATGGAAGGACTTAACTTTTGCTTAGCGCCGGAGTAGTTTGTGGGAGCTACTAGAAGTTTGTGCCAAATGGACCCATCTTCCACATTTGTTGTCAATTGTAAAAACACCATCAAATATCAAGTCATAGGCGTTATAAAGCATTTCATTTTACCTAGGGTGGAGACAATTGTGTGGGAGGTACAAGAAGGGGCGTGGCTAAGCGTAATTATTTTTTAGTTTGAAGTGATTACAAAAATATTTTCAAATAATAAATTTCAAATGATTTGGATAGTTGATATTACTTTTAATAATATAAATTAATTGTAAACTAATGTCCATATTTTGTTGTAGAAAGCAGCCCTTGTGTTCCCCATGTTAGAAGTGTGTTATATACCAAATTTACCTTCGGTTAGAGTCAAATTTCGAAATTATTTATTTCTAAATTTAAATTTGCTAGAAAAAATAGTTTTGTGCTTAAAAACACATAGCTACTTTTGTTAAGAATTTTTATAAATTTATAAAAATTTATTTCAAATGCAACAATATATTTTTGTTCGAAATTTTACTGCCAACAAAAATCTTAACTACATATAATTTTATATCTGGGGGAAATCCCCTCAACTGACAACAAAAGATATGATAATAACTTGTAACTCAAATATATTTCAACTAATCGTGATAACCCATATATTTAAGCACATTTTTTGGGTATTCACGAGAACTAGCACTACGCAATCGTTTCATATTTTTTTGGCAATCATTTCAATATTTCAAATGATACCAAAAGGGATCCAAAATGTAATACTTTAGTTGCCAAATACCTCTGCCCTAAACATGTGATAGTTTTTAATATTTTCAGTTGTAAACAAAATAAAAAACTAACCCGTTTTATTAGTTTTCTATTTATTCGAATGTCATACTCCATTTAAATTTTAAATGTTCTGATTTTTTATTGCTCATGAATGCCGAGAATTTATAGGACATAGCCAAGTGTAAAGACGTGCAATTTATTACGTACAAATGGACAAATATGTACCTAAATACCAGTAAATGTATAATAAAGGACAATGCGAATGCATATGTGTGTATTTTTCCACAACCACACACACGTGCACCATACCCATGTGTATGCCTAGTATTGATGTCCTTTTGTAGTCAAGTACGTTCAATGCTCTTTTATTTCATGACCTCATAAATATAGGGCTATACTACTCGTCCGTTTAACTTTATATCTCTGTACATATGGGAGAATTCAAGTCAAATGTTCACAATTTATAAATTATATTATATTTTTTTCATGAACTTACGACTGGTGAAGTTCTTTTCAAATATTTTGGAATTGTGGCCTCAAATGTTGATTTTTTTTAGGAAAATTTTCACTGACAAGGATTGAAAATACCCCAAATACTTCCTAATATTTAGAGTATTTGCGCACACTTTTCTGCCTTGATATTTGATAAGATTAAACTTCATATTTGATAAGATTAAAGCATAAAGTGAATCGAAATTGCTTCCAATCAACCGACAGAAGCTGAAAATGTGATATTCTAATCGCGTAGACACATACAATAAACGATTTTTCGGGAATTATTGTATTAAGGGGAAAATGTGGGAAAAGGGATAATGAAATACGCGGTTCGTACTTTACAGGCTCTCGTAATAAAGAGATCTTTCGATATGCCTACTTTTGTGTCAAAATGGGGAAAAATGGACGAAATCAGTACCGACATGTGGCGTGGCCACATATTTATATTTATTCCAATATTATTAGAATGAAACTCTTATTTAAAACTGTAAAGACAAGTGCATAAAAATATAGTCGCTCTATAAGTCGCTCTCGTGCAAAATCGTTCTTCTTTTCGAGATGTTCTAAGGAACAAAATGAGAAGCGATAGCAGATTGTCGTGTGCCTTCAATTGCTAAGTCGGTTGGACCTCGTGAATGAATCATGCGAAGTCTTTGTTCATCAGTCATTTGCGTGAAATGTTGAGTGGTTGAGATCGATGGCTAGTCGATGTATCAGAACTGAGTCGCGCACTCTCGGCAATTTGGGCGACAATGACTTCGTGTTGTCGTCAATCAGGGTTTAGATTCAAATAGGCAGCTTGCTCAATACGAAACAGTTTCAACTCTGGCTAAGACAATCTGATATTATTTAAATCCTGTTAGAACTAATCTCACAAATATCATTGGCTGCCCAGTATGAAGGTATGACCACTGGTAGCTACACGGATATCAATAACAATGACATTAGGTGGTATTTAACGTGAAGTGACCTTGTCGTTAAGTAGCAAATTTTTGATTAGACGGTAGATTAAACAGACGCAGCTGGCCTGGGTTTCTTTTTACAGTGGGTCAAAGTTTTCATTTTTTTGGTCGAAGGGAGCATTAAACTAAGTGAAATTTTGACAATTTAATATCTTAGAGAATTCTTATTATCAGAACTATATTGTGGAGTTTTATGAGGATCATTTTTGTGAAAGATCTTAACCCTCTAGCTCCTCTTAACCCTCCCTCTAGCCGATTAACCGATTTGAATTGTTGGAAACATCGTACATAAATCTAATATGGAAATAGTGAAGATTAGTTTTTTTACTGTGAAGATAAACTAGGGGAACTGAATTGAGTGCAGAAAATGAGGTTGAGTCCTTAGATTGAGCCGACACATTTATTTACGATATGAAATTATATAACTGATTACAAAATTGAAATATTTAACAAATCAGAAGAAAAACAATTATTATTATTATTAAATAATTTCCTTTATTCAAATATTTATATACAAGTTATGAGATTTTACATTGATAGTATTACAGCAATAGATATCAATTTGGATAGACCTTACTAAGAAAATTACATTATCACAGTTAAGGAGAAAAAATTAGGTATGAGAAACCTTTGAAAGGCAATAGAAAAACGATTAAAATTTCAATATTATATGGAGAAGTAAGACGTAAAATATCATCATGAAACCTATTAGTGTTTTTTTCTATTCGCACCTAATGAAATTATTAGAACCTGTTATGTGTACAGAAATTATACATACATAAATGTGTATTACAGAACAGGATTATATCGAAAACTTTGATACTGAACCCACGTTCTGGTATAATTGTGCAAACCTTTGTCGCATATTCAATTCTGACAGCAGATGTGATTCAGATATTATAAATATTAGTGTGGCTATTGTTGACTAACGATGACCAATTCAAAAAAAACTTAAAGTTTTGTTTCACAGCTTTTTGATTTCTAATCGTATATTTTAAAATCCTTCCAAATTTAATCAATTTATTTTATATTTATATCCAACTTTAGTAATCTAGAGCTATATTTTTAAAATCATATGTCTCTTTGACAGTTGGGTTTTTGACATCTCTTCTTAAAATTCGTCCATGTTCTTTTAGAAGATCGATCTTTTTCGACAAAAAATGTGATTTTTCTGTAGAGCACAGTGAAAAACAATACAATTTGGATATGTTTGCAAAATTTTCATTTTCTTGGCATATGGTTAAAATGATTTGTTTGCGTGGCATTTGTGTTTTGTATTTTTTTCTCGATCTATTCAACGGATCCGACTAATTTTTTGCTTATGTATTAAGAACCAATGTCGCTTGTAAGAGGATTAGGATGAGTCACGAAAATCGATTCCACCCCCAGAAATGAAGATTTGATTGATTACTGATGATCTGTAAAATATTTCGACACGGGGCAAGCCATCTGTGATCTAAACACCTGTTCTGAAAACATCATGTTTTCCCGTGTAATTTTATATGTTGGATTTTTGTCCAATTTTTTCTGAATTAATAAACCATTGGAAGCACTTTAAATAACATTTTTTACTCTTGTCTTAGAATAAATCATTGGTTTTATTGTTGGACAGCTAAAGACTCATATTTTTTGGAAACATTTTGCAAGAGATGTTATGAAAAATAAATATAGGGAATCTATACCTTTCCAACGATGCCTCAATGATGAATATCGAACGAAAAATGACGTCACTGACTCCATGTGTGTAAAATAATTTTATACAGGAGACGGATTTTCAGAGCCAAATTTTCAAACTTTTTGTACAAAAAACGTGCGCTACGGCGTCAATTTCCTTTCAATGTTAATCATTAAGGCATCATTCAATAGGTATTGACTGCCGCTATTTATTTTTATGAAATAGTAAAACCAAATACGAAAAATATTTCAGTTGCCACTATGAAAAACACAAAAAATTACTATAAAGATCCAATAATTCGACCAACAAGTAACACTAAGACAAGAATCAAAAATTATGTTTAAAGTGCTTTCAAGGGTCTATTATTTCAGAAAAAAATAGAAAAATTCAGAACAAACAAAATTGTTGCTGATCAGTTGTTGTTGATCATCAGTTGCAATTGAGGGTCGCGCATTTTTTAACTGCAGGTCTTAAATGGGTTAAATGTGAAGTGAAAACTGAGGTATCAGGCCAGTTGCATCGTAAATAGATTCTAGTTTTATGCAAAGCTATTTTTGAGAAAAAAATTTAACATTTTGGTCTTTCAATGGATAAAATGGGAAGAAAACTGCACGTAATATTTTACAACAACACCCTCCTAAGAACGAGACTGTGTAGAACTGAAGTTATAGGTCATAGCAAAACTGTATACTATTTTTTTATTTCGTGGTCGCTTGTTCTTTTTTACAGAACATTTAATTTCCAAAGGATATAGATGTTTCAATAATTTACTTTCCTACTCTTGCGTGCCGTACAATGGCGATATGGATATCAAATGAAATAGAATACTAGTTGCTAAAAATACTTCAAATTTCATGCTTGAATCTGTATCATTTTAGCATTAACAACATTTCAATTTTCCCCTTAAAAATTAAAACCAAACTAATTTTTAATGGGAAATAATTTAAATGGTTGTTATTGCCTAACTAATATAGATAGAAGAATGTAGAAGTAGTCTATTTATTTATTTACTGTCAACTCCAAAAATCAAATTCACGTATTTTCAAAGTAATTGATTTTTTTTAATATTTTTAGATGTTTTTGCAATTGTTGGCAAATTTGTGATAGAGGTGTTGGAAAGCGGTTGTTTTGAAGGTGATATTCCCTTTGTATCTGTATTTGTTTTATCGCCAGCTTTATTCATAGTTTATATTTGGTGGAAATTTCAAAATTTCGTTCAAAATGTAATGTATTTCCAACATTCAGACGGATATGTGACGTTAAAATCTGATGACGGGTTCCATTGTTTTTATACACTCCACTCAGGAATTATGTACTTGTGCATATATTTGCAACACCCAAAAGGAATGGTGTTAGACCCATCGTTTTTTAAACAGATCGGCTTAGACTCACTTTCTGAGTCAATTTAGCAATGTCCGTCTGTCCATCTATTGTTGTAATCAAATTACAAGTCGCAATATTAACAAAAATTGGCTCAAGTATGTTTTATGGATCAATGACGAACGCTATTTAATTTGAAGCAAATCGGTTCAGATTTATATATAGACCCCATACAAATGTCGCTTTAGAAACCACATATTATACCCGATTTTCTTTAAATTTGGCACAACATCTTATAATCCAACTAGAAATATCTATGGTTTCAATTCATTCAAATTTAGATATAGCCCCCATACAAATGTCGTTCCCGATTTGACTTTTTCCGCTCTAGAAACCACATATTATACCCGATTTTCTTTAAAGTTGGCACATCATCTTATAATCCAACTAGAAACACCTGTGGTGAAAGCGTGTAAGATGGGTTCAGATTTAGATATAGCCCCCATACAAATGTTGCTCCAAATGTTTATGTGATCATGTTTTACCTTGAAACATACATTATGAGAGTGAGTCAAACTGGCCCAAGATTAGGACCCATACAAAAATCCTTCCCGATTTCGCTTCTTACCGAATTGAATTGCAATGGGGTAGAAAGTGAAGGGTATCATATAGTCGGCCCTGTTCGACTTTAGCCTTTCCTTACTTGTTATATCGTTAAGGAAGCCATCTCTTAACAAAACCCCCAAGAACACCGACTTTGGACTACTGTAAAACTCAAAGCACGTACTTAGGGATGTCAAAACCGTTGTTAACTCCGACACTGTCCATCGTTTTTTTCAAATTGGCATTTTCGACAAACCGGGGAAACCGGTGTTTTCATGTTGGTTAACCGGTTTTTAAATTACAAAACATTTGCAATAAAAATACGCAAGAAAATGTTAGAGTAATGATTTGTTTACTAGCTGCGAATATAAACTAAACTGATCTCTTAATACCGCAGGTTTAAGATTTTCCCAAAATATTGATTTGTGACTTTGAAAAAACCAAGTAGGATATCAAATAAAGAGTGATTTTTTTGAGGTTAGGATTTTCATGCATTAGTATTTGACAGATCACGTGGGATTTCAGACATGGTGTCAAAGAGAAAGATGCTCAGTATGCTTTGACATTTCATCATGAATCGTCTTACAAACGAACAACGCTTGCAAATTATTGAATTTTATTATCAAAATGCGTGCTCTGTTAAGAAAGTTCATTGCGCGCTTCCATTTTATGGTCAGTTTAATCGACCGGCTATTCGGGCTATTGTGACTAAATTTCGCACCAAATTTACATTGTTGGACATTAAACCACCAACACGCTTACGTAGAGTGCGAACTGAAGAAAATATCGCAGCTGTATCGGCCAGTGTTAATGATGACCACCAATTTTCGATTCGTCGCCGTTCGCACCAATTGGGTCTCTGTTACTCAAAAACGTGGAAATGCCAAAATTGGACTAAGCGGATGGACCACCTAAGACGCAGCCGCGGTCAACATTTAAATGAAATTATCTTCAAAAAGTAAATGTCATGGACCAATCTAACGTTTCAAATAAAGAACCGATGAGATTTTGCAAATTTTATGGGTTTTTTTTTAAAAAAAAAGTTATCAAGCTCTTAAAAAATCACCCTTTAGCTTCGTTTGGAGCTTGATGTGTAGCAACGAAGCCATTGACTATTATTTTATTGGTTTATACCTTAAGGGATCATGTCTTATTCGATTCAACATTCACGTCTAATAATATCGGAAATTTAATTGAGTGTGAAATTAAAACTTATGACTCTGGCAGTAAAAAAGAGATTCGAGAGCATTGATGGAGGTAGAAAAGGTACGAAATGTTTATTTAATAACTAGCTGTTTGTACCCGGCGTTGCACGGGTTTTCGTCTTCCTTATGTATATAACTTTGTATGCTCGCAATTTTTGTTTTGTATATTTTTACTTCTGTAAATTAGTTTAAATTAATACTTATTTATTTAAATTCATAAGTTACATTTTTAAAATGTAAAAACTTCATGAAAATTTAAATAATTTTTTCAGTGTTTCTTTAAAGAAAATGTAACATTTTTTAGAGAGTTAATTAATTATGGTAATTTTTTCTAAGAATGTATTTTGTGTCTATTAGTTAAGTTAGTCAGTATTTAATTGGAGTGCTTCGGGATACACGATATTTACAATTTTTCCACCTTGTTCAAGTAAATTAAAGTTTTAGGGTTTGAGAGCAAGCATGTGAAAAACATGGATTTTCCAGATTCAATCCACAAACTTCAAGTGATTGTCCTGTGCTTTGATTAGCAATCAATGACGTTGGGCATTAGTCGCTTAAATTATTAACATCGTTGTTTTTTTCAGCCGATATAGCACGGACGTAAAACCACTCTTTGTTTCCATAGTTTGTGGTAATTTGTGGGAAGACTTTCTCCATTAATTGTTGAATTGATTCCTGAATGACATTTTTGAAAATGTAATACTCCTTTTCACTGCATCAACTGATACTTTTCCATTACCAACATCCAGTAGATATTTCGAAAATATAGCTGCTAAGTCATTGTGATGCAGATGTACACGCATATTGGTGGTCAGATTAATTTTTTGTACATATCGCCAGAGATGCGGGTGCTGATTTTGGAATCGGAAGTCTCCAGCTAGTAAAATAAGAGTTACACCGAATGGTTGTGTATTTGATATTAAATCTTAAAGTGTCCGACTAAGCGCTTGTAGGGATTTCTTATGTGCCATAGTGCAGTCATCCCACACAATCAGCTTGCATGTTTTGAGCATTTTCGCCATGCCTGAACTTTTGCCAATATTACAGGTTGGAGAATCGACAAATTGCATATTCAATGGCAATTTCAACGCTGAATGTGCCGTTCGTCCTTCATCCAATAATGTAGCAGCAATGCCGGGGGAAGCAATAGCTAAAGCTATCCCATTTTGAGATGGATGTGCGTGAATATCAAACTGATGAGAAAGGTTTTAACTGTGGCTCCTGGTGCATCGAGAAAAAAAATACCGCCGCTGTCATTTGTAACTGCAGTTATAACTTTGTCAAAGGCCACTTGTTACTTAGCAATTAATAGAGGTTTTTTGTTGCGACAAACAAACGCAAGTCTTCAACATTGAATTGCCGTTCTCTTAGCAAATCTCGATCAGTAACGTTCAGGCACTACCATTCCAAGTTGATTAAGAGTTTTGTTGCTGATGGTTAGGCATATGTCTTAAATTTTTATCAGCGTATCGTTGAAAATGTTAATCGCAATTGATATAGAATCGTAACGGTGCGATAATGATGCAAAATGTCCTCACTCAAACCCTCTTTGAATTTTTCCCAGAGGTCTTTTGGGTTAGATGGCGAGCAAGTTCTTAATATTATCGCAAACAAAGTTCGTATCTGGAGAGGATGACCGCTGACAGAAGCATACATTAAGGTGGTCTGCCAGTTTCTGACACGCCTCTCTAAACTGTTCTTAAATTTGAAACTGAAGTGGGTCCTCTCACGTTATCTAATAACATTCTGATAAACATTTTGATACCCATCTACTGGAACACCTTGCTTGGTTCGAATATGAGGAGACGCGCCAATTGTTCTTATATTCAAGAACCAAACCTTTACCTGAACGTAGCGGCAGAAAAAAAATCGGAACGTGTTACTGTATAATATTGTTGTTTGGGTGGAGCCGCGTCCCTTTTTGTAGCATGACCTTTTTATAGTCAAGGGCCATCCTCTGTTCGTTACAATAAAATTTTAAAGTGAATCAATGTATTTTGTTATAATTTTAAAATATAGCTTTTGTGATGCCCATTTGTCGTGCCATCCTCTATTATAGCCAGAAAACATCCCCTTTCCACAGGCTAGATACAATAAAATGTTCAAGAGAATCCGCCATTCGTTACGTGTTTTGTGATAATTTTAATGTATAGTTGGTGTGTGTTGGTGTCACGTCCATTTGTATCATGACCATTGTATAGTCACCATTCAGAAACTATCCTCAGTTCATAAGTTAGTCACAATAAAATTTTCAAGAGAATCCGCACTTCGGAACGTGTTTTATGATAGTTTTCAAATATAGTTTGTGTGGGCGGTGCCACGCCTCTTTTTCGTATAATGACCTAGTATATCCTGGAACCATCCCTTGCCCAGAAGTTAGCTGCAGTAAAATTATAGAGCGAATCCACCCATCGGTATGCCTGTTGTGATATTTTTAAAATATTTTTTGTGTGGGAGGTACCACCCCCTTTGTCCTATCGTGACCTATCCAGGAACCATCCTCTGTCCAAAAGATAGATACAGTAAAATTTTCAGGTGAATCGGTCCACCGGTTTGGCATCCTATACGCAACATACAGACATACAGACACACATTGATTTTTATATATATAGATAATATTAACAGCGAATTTGTGAACACCTCCTGTATATTTCCATCAAAAAATTAGTATTCGAACATATATATTTGCACAATAATTTGGTAATTTAAACAACAAGATTAAGTGAATTTTCATTTAAAATATGAATTTGAAATTAGAAAATTTGTTTGTGTTCAATGATCTTAAAAAAGTATAAAAATAGTATAAAATGTCCCATTTTAGCTTATATATAAAAAACAGGTTTGAGCGGTTTCGCCGGTTTTTCAAGTTTTAAAAACGAAACCCGGCTTTTTAAAAATTGTAAATTTTTGAACAAAACGAAAACCGGTTTCCCGAAGAGGGCCGGCTTTTGACATACCTACACGTACTACGGAAAACGCTACATTACTCGCAATCACTAAATTTTTACCAAAATCTTAGGAGATGAATATCCATACCTATGTGTTTTGGTTCGTTTTCTGATGGAATTGCCCCATAAAAGCACGTTTTTAAAACCAATGCTTACATGAAAGAAATCTATAATTGACGACCCTATACTCTGCCGGCAATACTATTGAATGCACTCCCCAGGGTGGAGGATATGCCCACTTTATTTGTTTTGTTTTTTTTTACATATTTTGTTTGAAATAATTGTGTTTTTCTGGGTCGACAACAAAAGCACAAAATTGCATAAAATATTCTCCACTTGGCATTCTTTTACTAACCCGTTATCTAACAGAAAGTCAATAATGAAAGACAAGAGTACAGAGATGGGATCAGGATTAAAGGAAATGACTTTTTGCAATGCCTGCGGTAAACCTTTGGAATTTTCTGGTTGGGTGACTACGTGTATATCGATTTTTTATGTTCTAGGAAAGTTGGGTTTTTTCACAAGTCACTATAACCGCATGTAATTGCTATATACGAGTATTTGAAATGCATTTAATGAGTTCTATAAAATCTACATACATCAAATATCTATAGCTTCGGGAAGTGTATTTTCAGGAGGAACATATATAATATATAAGTTATACATATAGTGTTATACAGATACCACATGGGATTGGCACCCAATGCCTAAACATACCTTTGTGCATATATTTATTCCCATTGTCTTTGCTATTCATTGACTTCGTACGTGTGTGTGTTCGTGTTTTTCCTGTAGGCCAAATGCAAATATATTTGTATGCCCATCCAAAGGGGGGGGGGGCTAATTCATTTGCAGTCTTTTCACAATCTGAACACTTCAACATGACGACACATGCTGATTGTTTAATTTGTTGCCTAGAAATAGGAAAAGCTGTTGACATTAGTCGAATTGGAATAATTAATATTTGAAATGGTATTCAATGGGTGGACATTAGAGTGAGTCACCTTTAAAAATAAATGCAAAATATTGTAAAATAGAAGGCCATACAAAATGGAAATATTCATGAAATATGACATTGTGCACACTCTAATGTTCATACATGAATGCATAATGTCCATGCATATCCATACGTATTCATATATGTATGTGTTTCAATGTGTGCGTATTTGTTTGTATATTTATTCATTTTGACATTTCCACAATACGTCTGACATTTAGGACACTGCAGTATTATCGAACTGAGTGACATTGTGACGCAAATTGTTGGCAGTTGCAGTGTGTCGCCGAATACATATCTGATAGAGATATATATGTCCATATACATACACACACCAGTGGACAGATTACAATGTGAATGCGTGTCAAGTTACAATCATCATGAGTTCAAAGAGGCCAATGTTTGACGCATCACTTGATAATTGTTCAAATACCGCACATTCAATATTTGATATGAAGAAACCGTGAACAAAGTGGCAGATCTGTTTCAGCGAAACTTCACACAAGTTTCACCGGGGCAGTAGTTAAACATACATTAGGTATATGTACCACTCGCAGACCAGCGAAAACCAAGCCAAATCCTTATCATGAGTTTTGTGGTCGACGGAGCCTTGTCTAGCTGGAGGGTATGATAAAATGATAACAAAACGACTTAACGAATGCGACAAACATACAAATACAAGTAAGGAAAGGCTAAAGCCGGACGGGCCGCCTATATGATACCCTCCACTCTCTACCCCATTTTAATTCAGTTCGGTAAAAAGGTGAAATCGGGAAGGATTTTTGTATGGGCCCGAATAATGGAACATTGTTACCTACTCTCATAAAGTATGACTCAAGGTAAACACTACAGCGCACAGTGGAATATTTTCATACAACCTGCGGCAAAAATTAGAATTAATAGATCTAGGACCTTGAAATTTCGCACACATCTCTTATATCGTCAAATTAGATCAAAAACAATTTCTGTTTAAATCCGCCCACAACCACGCTCACCTCCCATGTAAGTTAAAATGAAAAAACGACACAGATTTCTTATTTTAATATATATGTGAATACAGATCATTACCAGTGATTTCATTTGAGTCCACAATTAAATGAAAATTGTCAGTGCCACCACGCTCAACGCCAAAATATTTTTTTTTTTTTTTACGATTTTTGAATTTGTTTACAACAATTATTTTATTTTTTAATCGATGCCACACGGTTATTATAGCTTTGCACTTAACTTAAGATTAATATCGACCCCATATTTGCATGCGATCGCATGCGATAAAACCTTACATCCCTAAAGTATGCTTTAAATAAATTTCCCTAAATACATTAACAGAGAACAACGAAGAAACTATTGCTTCATTTTTGGCTTAGAAGGTTTTACCATTTCTGTAATTAAATCAATCTTGGCAGCTATAAGCAGAATATTCTTTTTATAATGTATAAATAAGACAATAGTTTAACAATATTTGTAAATGCCGAGGCATCAGTTAGCCTCGCGAATATAGTTTTATACTGTAGAAAATTACCAATACTGAATAAATACAACCTTCAGGTGAACCTCTTTCTGAAAAGGTAAGCAACAACGTAGTTACACTTTTTTAAAAGCAAAAGAACTCCTCTACTAACTTGCAACTATTTTAGCATTTATGAACTTTAAATGCATCCACGGCTAAAATTAACCGCGATATTGCCAAGATTTTTTAGATTGAACTTCAATTGCATCCACGGCTAAAATTAACCGCGATATTGCCAAGATCTTTTAGAATATGCGAAATAGGAATGTTCTTTGTAAAATTCTGTCAGTAAAGTTGATATTTGGGCGCATGAAATTTGGGTGTTTTTGCCGATGAAACCCAATCATAGACTGATATGATTTGACCAATTTGTCAAATCGAGAAGAATATTTGTATCGGGGCTATATCCAAACATGGAATGAATTGACCCACTTTCACAGTAGGTCCTTCCAATTCAAGTATAATGTGTTATGCTCAATTTTAAGAAATTCGGTGAAAGTACGTGGTTTCGAGGGCGGAAAAAGTCAAGTCGAGAGCGAAATTTGTATAAATATATATTATATATATTCTGAACCCAAATATAAATATATAAATCTGAACACAACTGACACATTTTTCACCACGGGTGTTTCTAGTGGAAACATAAGATAAGATAAGCCAAACTTGCAAAAATATGTGTTTTCTACACAGTCAGATTTATGCATTCATCGAATTCCATGATCTGCACTTCTGCTGTTCGGTACCATTTTTATCGCTCTTTTCCAGCTGCACGAATTTCAAAAAAATATTTTTATTTTCTATCAATTATTAATTCTCACAAAGGAAGTTTTTGTTTTGATAATGGAAAGGAGGAGAACCACACTCAACCATACATACATTTGACAATATACGTATTTCATGTCGTAACATTGATACCATTTTTATCCCTTTTCGTCCCGTTCCAGCCGCTAAGTCTTTCGCTCTACAATAAATTGCAAATCTAAATATTGATTGGAATTCACAGTCCATCGTAAGGTGGAGGGTATAAAATATGTGCGCACATAAGAGAAAAGTGGAAGATTCATGTCCAATTTTTACATAATTTATTTAGCTTATTTCTCTACAAGATATCATGATTTCAGAATGGGGAGATTGGTTCAGAAATGTTAGCCCTTTTATCAAAATAATTTCCTCTTTCATCAAGACAACATTTCAACATTTTACGGTATTCACACCTCTTCTAAAATGCGGTTTTCGGGACAATTGATGTAGGTGACTCGAAAGTGGTGACATAAAAATATTTAAAAAAATCGTCAACTGAATTTGTTGGCAATGGACCAAAATGTTCCACAGGCTAATTCAGTCAAAAATATTTGAATCTTCTTATGTCATTAGAATTGTACTATCTGTAAAAACGAATAGAATTTATGAAACAAATTTCAGCGAAATTTATTAAAGTTAAAATCGAGAGGTTCAAAATCTTGTGGAATTATCAAATAATGAAGAAATTCTCCCAATTTTACTGTTTTAAGAAAATCTCGTCCGATCCGACCAGTTTTTTTACAAAAAGAAACTGTTAAACCAGAGCTGTTAAGTAATGATTAGTAATCGTAATCATTAGTAATTAGATTACTTTTTTTTAAAGTAGAAGTAATGATTACAATACGATTACATTCAGTTTTATACGATTAGTAATTGATTACGATTACAAGTAATCAAAAAATAATCAGGATTACTTGCGATTACTGAAAAATAATCAAAAATAATCAAAAGTAATCATAAATGAATTCGACTACTTTAAAAGATTACTTTTGATTACTTTTGACTATTTTAGATTACTTTTGATTACTTTTGATTTTTTGTGAATACTTTTGATTCTCGCGAAATCGGTATGAGAGTCATAGTAGTCTGTTTGTCAAAACTTTTGACTTTTCAATATATGTCAGTTTTGATTTGATTATTATTTGATTATTTTTCAGTAATCGCAAGTAATCCTGATTATTTTTTGATTATTTGTAATCGTAATCAATTAGTAATCAGAAATTGTTGAATAGTGGATTATATAATCATTACGATTCTTTTTAAAAAGTAATGTAATTGATTACTAATCGTAATCGAAATTTAACAGCTCTGTGTTAAACCTTTTTTCTTGAAATACGGGTTTCAAAAAATTCTAAAATCCGGCAGTGCAAAAAGCGAGTTTTTGATCACTCTGTTCAAGTTTCGAAGAAAAATTTATGTTTGCGCGATGAATGTATAATTTGTCGGTATCACTTTTATCCTTTTTCTCCAATTTGACCTAAAAATACGATATGACATTTTTAAGGTTGAACTTCCCGAAATTTTATTTTGATATAGTGCATCTCAATTAGTCAAGCCAGTCCAATCTGTCTCAATACTGGTGCACAATATATCTATATATTTTTGAAGGATTTGCAACCTCAACCCTAGCGCTATCTTTGGAAATATATCTTTATTACATCCTTTGGATCAAATTAGTATGATACTAACTTTACTTAATAAAAAAGTATTTAGTATTTCTTGAATTCAGCGTTTTATTAGTTTTTACATAAAATGAAAGGCCGGAAAATTGAAAACTGAGTTTGCTGCTGATCAACATTTAATTTTGTTAAATGCAATTTCAAGTATATGTAAAAAAGTCGTCAGCATATATATGGACATTTTTCCACACAGTCCATATTACACTTGAACCATACTGTTGGCCCTTAAAAGGACTACAAAAGCTACAGTTTTTTAATAATTATTATTTGTTTTGTGTCTTAAAAAGCAAGATATGAATAAACTAAAAAAGCTAAGGGTTAACCTTGAAATGGATGTTAATGCTGAACTAATACAGATAGAAGCATGATATATGCAGTATTTTTAATAGATATTATCCTCTTTAATTTTACACAATTTCAGTTATCATAGGTAGCAAACAAGTATATAAAATATTTTTTGAAAAGGTGTAAAGTAAGTGCAAAGTAACTCCATTTTGCCTATACCCAGCCAGAAAACAAGTAAGGAAAGGCTAAAGTCGGGCGGGGCCTACTCTATGATACACTCCACTTTCTATCCAAATACAATTCAATTCGGTGAAAAAGTGAAAACGGGACGGTTTTTTGTATCCTGTAAATATATGTGTTTGACAAAAAATGTTAAATCGGAAAGGACATTTGTATGGGGGTATATTGAAATCTGGAACGATATAGGTGAAATATAATATGTATAGTTTGGCCAAAATCGGTTAGACATTTGGGAGCAACATTTGTATTTGTGTTATCTCTAAATCTGAACCGATCTTACCCACTTTCACCAAACGTTTTTTACTTGGATTATAATCTGTTGTCCCAAATTTAAAGAAAATCGAGAACAATATATCGGGAGCGGCATTTGTATGGGGCTATATCTAAATCTGAAATCAAATTAAATAGCGTTTGTCCTTGATCCACAGAACTTATTTGTGCCAATTTTTGTTAAGATCGGACTATAATTGCGACCTGTAATTTGATTACAACAATAGATGGACAGACGGACACACGGACATTGCTAAATCGACTCAGAAAGTGATTCTGAGTCGATCGGTATATCGCTTCCAACGGGTCTATCTCGCTTCCTTTTGGGTGTTACAAACAAATATGTCTTTGTATAATACTCTCGTGGAGTGTATAAATAAGTACGGAAAAACGTTCTCAAAGCGTACTGAAGCGTTTTCAGACGGTAGAATATGTCAAGAATAAAGCGCTTGATAATACCGATTTACCGTCGTAATTGTTTTAAAAGCGTCTTCGAAATAATCCTTGAAGTGATTTGGAAATGAATCAATGACCGCTCTGAAAGCCTCAAAATGATAACACCGATTTAAAGTCGTAGGATGGAATTTTAGGACGTTTTGAAAACGTTTTCAAAATAACCCTTAATGATTATATGAGCATTTTACCAGCATAATTGAAACTCTAAAAGAAAAGTTTAGAAATGAATACTTAAATTACATTTATTTACACTAAAATGATAAGTATGCGTCAAGAAAAATTAAAAAGCAAACTCAAATCCATGGAAATCAATATGGGTTTCAATTGTAGCTAATTGTGCAAAACAAATTTTTGAAGAGTTTGTCGAACTAATGCCACATTTTTATGGACCTAATTCTCAAACAATGAATATACACAACCTTACTCACATCGCTGATGACGTAGTTAATATGGGGGCCTACATCACAATTTTCAGCTTTTGATTTTGAAAACAGTTTTTGTTTTATAAAATAAATCAAATAAATAGAAAACTTCAAATTTTTCATACACAAACTTCCCCAAATAATCTACCCAATCTGTAGTAACACTAAATATTCCTTGGATAAAGTTATAGAATCTCTCTCTGAATCAATAGATGTGTTTTCATTTGCTAATATTAACAATTTTAAAATTTCTGTAGTTCAAAAAGTACGAATTTGAAAAAATATTTTTATTATTGTATGTATACACCGAATTCCATGATTCTACCTGCGGCCATTTGGTTGGTACTATTTTTATCACTTTTTCCCCATTTTACCCCTTAAGAGTACTACTTTCTAAAAGTTCTTTATTTTACGTGTCTACGCAATTAGAGGGATGCACATACCGAATTCATCATTCTAGCTGTAATCGTTTAGTTGGTACTATTTTTATCCCTATGTACCCATTGTATCCCTTAAATGTACAAATTTGGAAAAACCTTATTTTTCGTGTCTAAGCAGAGGAATGTATACTCCGAATCATATCATTTGGTTGGTACAATTTGTATCCCCTTTTCCCATATTAACCCCAAAAATCCGTTTATTTTACGTGTCTACGCAATCAGAGGAATGCATACACCGAATATCATTATTCTAGGTGTAGCAGTTTGGTTGGTACCATTTTTATCCCTCTATTCCCATTTTACCCCTTAAAAGTACGAATTTGGAAAAAATACTTTTATATTATGTATATAATCCATTAGAGGAATATACACAACGAATTTCGTGTTTCTAGCTGTTGACGTTTAATATGTACCATTTTTATCATTTTTTGTCCCATTTCACCCCTAAGAATAAAATCACTTTATGGTGCTTGGTTTTGTTATAGGGGGAATGCGCATACCCAATATCAAGTAAGTACAAGCAGACATATTGCAAAAATATGTTTAAATACTCTAAAATATTAAGGGTTATTATGGGTATTTTTAGTCCTTGTGAGGGAAAAATTTTCCCTTTTGGCCAATTTGGCTCACTTTCAATCCCATCCGATCTACGACTATAAGACGCATTTATGGAAAATTCGGACGTCAGACCCTCTTTTCGTTTAAATGCTAGCATGCTTTCAACAGACGGACGGACATGGCTAGATCGTCTTTATAGGGTCACAGGTTGATATTTTAAGGCGTTACAAACAGAATGACACCCCCATCCTGGAGGTGGAGGGTATAAAAAACAAGTCAACTACTATACGCAACACACACTACTAAAGATATATAAAAGTTTGCCATGTTCACATCTTAACCAACAACTTTCAAAGTATCCTCTGTTACCTACGATTCTGTCCGACCGAAAGTAGCTCCCCCTTTACTTTGTTTACAATATAATCTAATTAATAAAATGCTAGGCACGAACTCGGTTTCGCGCGGAATACTTCCCCAAATATGAAATGAAGTGTCAATTTATATTGAATTTATGCAATTTGTGCGTGAAATGTTTCATTTAAAAATTCTCTGTCAACTTTATCCAGAATTTAAACGGAGAAAATCCATATCTGCTGATATTGTGCAGTCAGTCGTGTCACTGGAAAATAAATAAAAAAATAAATGGAAAAATTTTGTCATAGTTCAGTATGCGAAACATGTAAAACTTTCTACGGTCGTTGGTGCTGAATGTTTTCCCTTTTTTTCTGAGTGTTTGACCCAAATTTGCAAAATGCAACAGAATCAAGCACAAACATTCCACCACTGAACTCATAAACTGCAAATGGAGAGATTGTTTGTTGGTTGCAAATTGTATCCAACTTTTTGCCAGATCACGCCGCACGATATGACGCCACGGCTGGGTGACTAGCGTTTTTTGTTTGTTTGTAAAGAATAAACGAAACAATAATGCATATGTACGTAAGTACATACATATAATATATGAGGAAATTTGTTGAACTGTCCAGACACAACGATGAATATTGGCCAATTGTGCACCAAATTTGTACGTTGTGCCAAAGACCCATGTACACCGTACAGTGGTAAATATTGTATAAAGGCAATCATACATTTTGAGTTTTTCTTTACCAATGCATACATACATACATGAATATCATTGAGATAAGAGGCTGTAGTCTTTAAGTTAAAGTGATTAGGAGATTTATAGCAACTACAGCGTACGATGGGGGCAAATACCATTTTCCGAGGCAAAAATTTAATTCTTGAAGTAACTTATTTTCAAAAGAGTACTGATGGCAGGTTGTTGCCAGAATTTTAAAATAGCAAAATATAAAAATTTGAGAGAAACAGAGAACGAGAGAGGACTTTATATAGCCACGGACGGATGTTTTGACGATCTGAGAGGAAAGAGAGTAGAGCATTCGGTGCACAGCTTCTGAAAGTTTGACATTGACGACAATAACGATAGGGAAAATGTGGGACAGTCTCATTATAGATTTTAACCCATCAACAAGTCTCACTAAAGACTAAATAATTATTCTAGATATTAAACGTGTTACTAAAGACATATTTACTTTTAGTTCTGTAATTAATATATATATTTACACGAGTATTTTATAAATAAATAAATGTTAAAACTGAAAAACGAGTGTGCATCTAATGTCAATATAGATCAAGCCTACATAATAAAGGGTGGTTAAATTGTAAGGGCCGATGTTGAATGTGAACCACGCCTTAACGTCAAGTTTTCTTCCACATTTCATTTGGCATTTCTTAATTTCAGACTAACTCAATTTGCAACATGGAAAGATACACAATGGCCATGTCATCTCACGTGGTGGTGATGTCAATTGGTCGCCAAGATCATGTGATTTGACACCGTTGGACTTCTTTTTTTGGGGTTATTTGAAAGCAAAGGTATACGTATAAAAAATGATATAATTAGGTACATTAACGGCATAGAACCTCAATTATGCCTCAGCTTCATCGAAAATTTAGACCATCGGAAGGAGGTGTGCCGCCGATATTTTGGCCGATATTTTGTTCCATACATAATTGAACCATACCAATATTATGATAATAAAAAGAAATGACAATAATTTCCTAAATTATTTGTGTTTTATTCAAAATCAACATCGCTCCTTAAAATTTAATCATCCTTTATTATTGCACTAGGAATGCTATGTGAGTTGTTCCTGTATTTCTTGAAGTAGAAGTTTGTTTATCCATACGTATCCGCTGAACCATATATATGTGAAGTAAGGATAAGAGATGCATTATAATATGCCGGGCTTCAGAAAACTGGCATAAATTACGAAAATATCCGATTTAAAATTGTATAATAATTAAAACTGCAGATATTAGTTGAAGTCAAGTAAGAAAAGGCTAAAGTTGACCTTGGTCGACTATGTGTTACTCTACACAAGTATCCTGCACATATAATTTGGTTTTGATTAATATACACCGGCAATATAATATCAGTGGGTTGATTTTACACAATCCATATAAATGCAAATTTAACGTAGCATGTCAAATTTTATGAATATATATTGCATTATGATACTCCTACATGTGCCACAGTACCAAATACAAATTTTTGAGGTACAAAGTCAATTTCTGAAGTAACGTATTTTCGAAAAGTAATAATAGCAGTGTATAAAATTAAAATTTCCAAAAATGGCTAATTTGAACCAGATTCTAACTTACTGCAAAAATGATAAAAAATATTATACATTAAAAAAACATTTTATAAAGTGGAAAATACAAAAACAAGTATTTAAATAAATTTCAATTATTTTTTTTTTCAAATATGCTGTTGTAATATGCAATGTGATAAAGTGTGTTGTCTTTATAACCTACAGCACTTCGTGGGGTAGGGTATTATAAGTTAGTTTTCCGCCAAATGTTTGTAACACCAAGAAATAATCGAGCTAGAGCCACCATTAAGAATACGGATCGGCTTAGAATCACCAGCTGAATCGATTTAACTATGTCTGTCTGCTGTCCATCTAAGCTTGTTCGCACTCTACAGCTCGCAATTGTCGTCCGATTATCATGAAATTTGGCAAAAGTAACTTTTATTGCCCAACGACCATCGGCCATTTGGCGGAAGTCTGTTCAGATTTAGATATATCCGCCATACAAATATCCCTATAATTTACACTATTACTGCTCTAGTATACACATTTTAGAAACAACTAATGGGAATATGGACCCATGTGGTCCCCATGTTTTGATATAGCCCCCATAGAAATGTACCTCCGATTTACAATATTACTCCTCTAAAATGCACATTTAACATCGGATCTTGATCAAATTTCTCACACAATGTTACATTTATTATAGAAACACCTTTTTTGAAAGCTAGTTATATAGGTCAATATTTTGGCATAGCCCCCATACAAATGGGCCCACAGTTTACTAGGACCTCTTCAAATATCCGTCCGATTCATCCTATTACCGCTGTATAATCTGTATTTGTCAATTTTTCCAGACCGCGTAATATTAACTTTACTCGGAATATCTGCCGGAAAATTGGATCAATTACCATATTCGTTAATGTATAATTTATATGAACTACATCAATTTGCTTCCATGAAACACCTGGGCTTAGTAATCAAAGCGAGGTATATACACAGAGAGTTGTGTAGGGTATTATATAGTCGCCCACGACCGACTTTAGTCTTTCCTTACTTGTTTTCATATAAATTTAGAAAATTAGAAAGGATTCGCAAAAATCAAGATAACTGCAATGAATTTCAAAGGTCTACCTGTAAGTGGGCGTGACAGTAGGTCGTTCAACCATAAGTATAGGGTGTTTTTTATTGAGGTATAGAACTTCGAATTGAAATAAAACACAAGAAAATCGTTTTAATGTCCATCAATTTGGCTTTATTGGAAGGATAATTTTATG